>JASMMZ010000016.1:2038346-2344032 GCA_038502455.1 Anisogramma anomala | reverse complement strand
GGGGGGCGCCGGGGCATGGTGGGCGACGAGCGTGTGGTGCGTGTCCGGGCTGGTCAGCGTGGCGAGCACGGCGGCGGGCGTGTACGCCTCGGCCAGGTAGGCCTGCAGCTGCGCAGCGGTGCAGCCGGAGGCGCGGAAGGTGGCGCTGAAGACGGCGGTGCCGAGCGCGCGGATCGCGGGCGCGTCGGCGGCGGTGGCGGGCCGGATCGCGATGGCGGCGGCGGCGGCGGCGGCGGCGGCGGTGGAGCTCCTTCTGCAAAGCGGCGGCGGGGTGGAATGCGGGAGACTGGGAGGTGCGGGGCCGCTGTGGGCCTTGCGCGAATGCGCAGCGCAAAAGCGCAACATCTGGGCTTTCAATTCTTTGCAGATTTCGTTTATCGGGATACGCGTCGAAGGACGTATCGTTACACCGAAATGGGGGTGTTCTCTTGGAAGTGGACGGGTATCTGGTACCGAAGTCCAAGGATGAACAGGTTGCAACAGCAGTCCATTGAAATACGGTCAAGTCAAACTGTGTTAACTGCAAGTCCAGTGCAGTGCGGTACCCAATTCGGTATAGGGCACGGGCTAAACAGCTGCCCATACAAACTAGTGTGCAGACCGGTTAGTGGTCTGCCAAACTTAGAAGAAACACACACCACTTTCAATACAAATACCAGTTACTTCAACCAGAGATTCGAATCGACTACGTTGCAACAACAAAGGCCTACCAACAATAATCAGTGTTTATGAGGTTAAACAAAGATAAGTTAAGTGAAAGAAAACGTTATTTTTAAGTTGTTACATTTGGTATTTACGTAAAGTAAAGGGAGGATTTTTACAAAATACCTCTGTAAATTACATAGTTGTTTACGATAATAAATAAAATGACATTTTAAACTATATAGTTATTTGTAGCAATCTAGAAAAAACGATGGTATTTCAAACCATTTTTTATTATTATTACCAGGCAGTGCTCACTATATTACTAGTATAATGTGACCCTCACTAATGTGAAAATTCATATATATACTGGTGGGAAGGCTTGCAACTTGAATATTCTTACCCTACAACAGCTACCCTATTCGAAAATTCCTATTTCTAAGTTGTATCGTGTAATCTGTTGAATAAACTGTTGCGAAAGCCCTGTCTCTAATTATACAATTATATAAGGTTGAAAACCTAATCTTAAACACCTATAGCCAATTTTTCGGGCAATGTATTATATGTATGTATTAAATTTTGTTGGGGTTTTATAATCAACCGTATTAATCCTTACTACGTATTATAAAATTAACGTAATTACAAATATAGACTGTATTAATAAAAGTTTATCTATATGCTATGTAAAAAGGGGCAGGTACTATAAGGTATTTCAAAGGGGGTTTTTAACTAAGTATATTAAAAAAAAGTTTATCGCCTTATATAACCTTTATTTATAGAACGAAAATACAGATAAAAACCTTTACTAGAAATCGAATCCTAAGCCAGCCTTTTAATTAAGGCCTTAAGGTGTTCTACAGCTTAAAGATCTGTAATATTATACGTATGTAAAAGCTATAGCTTTAGTCAAGCCATACTATGCGATCATTTTAGTCCCCGCTCGACGCCTACTCGTATCAAAGATCTAACGGCGGTCTTAAAGGGGTAAATAACCTATAAAACACATATATCATAGTTAAAAGCTCGTAGCGATTGGAAAGATATACTTTACAACTCGATAAAGTACTTCGAAAGTTAGAATCCGAGTTACCTTTATACTATGAATAGTAAACCTAAAAAGTATAAAAGAATCGTGAAAGAGGTATACCACTGAACGGGTAATATACCGTAAAAAATCTTGTATGGATAGTTAAAAAAGTATTTAAAGTATAGTCGAAGGCATCATTAAGTAGGCAAGGTACCAGTGTAGGTGGTAACGGTTTAAAAATAAATGAATGAATGAATGGATAAAGCTGTTAAATGCGAGTACTTATAATAAAAGTCTTTTTAACAACTTAAAGCGAAAAGGAAATTAAACTTTCATTGCAGTATAAATCCAAGTCTAAAGGGCTACGTTGGCACAAGTAGCGAGGGACAGAATCGCTAGTTGTAAGAGCTATTCTCTAGATACACCGTTGCGCGAGTGGTGCGCCGGGCGGACGACGATTTCTATAGCCAAAAAGGGGTCGCCGAAAAAGATTTAAGTGGTGATAAAGCCGATTGATGATGTTATAGTGGAATAAGGTATATGTAAAGTGATGGTATTGAAAGCAGATAGACCTGAAAATTTTTCTCGGAAGTGGGCACTGTTAGGGTTTACAGTGTAGGCCCCCTACCTTTTTTAATAAGGTAGTCCATGCACACATGCCAAGAAAGTTAATGTAAGGTCTAGGATGATTTCAAAACTATTAATATATCTTTATTAAAATAGTTTCAGAAACTAAACGTTAGTATTAACCGCTATTAATCTTAAATTCTTTAAGCAAAAAAAAAAAGAAAAAAAAAATCCCATTTGATAAGATACATAAGGTTAGTAAACAGCCAAATTCCTATTCAAAAAAAGCTAAGTCCAAAACCCCTCCAACGATAAATAATAACATCAAATAATAAACAACGAAATTTACACTTTCTTTTATTACTTTTTCATTATACTTTAAAATTCCTCATTAAGTAAACAATCTCCAAAAAATCCTATGATAACTCTAAGATCAATATCGTTACCGACCTTATGAAAAAGTAAGCAATTAAAAACCTCGAATTTACGTTTATTGATTACTTTAATAATAACTCTTAACGAATAAACACTAACAAAAACTTTACTATAAAACGAATAATCAATTACGTTTATTACTTTATCCTCAGCTGAAACCTACAGGGATTACTCCAATAATTAAATACTTCCTAAACCCTTTTCACAAAAAATACTTCTCAAACATATAGGAAAGGGCGGGAAAATATGTCAAAACCAACCCAAAAATAAACCTTAACAAACGAAGGATTCACCTCCCAACTACAAAAGGAAAGAAATTTAATCTGACGAACAGAATTTATAAATACTCCATAGATGAAGATCTTTAATAAATATATAAGGGTAAAGGTAAAGGTATAGCTGGTAATAACGTTTTTTAACACTTCTATATGCCCTTACAAGGTTCTATTTAAGATTTAATCTAAATAAGTTCTTTGAATCCTATTACACAAAGTTTTCCGGTACATAACTACCCTTAAATAAGATAGAGAAAATATTATTGAATTGGATGTAGCGAGTATCTTTCAAGTTTATTAATTGATTGAATAGGAACTTTAGTAAATTTATCAAAGAAATTTTTAAAAACTTCAATAAGCTTGCCTATTAAGGAACTTTTCAACAGGATTCTCTGTAAATTCAATTTCAATAGAATCGTTAACACTAGTTTCCATAAGTTTTCAAATAAAGTAGCGACCTTACGCGTAAACCTACAGTTAATACAGCTATTGGCTTTTTCCCCACTAATTCCACCAAAGGTAATTATCTTATCTACCAATACTTTCCTTCTAAAACCACAAACAAGCTATAAAACTAGTACAATACTTTTTTTCATCAAAATATAACTATGATAAATACAAATTATATAGTAATCACGACTTTCATAAAAAATCTAATGTAGTAAAGAAAAATAGAACGGTAAATCATATTATCTTATGCATGTTGAATTACGACCATTCTTGAACATTTCATGCCAAATAACGTTTAAACTACAAAATTTACATTCGTTATATCCAAATATCCTTATCAATCAAATTGAAAATTACTGCTTTTACTAACTAATGAATTACGTATTGTTTTTTAAGATTTATAATAGTCTCAAAGGGTATTTCAAATATGATATTAATTTTACCAAATATGATATAAATTGGAATATAATCAAGTAAACGTATATATTAGAACATAAAGAATAGTGTAAAACAAAGATAAAAAATTTTAATGAAATATTTAATAAGAAAATACTTGTTCAATAGCTTTTAGGGAATATTAAAATTTAAAAAAAAATCTCTACATTAATAAATCTGTTAAGCTATCATGGGATACAAAAAAATTGAATACGATTTATAATATATTAACGCCATCTATCAAGGAATTTTAGCTAGTAAAACTACTTACTTAAGACTGTAATAATATGAATATGAAGTAGAATTAGTAATTTATGTTAAGTTTATAATATTGTTGATTACAACGATCATAAAAACCTACATTTATCTGTTATATCGATTATAAATATGAAATACTCAAATTATTCACTTAATAAAACACTCAAATTAAACCGCTAAATGTTAAAAAGTAATAGTATGATATATTAAGCTAAGTTCAAATAAAACCCGTAATTTTTTCATTATTAAAATAACACTAAAATATGCTAGATATATCAGAAGAAAAGCTATTGAATAGTACACTATGCTATTTTAAAACGTTGATTAAAGCAAGTGTTGTATTATATCCAACACCCCTTCGCTTTTGATTGTGAGTATATTAAATCTATTATAGACTTTGAGGACATAAAAACGAAAAAAGAGGAAAAAACATATGATACTATTAACCAACGTAAAAAATACTAGTCTTGCCTCGTTGTAATAACTGGCTTTTTATGTTTTCTTATGTAACCTAACAGGTAAAAATTCTTATTATTGTTATAACTGTAATAAAATTGAATCTATTTATTTGTTTATTACCCGCTATTGTTGTATGATACAAGCATTTTAAGAAAATATATCGGATATTGAAGTACTGTAATACTGAATGAAAGGGTATTTATAATACATTTCATTATAAAAATATATGAATATTACTTCGAATATTTATTATATGGATACCGGTATGTTTAAAATTAGATTTAACTCTGGAAAGAAGCTTTATTAATTTGGTTTAACAATTATAATTAGAGTTGTTCAACTTATTATTTTATATGTATTAGAATCCCCCACTTCCTTTCTTAATATTATAATAGCAGTTGATTTCAGTACAATCAAGTGAAATGTACTGATTATAAGTTGATTGCATTAACTACAAGTTGACCATATTTATTGTAAATCAACTACAAAGAGTATTTAATTCATACTAGAGTACGAGCCAAGTAGTTGCCTATATAAATTGAGCTACAAACCAGCTAACGGTTTTTGAAACTAAACAATAACCACAATATTACTTTGAATTTGATATATTAGTTATATCGACTACCATTTGAATTTATTACTTTATAACAATGGAGGTTTACAAATATTGATTAATAATTGTTAGGTTAATCATAAATATGCTAGATAAAACAAAAGGTTACTTTCCAGTTGTTACGTTTTGTTTATATAAGGTAAAGGAAATATTCTTGCAAAATGTTTTTATAATATTGTGTTATTTTTCGAAGTGATAAAGTATAACGAGCTTTTGACTTGGATTAGTTTCTGTGACAGTTTAGAAGTGGAGACGGTATTCCTATTAATAAAATACTAAGAAAGTTTTATTGAATTAGGTTTGGAGAGAAAATAGTTGTGATTAACTGTAAAAGTCTTGAATATTGAAAAATACCAAATTGTTAATTTATTGAAATTGTTAAACTACTAAGATTATTACTATACATTTCAAATTTGAAACGATTAATTCTTGTAACTTCTTTAACTTTCATTAACAACTTTAGCTATAAACAACTTATAACACAATCTTTTACATTAATCTTTTCTATTATATTACTTTAACTTGTCATTATAGTTGCTCATTAATAATTTCATTATCAATATGTCCATCGAAACCACTAACATAAATATATTTATGGACTCCATCAGATAGGAAGCAATAAATACCCTTGGAAATGTATTTGTTGAATATTTCGACAACGATTTTCAATTCATCAACATTAATGAGACTATAAGATCTGAGTACATTATTAATATAATTAGACGCTTTATATTTGATTTGTATTATATTGGAACTCATTTAAAACTTACTGGTTTCGATGACTTCTACGAATGATTTCACAATTAAACCTTCAATATATCGAAAAACTAAGATAAATACGTTAAGAATTGACTAACAATGAAGTTGTATAATCTTGGGATTGACCTTCTTGTAAGGAATAGAAAGGAAGATAATTTGGCAAATATATTATACGAATATGCTACGGGTAAAAACTTTCCGTGAATACGTAAAAATAAGGGTACCAATATAATTAGCAACAGTATTTCTTAATGTTTCTACGTATATTCTTAATGTTTTTCCAAAGTTTATATGTGTTCCTCAACCACTTTTTACTTAGGAACACCAATGCGCCAGCGCCATTGTTAACGATAAAGATTTAATTGATTCGAATACAGCAAGTTTTTAAATACATGAGTTAATTAAATAGAAACCTTATATGAGTTAACCCTTAATATTAATAGTAAAATTGCTAAATTTATGGTAATTCTTAAATTACCTAATACGTATAATTCTAGTATATTCGTTAATAATACCAAACTTAATTATAAGGAAGGAGTAGTTTTACGCGCAAATATATTATAGGTATAACCGCTATCTTTTCTTCTATGAACTTTACCAAAGATAACTACCATATTTAACAATACTATACCTAGTACCCCTAGTACCCTTAATCTAAAAACCTAACAGGTTTTTACGATTAATATAATACGTTTCCCATGTAAGATTTTACTATAATAGATATAATTATATAACGATTGAGGATTTTATTAAGATTTTAGATAGTAAGAAAAAGTATAACAGTAAGTGGTATAATCTTTTTAACGTTTAGTTACAACTGTCTTTTTTTATTTTTTTTCAAATGAAAATTAAACCACTAGGTTTTTATCTGTTGTTTTTCAGTATTTTCACCACCTAATCCAAGGATTATAACCTTTGGTAACGTAACGAATTGCTCGTATTTTCGGAATATTTACGATATTTTTAAAGGTTATTTCGAGTAAAATATCAACTTCGATTTATAACATACAAATTGGAATATTATTAAGTGGTTTTATATGTTGGAATACAAAAAGTCGGAAAGTAGAATAGATATTTTCAATTATATAGTTGATAGACTTATTCTTTGTTTATTAGTAATATGTAATGATCATACTAAATACCCGTGAGTATATAGAAGATATCAGAGGGTTTATGTTATTAAGAAGGTAGCAGAGGTGCGGAGTGAACAATATCGCAACCGTGCAAGTAATGATCAAAAGCCGTGAGGCTATTCAGAATATACTGAGACTGAATACTTAGATTGATAACTGAAGAGATATGAAGGAAATACTATCTGTGTGGTGATGACCATATCCTTATATTCTATAACCTTCATACCATCTTGAGTACTAGATAGCTTGGATAGTAAAATATCCAACATATCCTATATGTCCGTACATTAACCCTAACCCTAGGTTGCTGACATAAGAGATGTTTGTTCCCCGCTTGATGTGTTAGACGTTAAGCTTCTAATGGTGCAGCTGGCCGCTGGTCTATTCCATGACCTGCAGTTGGTTCTTGGGTCATAACATAATAGATAATGTGGGATTTAGAGAATGTATTTTGCGTTCACAAGTGCGCCAGGTTTTTACGAATTATAAAGAGTTTGAATACGCTTTATTATGTATTAACTCAACCTACGAAGGGTTTTTTTGGATAATTGCATTTTTTTGTTTACAATTATAATGGTATAGATTCCAAATTAAATTTTTATATACCTCTAAGTTTACAATTTTGGCGATGAAAATAAAAACCCTATATATACACATTACATCGATCATAAATACTGCAGGCATCGGTATTTTAGTTAATAAAGAACTTAGATTTGGAAGCTCAAAGGGTAATACACTTAAGGAGTAGATTTCTTTGATTTAAAATTTTAAAGTTGGTTCAATGGATTTACTCAAAATAATATTAAAATGTGCTGAATCTGTGGTAAACAAGTCCTTTGGTTAATACTTTATAATGTTCCAAATTAGCAATCAAATTAGGTGATATATTATATTTAATAACCCTTTATATATAATTGGAAATATATAAAACATATTGTAAAGCTTGAAAACAGGGAGGTAAAAGATAAGGGAGATGAGCTGAAAGTTTTCGGCTGTCATAAAGATATTAGCTTTAGCTCTAAAATATTATAATAATTGGTCGACTACGTTTTTTTTTTGTACTATTTGATAGGTGAAGACTTTTATGGTCGTTATAAAGATGATGGTTTAGGCTATATATACTCGTTTATTATTCGTAATTGTTACGCGAAGTAAGTTTTTTCAGGTATTGTATTTGATATTAAAGTAGTTCTGTTCTTAATACAAGGTTATTCTTAGTATATCGTACTGCAAAGGGATATTAATATTGTTACGAAATTTAATTATATGGACGTTGGTAAGAGTAAAGTTGGATTTAGCTCTGGGAAATAATTATTTTTATTTGGATCAATGACTACAACCACAATTGTTAGATTTTTTTTTTTTATATTCAGGGATTCCTCAACCTTTTCCCCTTTCTCCTTCAAGATATAAAGAATTTTCGCGTTAACTTCGATGTTTAAACCAATGAATTGGTTAAATGTAATGGCTAAAGGTTTTTATTTAGTTTGAAGTGAAGATATTTGTGGTTTTATTTTCCAAACTTAATTGTAATTTTATTAAAGCTGATATAGTCGGAACTTCATTGATCATATCGAAGGTTTAATGATACATCTATTAACAAGCTACATAAAATCTTCAAGGTAGCTTGTTATAAAAATATGAACTTATTAGTGTTGGAGTTAATTGAAAAGTTTTATTACTACTATTATATGCATTCCTGAGCCCCGCTGAAATTAAACTCAATTAAAAGAAAATGAAATTTTGATATTAAAGTTTTTGTTAATGTGTTTTAATTAGACGGTAAGCCTATATCTTACTATTATGGATTCAGGCCATTAGCCATTGAGTTTATAGGTTACGTGACTGTGCACGTAACGGGATAGGTAGTACCTAGTCTGGACTCGGTCTGGGTGCAAACCGGGCACAGTCCGTGCACGACACGTGTAAGGGCACGTGACGAGCTGAGTGCTAGCTGGGCACTGGCCAGGTGCGAACCAGACACGGTCCGTATACGGCACGCGTGAGGGCACGTAACGGGCTGGGCACTGACCATGCCTATAGGTCCTGCACGGTGGTCCACAGTAGCCTCTTATAGTCTTCCACCGTACCTTAATAGTAAACCCCATTTGGCATCTACTTGGCTTACCATTGTAGGTCGGACCATAACAATTACGTTGTTAGTTTATAATTATATTTTACGATGTCAGGTTCTTCAATATTATCAAGGATAAAGAAACATAGAATGCGCGACGTATCATGTAAATTAATATTTATCTAGAACTTCTAAAGTATTAATTTACAATGTTATTATTAACTTCATTACGATAGAATATCAATCTCATTTTAAGTTAATAGGGATTTAATGTAAATTATATTCTATTCAAGTTCATTAAGCTATTAATAAGGTTATTAGGGCCCAAATATCATTACGCAGAGGTTACGATATCTTTACGTTAAAGATTGGTGGTTTCATAAGCTTAAACATAATATTATAAATGGTATTGAAAGGCTTTAGCGATATTATTAATTTCAACAGTTCAATATTAACTATATTCGTATTTTAAGTATATTCACGCATGAAAATTAAATCACCACAATTTTCAAGCACCTAAAAGTGACTTGTATTATATACAAAAGCTTGAAACGAATTAAGGAATGAATCCGCACACCGTTAGATTAACGATGCTTTTAACATTCAGAACAAATTATTAATGACGAACGTACTATCTTCATTTTTTCAAAGTAAAGTACTTACCTGACGAGATCTAGATAGATAGGATAGAACTTATAAAATATTTAATTTTTCCAACTGAACTGTAGTGGTTAAAGTTGTCAACGATTTTGTCAATTTTAGTACTGTGTAAGTTAAATTTTGTAAATAAATGTTAAATTCATTGAATATCCCTAAGCCGAAAGAATTAGTCAATAGAATATTATTTAACCGATTATGAAAAATTCGATAAAAGGATGACTATGAAGAAAACCATTTTAAAGAAGAATATATATTAAAAAGATGGCTAGCGACTAAAATTTTTAACCTGAGAAAATATATATAAACGGCGTTAGTATTATGAAATAAAAGATTGGATAGAGAATTAGTCTTCAAACTACGCACTCAAGGTATTATCAATACAATAAGAAAGCTTTTTGAAGAAATGGATCAAATTAAGATTGATAACCCTCTGATTCGTAGTTTAATTAAACTTATGTTATTGATATAATTTGAAGGATAATATGTAACTATTTTAAAGTTACGAATTTTCATGAAGTGGAAACCAAAATCATGGACCGGCTGTAGGAAAATTTAATGTTAATAGTTTAAGGATGTGTAAATTAATGTAAAAACTAAATCTCTTTTCAATAACCTATAATTTATAAAACTAGCTAACGTTCAATAGTTGTAATTACTGTTATTTTCGATGATATTATGAATACTAAAATCAACCTTAATAATCGTAATATTATAAAAATGTATATCTAGTTCTTTATAAACCTTGAATATGTTGTATTGTTAGATTTGATAAAAGAGTTGAAGAATAAGGTTCTTATTAAAACGATCATTTGATACGTTAAACAATTTTATAGATTAGATAAAGCAGGTATTTATTAGTTCTAAACGTACCAAACGCCCTTTACAAACAGGCTAAATATAAAAATGTTAACTTTGAACTTATTCTTATGAATTAATCAAGGTAACGATTTTGGTATGATTAGTATACAGATTAACGATACAATTTTCTTTGGAAACACTGGAATTCTAGAAACTAAATAAAGTATCATCAAGAATTCAAGATTTAAAAAGTACAAGCTAATTTAAATGTTAGCTAAAGGTACATAACTAGATTTCAATAGATAGTTAATTTGTATCTATATTATTGATGACGTCTGTAACACGTATCTTAACTTACTTTAAAATGGGTAAGTTATAAGCTTAGAGAATATTAATAAGGTTAATAAATGAAAACCTTAACGGTACTTTAAACAAAGAATATGAACGGCTTATATCGTCACGTTATATTAACTAAAGACATCTTACTACATATCGATCGCAGTAAAAGGTCAAAATCTATGAAATAGAGACTTTGAAAAATTGAATAAGTATATTCCATAGAAAATAAACAATTCGGATAAAGGTATTAATATGATATCGGTAAACTTGATGACATCAAAGTTGGTAATCTTTATGGACGGAATTTTTATTAATAACACCAATTTCACCTCTCAAATCGAATTCCTTATAATTCTCGTCAACAAAAATAGGTCTAATAGTTAATTTAAGATCACTAGAAACTTAATACATTGAATATTGATCAAATGTAAGCACACAATATGAAGTGTATTAACGTCGCATATATAAGGTATAATAATATAATTTGATCACGATATAATAATCGACGGAACGTTGAAAATTATTACTAAATAGATAAGATTGTTTCCAATACCTATCATGGATTATATTAATTTATAGAGCCTCTATGAATATTTTTCTAAAATAGGTACAACTAATAGAAATACTTAATAATAAACGTAATGCATTTTTTCAAAAAAAAGTATACAAGACCTAGAAAATTGAGTAATTTAGGTCAATTAACGGAAAACCCGACCTTGCCGACGCTTTAACTAAAGCCACGCCTAATGACTTTCAGGAAAGATTTATGGATAATAACATGTTAATACACAAATTAAAGGATACATATATTAACCAGCACTTGACGCGAGAGAATAGGGATACTTTGAGTAACTAGAAGATTGATAAAGTAATAGTGTGTAAAAAAAGCGTGCCCAAACCAATTGTTAAAATGTAGATGATTCATAACGTATAAATCTATAATGGAAGATTTGTGTGTAGGAATCGAGGAAGCTAATATCTAGAAATACGGGGTGGATAATGATAATGAAAGTCGATTTAGATGAGAAACAAACTAAATTTAATAGGGTTTTTTACTGACAGGGATGGAAAAGACTCCAAATATTATTACAAATGCATGATTAGCTATATTTGTACGCCCACTTAAAAACAAAAAGTCTCCAGTAATGAAATATTACTTAGTTATAGTACAAATAAGTCAAATATACTAACTATAAGTAAATTACATTCACTTCAAGTTGACTGTATTGATGGAAATTTGAATACAAGGAGTACCCAATTCAAACTAGGGAATAGGCTAAGCAGTTGCCCATATAATTAATTTACAAACCAAATAGTGATCTGCAAAACTTATAAGTAACTACATCACTACTTTCAATGAAATACACTAGTTACTTTGACCACAATTCGAGTTGAATACATTATAACAATAAATGTAGATTAACGATCCATCAAAATCTAATTATGTATCTTTAGTCAACTTTTCAATCGACTAACATTTTGAAAGATTTAAATCCTAAATAGTACATTTCTATGTTACAATAAAGCACATAGTAGTTACAAAAAAATTAAGTTAATGTATATATCGAAAATAACGATTTTTCCAGTGTTTATAATTAATGAACACAATTTAAACGTTGATAGCTTTATGTTTCTCCTGATTCAAAAACATATCGAATACAAGAAAAACTAATAAACACATATTAAACTAGTAAAGAAAATATTTAACTTGGCATATAACCGTTGGAATAAAAGATACATCAAGATTTTTTTAACAACCTCAATAATATAATTCGTTAGAGACTGGTAATTAATTACGTCTACATTTGTGTAATATTAGTGATATTAAAGTCAAATTAAAATTTTATAACATCAGTAAAATTGGCAGTAATTATGAGGATTAAGCGTTGTTTAATCTTCTAGATTATAGTCGATTAGGTAAATATTCGATCATTACATCTATTACTATAACCTTACACAATTAACTTTGAAATCTTATATGGTTTATTCATGGTGTTATTTTTGATTGTATAGATTATTTTTAACTTAATAATGGTTACTTCTTGCTCCTCAAATTATGTTAGTAACATTAGTTAAACCAAGCTGTAGATAAGGAAACCGTCAATCTCAAATTGGTTGTTCTTCTTAAATAACTTAACAGGTATGTTGATAATGCCTTTAGTATGTTATGTGATAGTTAGGTCGTTATCAGACTTCTTATTTTGCGATACGCAGGCCGATATATATATCAATCTAAACTTATCATTTTAGTTTTCATAATCTTTCTTATTTTATGTGGTTTTTCAAATAGTCGTCCGCGACGTTATTACTTTATAAGATTATTAGCGATAATTATTGATAGGTTTTATGAATTAATTTGTTTGGCTTAAGGATTTTTAATTCAATGATATTTACTTTTCAAGGGTATTTTATATGATTAAACCTATGTAACACCAAATATAATCGGATTTTCAGCGGTTTCAACTACTAAGTTAAGGCTTTCAACAGTTAAAATATTGTAAGAATAATCGAATTTTCCATATTTTTAAGTATGTATTTTAATTCTTAACGGAAAAAATAAAATATTTTATTGATGATTCGTTCCTAATATTCTGGTTGTCAATATTAAGTTTTTCTAATTACTTTCTCAACTCTTTCAAAGCTTAATTATATGCTGAGACTCTTTTAAATATTTAGTAATGAAGATCATTTATTCTTCATGTATAAATACGCGCAGAAAACTAGTATTATGGATATCAAATTGTTAAACCTAATAATATTATTAAAATCCTTGACACCTATTAATAGTTTTACTTTTAAACTTGTCAAAGTGTTAATCTCTAAGGTTAAATATTGTAAATTTCAAGTAAAAGCGGATATGCTCTTTAAACCTTAGTAATTTCTTAATAAAATTTAATATATACCAATTTAAATTAAATCTTCATTAACTTAACATTCACCTGAAACTTTACCGTAAGACATTTGATACTAACATCGTAAACTAATACGTTTCAAGGTTTCAAATGCGAATTAATCCACAACATATGTAATGTTTCCTATGTTTTTTTTTTTGCCATAGAAATTTTCAAGAATATAATCCTGTAAAACTCTATTATCAAGTCAACGATATAAAATAAAGGTTTTCTATTAAAGTGAACCATATTAATGAAAATCGAGAAGTTCAAGTTTTGTTTTTCTTTTAAAATGAATTGAAATTGAAAGAGTATTGAAAATATGTTAAGTAGTAAATACAGAGTTTTTCGATTACTTTTAATTCCAATAGATTCACATTTATATTGACTGTTATTTTAAATATTTTTTATAGTCCATTCGTTGCGAAGTAATCAAATCTTTGGTATAATTTACTTAATTCCGTCATTATTAAGTTCAATACTGTTGTTTTGAATTTTTTAAGATTCATCCAAAATTATCTCAATTTCAGAACAAATGGAAATCTTAAGTTGGTATCTTTGACTATTTCATCAATTTGAACGTCAAAGTTAACGCCAAGATATTTTATATCTTTAATGCAAAGTAGAAAAGAAATTTGGGATTTAAAATATGGAAAATAATAGATCCAACAACTGTATTGATAATCATCGACCCAAATAAAAAGAGTTTCTTTGTAGGGATAAATTTAAATTTTACCCTACCAGTATTCACATAGTCAATATCCGTAGTAATATTATTGGTAGGCCTTTATTATTGCAATGAAGTCGGTTTGAATTATGGTTGAAGAAACTGGTATATTGCATTGAAAGTGGTGATGTTTTTCTTTTAAGTTTGATAGACCATTAGATGATATGAACAATAGTTTGTATGAGCTACCGCTTGAACCATGCCCTAAATTCAATTGGAGAATTAACTTGCATTTAATATAGTTAACTTGCCTTTAGTACTATAAATTTACTTGTACAGATATCAAACCTAAATTCTACTCCAATTAAAATCTTCCACTCCATAGTTCCAAATATGAACTTCTTCAATTCCTACATTTAAGCTTTTTATTACAAATTCATTTATTACCAATCTTATACCCTTTGCCAATAGATTCGGGTACGATTTTTATATTCACTACCCTAGCAGTTTTCCGATTTAGTAAGGTATATTTATCCTTTCATATTACATGCTAGCAGATTTACACATCCCTTAATATAAAAAGTCAGATTATTATTATCTACGAAACTTTTTAAAACGTCATTAAAAGTAGCCTTAATTATGGTACCAGCTGGGTTATTTTTGCAGTTAATATACGTAAACTCGTTAATTTTTCAAACTTCGTATATTTCTCTTCACACCATTACGTTTATTATTGAATGCTTTTTGATAAACTTTTTGAACTTGGAAAAACACTTGTTAAGTCTTCGAAAATGAATACAAATGACAACAGGTATCAAAAGAAATTTTAACTATTTGGTAATAGTTTTCAATTTGCCTTGAATCACCATATCAATATCACATTTTACCATTATACCATAAATTCCGAATAAAAATAATATCTTCATTGTATATTTTAACTTTACTGAAATATGGTTGAAGAATTTACCGGTTGTTTTAAATTACTCATCGGATATATTTTGACATGAAGTAAAAGAAATACGATTGAAAATGTAAAATCAGCGTTTTTTATGAAAGAGTTGTCCGAGAAATTTCATTACCTTTGCCTTCATGAAATATACCAATATTATATCAATATCTCCATCCAAATTATATTTTTCTATTACATATGTTGTTTTTACCTCATTAAAGTCTTTATTTCATGAATTTAGAATCTATATCGTAATCTATAAATCATAAGATATCTCCGGTTTACATGTGGTAATAGTATAAGCATTTCAAACACTTTTTTAAGGTAATATTACAACCTTCTATCGCCGGATTTATTAATCTTTACTAAATTCGTAGCTTACTCTTCTTGACGTGAATTAAGGTTTGTACTACAGTTATCTTTCATATAATAAATTCGAATTAACGATACATTAAAATTGAATAATATTTCTTTGGCATTATTTTTAGTCAAATTATACTTCTAAAGGATTAAAACTTTAATAACATACCATTCCGCTTCTACAAATCCAATAATACCCAGAAAAATTGTATTGTATATTTAGTATACCAAAGATGCTAATATATTTACGTTGTGTCATTAATAAACATGTGATAAATATTGAAATCTTTATATTGAACTTTTTTTCAAAATATTTTTGATATGTTAAGAACCAATAAACGCTTTCTTTCAACAGTTTGTGATATGGTTTTGTATAACGTATAATGATTTTTATAATAAACCTATCCCTTATTTTTTTTTTAGCAAATATATCAGTATAATCCGTTGAGGATACGTGGCGGATTTTGTATCTATTTACGTAATATCGCGATCATGAAGTGTAAAATTTCCGTTTACCTTATAATATAAACTAACATCAATTGAAACTGTTATAAGTTGGCTCATATTTTGGATTGTAAACGACTAAATAATGATTTATGTTTTGTCTTCATTACTATATCTTTAAGCGATTAGTCTTAACTTTTTGTATTACCGGTTTTTAGTTTTGTTATTGACCTCATGGATTATTTTCACGCTTAAAATCGTTACGTTTTATCCTTTCAACTGTACTCATAGCGTAATTTAAACAATTCTACGGAAAATTAGATCATTAATATTGATTCAGTTGCTTTTCTCAAAATTCTTACCAGGAATATTAATGATTTATTAAACACGTAGATTGACGGTTAACCTTCCAGCAGATTTCTCCTTTTATAATACCTAAACCGAAGTAAATATTCGTTTATGTTTGTAATCTTCATCGCTGTCATCCTTTTTTGGTATATATTCCAAGTCAATCGTTTTTCAAAACTATTTCATTTTACAAGGCAATTAACATTTTTGTGTGATAGTAATATTGACCAATTTTCTTGGATTAAATATTTTCTTAGAATTTAAAGTTTTTATACCGTTTAACTTCTGTAATGCAAAAGATTAAAATGTCGTTAGTGATCTCAACCATAACTTTTAGATTCTAGATAATCCAAATATTGAAAAGTTTATCTCACCTTCTTAACTTTTTTGAAGAAATTTGCTTTAAAAAAGTAAAATAATATATTTTTATAGATGGTAAGTTTTTGGTATAGAGGGTATCTTTAATTCAAATTTATAGGATTCCCTTATGAGTTTTTAAGGCTTTTCTATATATAATAAGCCTTTTATGAGTATTTGATAATAAAGTTAATTAAGTTATTATACGCATATACACGCCAAATACCAATAAAGTTAGTATTAATCCATTAAGCCTGACAAGATTATCAAATTTTTTTACTACCATTTGGAATATTATCCCTCAATATATGAAAGCATAAGTTTTATAAAGTTGAAATATTGTAAATTTTACGTAAAAATTCGTATGTCTTTTTAACTTTATCAATACTATAAAATACTTAAACAAAAACTTGTTAACATTGAACCTCTACTGATTTTATGTAAATTTGAAAATTTATCACTGTAAGTTTAATTCTAACATCGTAAACTAGTACATTTCAAAGTCTTAGGTACGTGTTAATCTATAGTATATACAACTCTTTCAATATTTCCTTTGTTGTAACGTTTTTAAGGAACGTGACGTAGTAAAACGCTTTCACTAAGTCAACTATATAAAATACAAGCTTTTTTTTTACAAATGAAAGACATTGGCAAGAACTTTGAAGTTCAAATATTATTTTATCATAAACTGAAACCTCATTCTTTTTTTTTGGAAATGCGTTTAATAATAGTATCAAAACTTTTAAATATCTCTTAATACGAAAAACTTTACATATTAATAACTAGTTGCATCAAAGACTTCGTATAATCTGTTAGTTACGGGGTAATTGAACTTTTAGTGTAATTAATGAAGTTTTGAATACGTTATATTTAGTATCTTTACTTTTAGTATTTAAATATGAAACAACAAACATGTTTTTTAAACGATGTAAAAACCTTTATCCGTCATTTTTGACCATTTCGTCTGTTTAGATATCAATATTAACACCAATTTTTTTTATATATTTCAGGTAAATGAGTAAAAGGAAAGTGGATTCTAAAATGTAGAGAATGAGAGGTTTAATAACTAAAATCATAATCTTATAGTAAAATACAGATTATTCCTCCCGAAATAAAAATCTAACCCTAACCTTATCAGCGTCTATAAAGTTAAGTTTTGTAACAGTATTATTAACCCTTCGCAATATGATATATTATAGATAGCCTCCTATTAAGTATCAAACTACCCCAATATCCGGCATAATACTTCAAAAATCTGTTTTTCTCAATAATTTCAAATGGTAAATAAATATATAGGTCTGTGGTTGTCATTGCTATAATATTAAAAGATGTTTGTACCTGTTAGGCGATATAAAAAACGTGGTCAATCAATTACTATGATACTTTAGGGTTAAAGATACTGTTTCCACACCAATTGATAACTTTAGACTTTTTTTTCTTGTTTTTCACCCTTTACTATCTACGTTTACAATATCTTTTAATATATTCCGAGCTTATAGACGATAGATTTTCAATATAATACATTATCGACTTTTATCGTCACTTTGTAACAATATAACTTATTTACTAATTTGTTTTTTTACTTCAAATCTATCTTTTAATGTTATCATTGTATTAGCCTGTGGAGTCAATGCAAGAAGGTAAGTGTTGACCCCTGAATTTATTGCAGGTGTTCTGTGCGTTCTGTACATACTTAATCTTTCATGTTTATTTGGTTTTGCAGGTAAAACTTAAACCTTTTGTTCTAAGTTTTATACTACAATTAAACATTTCAATACTAACTCTTTCATCCAAACTTATAAACTACCCAAAAATTATTGCTATAAAGCTTTGAAATTTTTTAGGAACAGAAAGTTTCGGCTTTTTAACTTTTACCAGACTATAAGTTACTAGTAGTAGTAGTAACACAACAGTACTAGTATTAGCAGCCGAAACAGAATAAGAGCAACAAGTTATTCCTTTTTAATTACTACCTACTTCCTCTGAATAATTACCATATCTATTATAATACGAGTTGAAAACACTACTCGAGAAAAACATTAGTTTTTCGTAGGTTAATTGTCATTGCTATCATTAATCCGTTATGGACATACAAGCTCTTTTCTTACCCGCGCAAGTCAATTTAACTCCTTTCTTAACCGTATAAGTTAACTTCACTCCTATCAATATCCTTATACCCGCGCTTTCCCTACCACAAACGCCTAAGCGTCGACAAATACCAATACTTAGTCATTCATAAATACCATTACTGTTAACTTTTCTAAGCCCTCGAATTTACACTTCAATCATAGCTGTTCCTTAAAACAATTTTTTTGATAATTTCATGTAATAATTGGATGTGAACGTTACCAAATTTCTAACAAACTAATCATTCCAATCGGCTTAACTAGCGCAAATCCTACAGAAACTGAGAGGTAATCGCTAGTTTATTAGCTCTTGTTAACTCTTACCTCGCTTTCGAAAGCCTTCGCTTCGCCCTCAGGAGCATGAATATAAGGATAATAAAAACATGGGGGGTGTTTGGACACCTTTTCTACAATATTTAATAGGTGGTCGATGTCTAAAGAATAAAAGATGGGTATTTTTAATCCTAATTATGCTAACTTTTCTAGCCTCGGTATGATTATTATCGGCCAGGATATTATTTTTATGAATATTTGAAGCTTTTACTAAAGGTTTAAAATCTGTACCAATATAGGCAACGTAGGTGTTAAGTTTCAAACTCTTATCATGTTTTATATTTTATAATAAGAGTTTACTGCGTATGAATGGCATTCAATACTCATCCTAATAGCTTGTTAAGTTATGTATACTCGAAACGTAAATGTTACAATAAAATTTGTTATTTTACGTTTTTATGTGGATATTGGTTACATTACCAAAATGTTTTGTAATTTTTCTTTGAAAACCTGAAACTTATTCGAATGAAGAATTCGTTTACAAAACACATTTAAATTAAAATAAATTTTGTTACAGTTATAAACAAACCTAAGTGACATAATATTAACTAATAAGGTATAATTATTGATATTAAAACTTAATCAACTTTAATGTATAACAATTTTGTTCTCACTTTAGTAAGACCAAATAATGAAGTATCATATTAGTAAAGTTGAAGAAGATAAAAATAGGCTCCTTATCTTTACGAATAAAAAAAAATCCGTACTACCGTTTGGTACCCCGGAGTAAGAAAAAAAAAACCTTACAATAGTAGTTGAAAGCCTTATCGATATAAGCAATAATACCCCTTTATCTTTCTCGAAAAGCCGAGGTATAGTCTAACCTATAATTGTTATCTGGACCGTCAAAATAATAGTAAATATCGGAATCGTTACGTTGGTGAACTTTGTTATAAAAACGGATGTAAGTATAACTAGAATCATCTCTTTGATATTCGTCGCCGTAATAATCGTAGTTGTAATAGTTTTTATCGTAATGAACGTCTTGATAATTGTTTTATTCACCGCGAGAATCACAGCCTTCGCTGTTAGGATTGTTATGACTACCGTAAAGACCATTATAATAATGAATACTAAATGAAAACACAATATATAACATTTAATAAATTTTAAATATAAAAAATCATAAATTTCATTATTTTCATTTATAAAGGCTTCGTCAACGTTTCCTACTATATCTAAGGGTTTTATGGATATATTAACCGAAGTTTCTGGGTATATAACCGTCATTGTGAAATACTATGAAATTTATGGTTTTCATAGAACTACTTTCAAATTAAGGAATAAATTATTAATACGCTTGAAGAAATACTTTGCTAAACTAGTTACAAATGTTTATAGAATTAAAAAAAAAAACTAATACGATTTTAGTCCCAATAGACTGTAATTGTACCTGTATTTTAAAATCTGACTATTATTATAATGTCACAAGTCATTTATAAGGCTGTTTTCGTTATAGGCGGATAGAGACATATTCAGATTATTATAAAAGGCCCTCTTACTAGCTCAAAAGTCTTAATTTATTCAAATATTAACGCTAGGAAAAATCTCATTATGAAATTTTCCCTTGAGACAAATTTATTTCAGTACAATAAATTTGTTGTTAAAGAATCAGAAGTTATTATAGGCGTTGTAAAACCACTAGTAAAACTTATAATCAAGGAAAAATGAAGTTTTTACAGTCTTGGACAGGAGGTAAATACCTTTCTATGTTTATTATAAAAGTTTGTTAAATTATGAGTGGTTGTAAAATTAATATCACAGCTTTTTTTACAAATAGTTAGTTGAAACCGAGTAATTCGAACGTATTAACGTTTCTTTCAATTGTTGCGCTACATGATAGTAAATTCAAAATATATTTTATAATTTATAAATCATGGAAGAAACAGCTATAAATAATATTACTTTAACGTTTGCTATATGCGTACAGTTAGGAGAAAATTTACAAGTTAGGTGGATTATATAAACCTTTCAAAAGATTCATCGTTGATATATACGTTATAACATCAAATTTTATTAAATGTAATAGTTGATCTAAACATAATATAAATAATTGAACCTTATAATACTTTATAAACATACGTAAATGTTGTTGGTTGGGCTTTAGACGTTGCAACGTTGTCGATTCGAATCGTGGTTGAAGTAACAGTAGTACTGCATTGGTTTGGTGGTGGATGTATTGTTCTAGGTTTGGCAGACTGCTAGCTGGTCTGCACAGTAATTTGTATGATCAACTACTTGGCTCGTATCCTAGAGTAAAGTGCAGCGTACCGCACTCAACTTACACCCAATGCGGTAAGTCTATAAAAAGCAATACGCTTGTAGTACGGTTAACTTTACTTATAGTAAAGTTGACCTACTGCACTGCATGAAATACTATTCCAATACTGTCGGCTTTTTAGTTTGAGCGCGCACGCTAGTATAGCCAACCAAGCTTTTCCGGTTACTATTAAATTATCTCCTCGTCAATTAGCCAGACCCCTGTCAATTCCAGTTGACTTCCATACTAAATTTCTCCCAATTGCATGCAAATTGACCCCATTTAACCTTAATTTCTCTGTTGCCCCGAGTTTCAAGTTCATTAACTTTTATAAAAAGTTCTTTCACCATAGGCTTTTGCAAGCCTTTACTTTAACTGTGCCATTTCAACTATACCACTAAAACAAATCACCATTACCAATCTCCTGATAGTCTTTTAGTCTGCCAATACATTCTTGTCAGCTGTTACGTGATTTGGACTTTCCGGGCAGTTTATTAACGTAGTTTTCAATATATATAGTTAGCTTATTACTGTCTACAAACCCTTTTGGAACCTTATTTGTTATTGCCTTCGTTATGGAATTTACGGGATTATCTTTAATATTGATTTATCGGAACTCCTTAATTTCCTTCCTTTTGTAGACTTTACAGAGTGCTATTTTGTCGATTATCAGGTGTTTTTCGCTAGTGGTTTCGAGTTTCAAAAGACATTTTAAAAGACTTTTCGAATAGGTACAGATTACCACCAAAATTAAAATCTTTAACTACCTGATAATAATTTTAAGGGTTTCCTAAAATGCCACACTTATGTTAAATCTTGTCATTATACCATATACTTTCGATACTAATAAGCTTCATGTAATCCTTTTACATTTAACGGAGGTTTAGTAAATCAAGTTACCGATAATACTAAACTAGTCTTCCCGTTTATCTTCGTTAACGAGGGTTATTAGGAAGCCGATTTATAAAGATAAGTCGATATTATTTGTAAAGGACCCGTTTGTGAAGATTATTAACTTGACCTTTATTAAGTAGATTAGGACCATATTAATCCCGCGATCCAGATATCGCATCTGTCACTTAAACCTTTCATTTAGCCGGTCAAAGTCCTTATCTATTGGTTTTCATATTTATACGGTGATAAATAGGTTGTAAAAGGATTTCGATTGGTATAAAGAAGTAATATAACTACCTAGAACACGCTGTTTTAAGTAAAGTTAAGCCTTAGCCTTGTTGGTCTTGTTAATTGCAGTTCAAACAGCGCTCTAGCCTTTTTAACGAAAGCTAAAACCGGTATCAATATTAAGTATACGAATTAACAATTTATTAAAGTTCAATTAATCATTTTTCGTCAATATAGTTACCGGCTTGTAATTTCAAAACTTCAAGTCCTTAATCGCCTGTTGTTCCAATGTTACAAAGCCAGCCGTTCCGACGAAAAGGGTATCGTTCATTTATATACCTACTATACCGAAGTCCTTTTTTTTAAATTACTAATAAATATGGGTCGTATACTAAAGATTTCATCGCTAGCCAGGATTTAAAATGCGACTAATAGGTAAGGAACTAATAGATACCTTCTTTAACTAATCTGTATAGTAGCTTAATATATTGCATTACCGTGTCTAAATAGTAGATAACACGGAGTTCCTATGATAATTATAATAATAGGATCCGCTGTATATCCATTACTAATTACGTATAAGCTTACATTATATTATAGCTATTAAGCGTAAATTTGCTACTGAAATAATTGCTAATCGTTAGTTAATTTTTTAAATCGTGAACGATTACATAAATGTCCAATATTTACCCCTATTATCATATTTTTAAGAGATTAAACGTGATACTTCGTACGAATGCCCCGTGGTTTTGCCTCTAATCTCGTGGATACTTTTCGATTTAAAAATCGTAAAGTTTGGGTTTAAAAGGTTAAAATTGGTTTTCGGCATGAATTGTATAACCTTTAGAGTTAATAAGCCGTTATTTCGATCTTATCTCTTTTCTTCAAATGTTTACCAAAAGGTTTAATAATCTTTTATGCACGAAACTTTAATACTACGTCTTTGTCATCCTTTTCTTTTATACTTTCCCAAATAGTATTGTAAATACGTTCTGATATGTATTTCTTCTTTTAATTGTTTTTTTTTTTTTCGAAGGTCGTCTGCATCGACGGAATTTTATCGGTTTGTCGATAATGAACGAAGGAAGTTTATATTAGCTCGGTTGCCTAATATAAAGGTCTTTATTATTAATAGCCCTAATATGAAGTTCGATTTAGATAATTCGGAAGGATATAAGACCGTTAGTAATTTTAATAACCACTTCAGAGTTCGCGATACTTAATATCTTATATAGACTCTCCCATTTTCCTGGCTCCCACCATACGAGAACTTTACTTTACAATGGTAAAGTAAATACGTCTATTGTTGTAAAGCCGTTTCTAGTATTAAGGGCCTTATTAATTTGGCGGCGTGCCGATTTTATTCGTAACTTCTTTAAATATTTGTTATGAGCCATAATAAGTTTTTCAATACTTGCCGAATGCAGAGATTTACTTATTAGGCGTGGATACACTCTAAAGACCAGTAGCGTTGGTACCAAGCCATTAAGATCTATAATGTCTTTTAAGTCTTTTACTGCCATTTATAGGCGTACCTCCGAATCTGTAAAGCTTTTAATCTCTAACATAAGGATATTATACATTCGGCGAAGTAAAGCATATACCTTTTTAACCTTTCTAATATTTTAATAAGCTTTTACAAGCATCTATTTATACTGAATACCTGTTATTTTAGCATCTTCCTAAAATTTCTTCGCCGTAAAGTTAGTGCCGGTATCGTAGACGACGATTTTAGGTAGGCTCAGGTACGTGTTAATTTATAATATCTTCAATGTTTTCCACGTATCTTTTTCTGAAAGAGACTTTGGGAATTTAGTTTCGTAAAAAAAGGTTATGGAATTAACAACGTAAGAAATAGGCTTTTTATCTAAGTAAAATACATTAATAAAGATTTTATAGTTAAATTCTTTATCGTTTTTTAGTGTAAACTTAAATATCCGGGGATCTTGAATATATGTTTTGCAGTAGTAGTAAATTCTTTTAATGGCTTTTAAGTTAAAATATTTTATATCTTTATACTTTTCCGATTTTAGGACTTTAGATAGCTTATTAACGACTGGATGGTTAAAGCGCCGGTGTAATCAACGTATTTCCGGCTTCGTCAGGTTTAACACTATTGCTTTATGGCCTTAAAAATAAAACTATAAGTGTTTACACTTAAAGGCCAGTGAGAACCTTTAGCTTTTTTTAACTAGTTTATTTGTGTTAACGTTGACGTTAACATTGAAGGTCTTTATATTATTTAAGTAAAGTAAAAAAAGGGTAGATAACTTAAGGACGCGGAACATAATTGCTCCTATAACAATTTAAACTACTGTTATCCATAATAACGATAGTTATTCGCTTGATTTAAATCTAACTTTAGCCTTGTTAGCATCTCAACAATAAATCTCAGTAGCTATAATGTTTTCTCTCCGTAGTATTATGTACTACAAATAATCTCATATTAAAAACCTTATTGCTCTTATGTCTAACATAATACCTTAAAATATATGGTCCGTGTAACGATCGCAAAAATTAAAGGTATGTAAGGGGTTAGAGGCTTAGTTAGGGTAAATTTAGGGGTCTTTACCACCTAAATGGTACAGGAAAGCATAACTAGCTAATTACTAGGCCGCCTTAAAATTAGTATCTTCGTACCACTTAATTTTCTTAAGGGTATTAGCGCCGTTAATTGACTCGTCACCCTCGAAATTTGAGATTTGGTTTAAGTAATTTTATTTAGAGGTAGTGGGGTATTAAACGTGATATACTACCTTTCTGTTGTTATGTTTGACGAGGGGATACCGAGTTAACCAGCAGTCGGTTTTGTTACAAATTCAATATATCTTACTATTATTACAATGATAATACTAGTGGTTAACAAATTCGACTAAAGTTTAGTTTTGTTAGCGTTAGTGTAGTTATCACTTTTAGTTTAGGGTCAACGTCGATAGGCCAGACCTTGGGCATTATAGGCACCTATACTTACGGTCGACGTAATTAATTACCGTATAGTTTTCTTTTTTCCACGTTAAGAAAATTGCCGAGTTAGGAGTACATACCAAGCGAGTTTGGTATACGCACTATTACGATAGCAAACGAAAAACGCAACTGATTAAAGAAGCCTTCGTAGGTAGAATATGAGTGTTATAAAGCGCATTCGAACTCGTTAATTCCCGTAATTACTGCACGTACCTGTTTGCGAAGTGTAGCTTTTCTAACGTAGGCTTTTCCAATTGCTTTCTAATATAGCATCAACTTATTAAGTATCTGATTAAAAAAGTTTATTGGTATTTCCTCCTCTTTTTTCTTCGCTATTATTATAATCCACGGCATTATAACCTAATTTATGTGATATTATGTGAGGTAGACATCATATTCGAATTAGCACTTTATATTATTCTAAATCTCGCGAAACGTAGTAGTTCTAATAAAAAAATTAGGTAGTAATCTTAATGTACCGTATAAAGATTTCAGGAAATAGTAAGTAAAAACCTAAAGGTAGAACTTTTATTTATTTTCAAATATTTAAAAGGGGCATTATTTTAAAATCGAGAAGTTTATAGGGCTTCTCGTTATAATTTTGTACGTTATTTCAATCTTAGCGAAATCCTTAAAAAATTTAGATTTAATGTTAATCACTCGGACAGGTTTTGGCGAAAGGTCTCGATAGTTATCCTAACTTTAAATGGTGTTTTCTGGAAATTTAAGCTTTAAAGCTTTTAAGGCACGGTATTAAGGGTAACTGCCAATCGTTTGGCTCGAGGGGTAAAGTCCTATAATAGAACCTATAGTAGGCCTTCGCGTGTAGGCAAACGTAAATGATAAAGGGTCTTAAAGAGCTTGGCGATTAAATTGCTAAGGAGCGATAGATACTTATTGGTTTTAGGAGGTTTAACGATGTTATTTAATTAACTAGTATAGGGCATCGATGTTAATACCTCCAACCGCATTGGCAGCCATTGTTTTATATACCCTGCTATCGCTAAAAGCGTACTCTACATTATTACATAAAGGTGCTAAACTGCTGAAAAGGTTAATAGGTTCTTTATCGCCGACGCGTAAAAAGGCTTAACTTAGCTGAGGAAGGTGAAAGGAAGGTACTTTAGATCGTGTGTCGGGGAGGTAAAGTTCCTTAATATTCTTTTCCTTTAGGTATAGGTCTCGAAAGCGTTTTTAAAATTGAGTTATATCGAAAAGGGCTTATTCTAGATTTGTAATACCTTATAATTAAATATAAATCCCTTGTTTTTGCAATGCAGACCTAAACCTCAATTTAGCTCCTTTTTAAATTATTTTCCACGTATTAATAATCTAGTTGTTAAAAAAGTCACGGTTTTCGTAAATAGCACGTTTAGGATTTTGGTTTTTATTATACTTAACGATAAAGTATACAACGAAGTTGGTAAGATATTTTTCTGTTAAGTGTTCGTCGATATCCAACGCTTAAAGTTCTTTATCGTAAAACTTGATAAAGATAGTTCCCAAGGTTCTAACTTTTTTTTTTCTTAATAAAGTTGGTAATTACTTTAAAGTCAACGTTAACGAAAGATATCTTAAGGTTTTAGTTTATATAAGACTTATAAGGCGTATAAAGCGAAGAACTTGGTAATCTTGAACGTAGGAAATTGGTGTAAAGTCGTGTGGAAACTTGGCAACTTAACGTTGAATCGCGCGATGTGACTTTCTTAGCGTAACTTGATGTTTTCGCTTAAAACAGAGAACTTAACGATTAAAGTGACGTAGGGAGTGAAAAGAGTAAAGTAAGGTAAAAGTTTTATGTAGAAGGTAATGTCGAAAGTTGTTGTTGGTGGTAAAGGGCGAAGGTTGTTTGTTGTAGTTGTTTGGCGTAGGGACTTAGTCGTTTTTCTGCAGTAATAGCACCTGCAGTAGTATTAACTTAGCCTTTTGCCAACTTGCCGAACTTTAAGACTTCTGATAGTCAATCTCAACGTCTTCAAGAAGGATCAATGAAGATTTCTTAGTTTTTTTCAGTAGCGATACCGTCGCCTACTTCCAGATTGCCGTTGTAGACTAACGCAACCCAAAAAGTCTTCTCTGTTTTCCTGCCGTTGTGGACTGGCGCAGTACTAATAAAGGCCCTTCGCAAGAATCTTTCCTCTACCCTAGCTGCCATAGCTGTATAGCGTAACCGGAAAGTAGCCTTTTTTTCTACTTAGATAATATGTACTTAACTCAATGAACACTAATTAGTGTTGGTAGAGCTTTAAACGTTGCAACGTTGTCGATTCGAATCGTGGTCGAAGTAACAGTAATATTGCATTAGTCAAGTGGTGGATGTATTGTTCTAGGTTTGGCAGACTGCTAGCCGGTTTACACAGTAATTTGTATGGCTAACTGCTTGACCTGTACCCTGGAGTGAAGTGCAGCGTACTGTACTCGACTTACACCCAATGCGATAAGTCTATACAAAGCAATACACTTGCAGTACGGTCAACTTTACTTACAGTAAAGTTGACTTACTGCACTGCATGCAATACTATTCCAATAAATGTATTATTATTAAATTCGAGAACTATTCCTATTTCTATTTCAAATGATTAGAAATCCTTTAAGATTTTGCTTGTATCAATAAAACCAATAATCTGTCATTCTTAATTATTACACCTACAGACAAAGCCTTCGACTGCTATCCAGTGAAATTTGTATTTATTAGCATTTTCACTACAACTATATTATTACCAGTTATTTGAGGCGGATTTTAAATTTATGTTGAAGTCTATTTATACGTAATGTTTTTACCAGCGCGACCGGGTTTTTCATATTCAATACCTATCAATCAAATGATGGTTACCTATTTCACAGACATGATAGCTAACATAATTCAGGATTCAAATAATGAAAACATCTTCAAAGTTATTAAGATTTTTATAAATAGCTTAGATAATCTTAACACGCTTTTTTTACGTGATTTCTTATTCATTATCAAAACATTGAAGTATGTTACTGTTGGAATAGCAGTCAAATTCAGTACAGTCAAGTCAAATATACTTACAGTTAGTTGATTGTACTAACTGAAAATTGACTGCATTTTGTGTGATTAACTGAAAGTGTAGTGCAGTAAGTGCCCACTTCAAATTGTGGCACAGGCCAGAGCATTTGGCCATAAAAATTAGTGTGCAGACTAGATAATGGTCTGACAAAATTAGAACTTACAACTCTCAACAACCAATTTTAATATAGCACCAGTTACTTCAACCACAGTAATTCGAATCGACTATGTTTCAACAATAAAGGCCTACCAATAATAACTATAATTATAACTAGTTATAATGCTTAAATTAATGTTATCGACAAGTTTCGCGCCTTCTCAAAATAAAGAGTCTGTAAGCATTATTTCAATGTTTGAAAAAATATAGACGTTATTAAGGTTTTTCAATCGTAAATAATAATGGGGTTTTTTGTTTATATTTAGTAACATAACAAATTTCATTGTTATTTGTACCCGGTTTTAACACAGGATAGAACCTTTTTCGATTAATAATTCAATAGATTTTACAAATGAAATCATATCGAATATTATAATAATGTATTTTATTTTGCGTTCCCTGTCTTCCTTATGTATTGCTATATTGATGAAATTCAAAAATTTGTAGTCGTGGTGGCTTTTAAGCTTTTAAATAAATAGGTTGTTCCTAACAGGTATCTATTTCCTTTACAAAATCATATAATCAAATTTTTACGAGATAAAAAATGGATTGCCATCCTAGATACAACTAAGTTTTTTTAACTTCTGGTATATCTGCAATACTACGATCGTTTTTTTTGATTAGTAATCGTAGCTTAAAAATAGTAAAGTCGTACTAATAGGTTCTAGCCATTTATTAGTATATATACAAATGTTTATAGATAAACCACTCACATATATTTGTTTTTTTAAATAAGCTTTTCTTAACAATATTTATATTTTTTCCAATACTTTAAAATATTCAAGGTATTGGGACGAAATTTTCTCATGATTGAACTAGAATATATTTAGCTATTATATAAGAAGTCTGTTATAAGGTTTTCATTTTTAAGATTACTAGAATTTTCTATTAATAACCTCGGCATATCGATTACTAATAAATGTGTTCATAGTTTTTTCAACTTGATCTTTCCACATAATTGAAAGGAGTTGGATTTTTTTACGAGTTTCGCGTTTTCTACGTCCAATTATGACTTATTATATTCCCATTACTAATGTATTATTAATGTTCAAAATATATGTACTTATAAAAGACCGTGACAAAAAACGCTTTGATATTGGTAATAAGGGTAAACAATACTATTGTATGCCATTTACCCATATCGACACAACGAATGAATAATAAAAATCGTTCGACGAATTTCAAAGGTTTCTTTTTATAAGTTTCCGTTTATTATATCCTGATTTTTAGTGCTTTTTGTTTTTGTGTGTGGATATCAACTTCGAAAGAGGTTTTGGTATTATCTTATTTCAATTAAAGCAAAACTATAATTGTATTTAAGAGTAGAATATTCCAATTATCATTATTAAGTTACTTATTTTTATAAACCGTTTCCTCATAAATACTGAATTGAATTATAGTTTATTTAAATACAAAGTTCGTTTTTCAATATAGATATACAAACGTTTACGTACTACATTTGTTTGAAATTCTAATATCATTTTTGTATGGATCATAAATTATCGAAGTGCATTATTAATCAATCATCATTAAATATTATATGAACTGATTATTCGAATAGAATGATTATTAATAAGTTTATTTAGCCCAATGCTTACACTTTAAATATATTGCATTTGACGAGGTGGTTAGACTTTATATTGAACGCGTTTTTTTGTCTCCTAATACTACGAGATTCTAAAACAAGATAAAAATATAACGAGTTTATATTTGATAAAGTTTTCTATGAGCATCTCTTTATATACGATTTGGTCAATCTTACAGTAGTAAAAGCTTAGGTGTATATTAATTTTAGATTGCAGTTATAGGCTGGTTATCATAATAGTTCAGCATGGAGTTTAATTTTCAAGGATTTTATAGATCATTAGGTTGTTGTAAATTTATCGAAATCCGGGTACTCATTTCGATTTTTAAACCGTTTATTTCATGGTATAATTTCGGTAGAGTGGGGGAAACCAGTTATTTTAAAGGTATAGATTAAAAAAATTGTTGACGCGTATAACTACCGTTATCATTTCTGTTATAGACTCAAGCTATTGGCCATTAAGTCTATAGGTTAATTGACTGTATACGTAACAGGTTATATAGTACCCGACTCAAGCGTGGCTCGGGTGCGGTATGCAGGTAATACATATGAAAGCACGTAATGGATTATACACAAACTAAACCTATAAGTCCTATATAAAGGACTACTATAGACTTTTATAATTTCCCGCTTATACCTTAATAGTATACTTTAATTGGTACCTATTTGGCTTACTATTATAGGTCGGATTATAATATACTATTAAGGTTTCCTTTTATTTTTCCGAAAAGATATTACTTATAATAGACAGATCAATGACAAACACTAATAATTTTATGCTACACTTTAACGTTATTGGGGAGGATATGCTGTTAGAGAATACCCAGTCCTCCACCTTTGTAAACACACCTTCTATCCCTCCGGAGCCGACTTCAACCGATATATATTACTTATAGGATACTATAGGCTATATAGAGCGTATTATAAAGTAAATACAATAATCTAATCAATCTACTTTTGCTTTCGACCTTACGTCTGACTTAGTCTAAATCGTTACTAAAATTTAACAACTCGAAACCAACTTAATAAAAATTTATATTTCTCTTTTAACGTCCATGAGTAACTGAAAACAATATAATCAACCGTAACTCGATAAATTTACCATTATATTAACAACGACAGACCAAACGATTCAATTTATATTGAAAGCGAATAAAATTTCAATTGGGGAATGTTGATTTACGTTTCTTTACGTATAGGGTTATTTTACACTAGCTGTAAAACAAGCTATTACGATATATTATGAAGGCGGCACATAAGAGAGAATATGCAATATATGACAATTCATCGATTACATTAAAGCTAATTTTAGCGACTTCTATGGCACGGATAAGGCTTTAATCGAATCGAAGGAATTAATTATAGACGACAAAAACCTAAAGGTAACATTCGCCATTAGGTTCGAAATATCACTAGCTTAATCGGACGGTTTAACTTAGCTCTCCATCGTCAAGTATAATTACCTACGTTTTCGTATATCCCTACGTATTAGAAATAAATCAATTACAACAAGCATTAACCGTATCTACTATATCGCGGCTCTAACAAAGTACCGCGAGTTTGCAAACGAGTTAAAGTCCTTCAATTTAAAACGACATTTTAGTCGACAATTATCTAGACACTTACAGGTTTAACGGTCGCATAAAAATATAATTATAATAGGAATTTATACTTTTTAGGTATCTTTATTAAAAAACCGCGATAATCACAGTTAATTATTTTAACAAACCCGTTTGGTATATACCCAGGACTAAAAACGCTAGATAACATAGATAACGGTGAAAGAACGTCAGGCTAAACAAGATATAAGGCGTTAATTACACTATAGCTTGACGGACTACTACTGAAATATTTATAAATTTCGCCCGGTTTTTCTTCTGACGTAAGTATATACACTCTAAATCGAAAAGGTAAATAATGTTTTGCTATTATCGGCGACAAGAAAAGCCTAACTTCTAAACACAATTTCGTTTAGAAGTTACGTGACTTTAAGGACGTAATTATAAGATTGAGTAAAAAAAGTATAGTTTAAATAAAATACGTATAAAAGGAAATCCATGCTTTATCCCTGTACTTTTTAATAACATTGAATTTCCAGACGTTTAAATACATTTTAGCTGTAATTGTTATTATATTATAAGTGAGACTTAAGTATAATAGTTAAGGATACAAAAAATTCGGCTATTATATTTTCGAAATTGAAATATAGTATTAGGGTTACGACAGAATACACGTATTACCTTACTAGCTAAGTTTCGCGTAAATATTAATAAGTAGTTAAGCTCGATATTAATATATATTATCCTCGGAATCATGTAGGATATAATTTTCAAAATACTATAAATACGATATTAACAGGTAATATTTAACGTAGATGGTAATCGCTTGATACTTTATTATTAAAAATTATTCATTATTAATATAGTAATGATATGCCCTAGGTCGGGGAATATTTAGGGTATTATAAGATCTGTTTTTATTAATTTGACAATCCGATTCTAACAGATAGTATAACGTATAGGGAATAAATCATAATTAACTTTTGTTACAAGTCTTCGTAAAATAACGCGGATTGTTGGTAGGCCTTTATCGTTGTAACGTAGTCGATTCGAATCACTGTGGTCGAAGTAACTGATGTTGCGTTGATATTGTTGATTGGTGTGTGTAAGTTCTAAGTTTGGCAGATCGCTAGCCGGTCTGCACACTAATTTGTATGGCCAAACGCTTTGGCCTATGCCCCACTTTGAAGTGGGCACCTACTGCACTGCATTTGCAGTGCAGTGTATTCAAATACCACAAACTGCAGTCAATTTGCAGTACGTACAATTAATTTTACTGCAAGTAAGGTTGAATTGACTGTACTGCACTTGACTGTTATTCTAATACTGGCGGCTGTTTGTTTTGTGCCTGTACGTCAGCGTGGCCTGCCATCAATTGGTGGCAACCTCTGAAATCCCTTCTCAATCCACAAGCCAGACCCCTGTCAACCTCAATTACGGCCCTTCGTGGCCCTTTTACTCTATCCTTCCGAGGCCTCCGTTCCTCAAATCCCGTGCACAGGTCCTTCACCATAGACCTACGCAAATCAAATACGCAACCACTTGCGTACCTTTTGCCAGTAGTGCAAACTACTGCTATCGCCACCACTGCCCTGGAGGTTTTCCAGTTTGCCAGGGCAACCTTGTTTCTTTACGTCACGTATTGGGCGATCCACGTATTTTTCGATTCGTATGGTTAGCGTATTGCTGTCTACAAACCTTTTCAGGGCGCTATTAGGCGTGGCCTTGGTTATAGTATCGATAGGGTTATTTTTGCCGTTAATTTACAGGAACTTATCGATTTCCCGGGATTTATATGCTTCTCTTAACGTTATTACGTTTATTATTAAGCGTTTTTCATTAATTGTGTCTAGTTTTGATAAGCATTCATAAAGGTTTCGGGAATTGGTATACACTATTACAGGTATAGATAGCAAACTTAATTGTTTAGTGACAATCTTTAATGTGTCATTAGTTATTATGCCGATGCTAAAGCCTGCCATTATATTGTAAACTTCCGATACTAATACATTTCGAGTTATACGCTTACATTTGACAGATATCTATTATATAAGGTTTCAGGTAATCGTATATTACCTTTTAAACCTATTCTCGTTAACGAGTATTATTAGAAAGCCAATTTACGATAAAAGGTTAGTATTATTAGTAGATAATTCGTTCGAAAAAATTATTAACTTCGTATTCGTAAAATTTACCGAAATCATATTAATTTCTTTTTTCACGTAATTTATTTGCCATTATATCCGTTTATTCAATTTCTTAAAGTTTTCGTTTTACGGGTCTTATGCTTGTATCTTAACAAAAAGGTTGTATAATACCTCCGGTTGATATAACGTAACGATATAGGCTATATGTACCCTTTGTTCGAGGTATTTTTATGCTCTTACCTCGTTAATCTTGTCGATAATCTTCAGACTCGTGGTTTGATCTTTTTGACGTAGGCTAATATAAGTGTCGTTTTTAGTTTCAATATTATAAATAGGGAGTAACGATTAGTTAAAGTCAAGTTTATATCTTGAGCCAACTTTTTAATTAACTTATATTTTTAAAAGCCTAACTTTTCGATAACACGTTGTTCCGCTGTTACAAACCTAATATAGCTAAGGAAAAGGGTATTGTTAGTGTATATGCCTACAATGTCAAAGTTTTTACCCTTTATAATTAATATGTATGGGTTAAATATTAAAGTCTTTATACCTAGTTTATTTTTAAAATACGCTTGGTACGTTAGAAACAAGTAAGTTTGCCTCGGCTAATCCGTATAAAGGTATAATATCACGTATTATCGTATTAGCCGGAAACTTATCCCTTAATTTTTATAGTAGTTTTAATAATTTAATTCGTTAAAAATTGGTGGCAGATTGCGTATACGCTTACGTAATGTTCCGGTTATTAAGTTTAAATTAACTCTTTGTATTAGCAGTTAAACTAACGGCAATAACGACAATTAAACGCTAGTTAATCTTTTAAATAGTGAGTAAATAAATAAGGATTTAATCTTTACCTTTATTATCGTATCTTTAAACGATTAGCTGTAACTTTTCGTACGGCTGGTCCGTAATCTTACCTTTAACCTTGTTAGCTATCCTTGACTTAAAGATAATAACATTTTAGCCTTTAAATTACGTTTACGGTATAAATTGTATAACTCCCCGTAATAAAAGACCGTTAATTTTTATTTAGTTACTTTCCTTAAAAGGCTTTCCCAGCGTATTAATAATACCTTCGGCACGTAACTTAAAACAAAATTCTCTATTAAACTTTTCCTTTTAAGATACCCACGCCATTATATATACCCTGTCAGGTTTATAGTCTTTATCTTCCTCCTTTTTAATATATATTCTCTTTTTAAGTGTTATTTTACGCCGTCGATGTTTTATTAGCTTATTAATGGTTGGTTCGAAAAGGTTATATTAACTAATTCGCTCAGTTCGAAGGTTATCGACGTTAGGATTATTATCAGACTTAAAGAGTCTTTTGTACGGCTTAACTTGTATAACTCGAAAAGTCATAGAGCAGTTAGCAATTTTAACTATTATATTTAAGTTAGTAATACTTAGGATTTTATACGGCTTATCCTATTTACCTAAATTAGGTTACGTAAAAACTTTTATAGACTTCCATGAATAACTGTATAGCCGATAAGTCTTCCCTACTTACTGCCCTAAACAACTGCATAACGTACAGGGGCCTTTCGTAAAAACCTTTCTTCTACCTTGCCTAAACAAACAAAGTGTAACCGGAAAGCAGCTTCTTCTTTTACTTAGCCAATCTGTGCTTAACCTAATAATCACTAATCAGTGTTGGTAAGCCTTTATTGTTGCAACGTAGTCGATTCGAATCACTGTGATCGAAATAACTAGTGTTGCGTTAATATTATTGATTGATGTGCAAGATTTAGGTTTTGCAGACCGCTAGCTAGTCTGCACACTAATTGCTATGGCCAAACGCTTTGGCCTATGCCTCACTTTAAAGTGAACACCTATTGCACTGCACTTGCAATGCAGTCCAATAAACTACAGTAAATTTGCAATACGTACAATCAACTTTACTGCAAGTAAAGTTAACTTGACTGTACTGCATTTTAATTCTATTCCAATATTTTCGTTTAATCTTTAGGTAAGTAATCGACCTAAAATTGTTATTTAGTCCGAATCTGCTTATATATTAGGTGGTTTTTAAACTAGTAACCGATTTTACCATATACAATGTTACTTTTTCAAAAACTCGTAAAGCTTCGTATACTTTTTCGTAGGTGTTGTTTTAATCGCGGTAAGTTTCCTTTTTAGCTGTAGGATTGTCCTCGATAGTAGTTATTTTATCTTTTGTTTTGAGGGTTCCCTCTCTAATGCTTTTTTTTTCTAGTAGCCGTATTTGGAACGCTTCATTTTCCTCGGGTACACTTTAAATATTTAATTTAGAATATAGTGGATAGTTTCAGCGAGGTTCATTTTTATAATCTAGTCTTTACTTTTAACTTTATCGGCTATGAATACCTATCCGAAACTCGCCTGTCAGCGTATAAATGTTTGAAGTAATATTTTAAAACTTATATAAAACAAATAATATAAGATCGCAATCTAGGTTTCTAAGGTACGCTTTTATTACTACGTAAATAAATAATTTGTTACCTTTATATTTCGTTCAAAGGTCACCTAACATTTTTTGAACTTTGCTAATATGGTAGTAAAAATTTCTTACAGGTTTTTATTAGCGTTTTCACCCTGATTTTTCACGGATTCCCAGGTGATATTGTTCTAGGCTTTATCGTATAATTCGTAGTTAATTTCTATTACGAAGCGTAGTTTTCTGCAGTTATGGTACTTTTTAAATGTGTTTACTTGCGTAAAGTAATATATATACCACTTTATAACTTGTGCCGGTAATATATCCGGTACGATAACGTAAAATTATAATGTTTTAATATTTAGCCTTTTTTACGTATTTAGTATTATACGTATTTTATTGTCGAATACGTTGTATAGCTCGCCTTTATAATTCTCGTCCTTATCTTAAAGCCTAACGAAGTTGGTAAGTTTTGTTAAAGATCTCCTATTAGTGGGGAAACAGCACGGTGAACGGTTACGGTAAGGGTCATAGTTAGCGGGCTTTGGTTTATAGGGTAAGTATTAACGTTTTACGCCGCTTATATTATTTCCGAGCGGGCCGTTATCCATACCAGGGTCGCTTTCATCGTAATTAAATCAATTATTAACGGTATTTGGAGAGCGGTTTTATTTTAGTTTTTGTTTAAAACTGTGTTCTGGTAAGGGTTCGTATTTAACACCCGTCATGGATAATCTTTACAGCACTTCCTCCTCTTTTGTTGATTGTTCCAGTTTCGTTTCCACTTCGTGGTATTCGTTTAGCCTTTATAAGCGCCTCTTATCTTATATTTATGGGGGATTCTTTGGTTCTCTATCCTTCACTTTAAAAAGGCGATCCTGGCGCTTTTTATACCAATGTTTCTTTATAAACTTTACAATCATTACCTTCTTGTCCGTTTACTTTAATATTTAGAAAAACTAGGCCGTTATTAATAATGCCTTTATAATACGACTATTATTACCACCGGTCATATTAATACCTTTGCTCCTTAGTTATTTTAGTAATATCTTGCAAATTTTACTATCGATTATATGTTATATTTCCAGCGTCTAATTTGTAAAATCATCATAAAAATCGTCGAATAAGTCGAGCTTTCAATATCGCCGTTATTGTAATTAAAGATTATGTGGATGACGTATGTATTTTCCATAAATGGGTTCAAATCCTCTATTAGTACTTCTATTTTGTTATCCTCTAATTTAAGGTCAAAGTACTTTAAAATGTTGTTACGAAATGATGTATTATTTTTGAAAAGATTGTTTTTTTATTAATCAGATTTTCCCAGGTTTATTACTGGTCGAACTATTATTGTAAAAGTGTAACATATACTAGAGCGGTTTAAAGGGCGGTTTTTACATGTACCTAAAATGCTTAATCAGTGCAAATTGTTGTTTTCGCGCAGTAAATAGAATTCGAGTGTATTTGTGGTATAATAATTAAAGTAAATTAATTTAAAAACCCAAAATTCAAAAGCGTATGAATACGTAAATGTAAAGAAAATAAGGTATATTAAAGTGGTTTAAGTAAGGAGTTTAACGCTTATTAGTATAAGTGAAATCTAAAAAAAGTGTAGATAAAGCGTAATTATAAACTAGTTAGGTATTTCATTAACGCTTTATAAGTATTACACCAACCAAACGGTTAAAAACAAACTTAAAAGTCGTAAGTAATAAACTTGAAATAGTGTCGTAGGGTGAGTGAGGGGAGGCGAACAGAGAAAATGGGAAAGGGGAGGGGGAAAAAGATATAAGGAGGTGTATATATGTGTGATTCGGTTCGCTGTTTAGTAGGCGGTTCAGATATCGTATTATAACCGCTCTTATTAGTTACGAATGGCTTGGGTATTGTATTGTAACCGCTCCTAGGTTTAGTAAGTGGTGTAGATATTACGCCTTAGCCGATTTTAGATTTTGTAAGCGGTTTGAATGCTACGTTTAGGTTGGACAGATCCCAACGAAGAGTTCTGAAACTTAGTATTTTTTAATTCGCATGGCCTAATGCGTAATATGAAGCTCTTTAAAAAGTGTTCAGGTACGTTTAAAGCGCTAAACCTAATTAAAAGATAACTTAACTGGGTATTTAGAAAACAGGATACTAACTAGTTGATAATATCTTACTAGAAGGGGGTTTTTTTTAATAAAAAAACGAATTTTACATTCCGTTATGGTTTTTGTAAAACTTAGTATTAAATCACAAACAGTTAGGATGACTATAACATTCCGCTATAGGTATTTAACTTTAGTTTGTCTTTTCTTTCCTAGGTTATCTATTATCAACCTAGTCGGTTACTGATTGGTGTCGGTATGGGTTTTACTTATTTACTTAAACATAAATGAGTAAAAGATGAATCTAAAAGATTGATATTGTAATAGTAAAAATAAATTAGGTCAGATAGGAAGAAGTATTTAGAGAGTGTACACCACGAGTAAGAGGTTATAAACCTTTTATCCGGGCAGTGACACTTTGCAAATGTTACTTCCAACCAGTGGCATGCTACCATGCACTTTGCAGGAATACACCTTGCAAAGTGGTACGTTACCGTGTATTCTTACAAAGGTGTATTCCACAGTGTAGCTTCTTACTAATTATAGGGATATATGGTAATATTCACAATTTAACACTGCAATACCAACTTTTTGGTTTGACCCTACGCATTATAAAACAGTTATTTTAATAAAATAATTCACTCAACTAACTTACGCTTGAAATAAAATATTATCTTTACGTACGTTACAATTTAAAATTTTAATATGAGGCCTTTTATTAACCTAACTACCTAAACCTAGTATGCTTACGATCAATATAATAAATGAAAGCGGGGTTTTCTTCGTCGTCTTAATCGACGAAATTGTAAACTTAGGCGTTCATAACAGCCAAACTTTACACCTGTATCATTATACTTGCAAGTGAAAAACACAATTAACTAAAAAAGCCCTTACAAAAGATGTTAAGGAAATATAAGACGTATTTGAACTTTTTGTGCTCCGTGATAGCCTGATCAACTTACTAATACGATATAACTCTTCAAGTTTCTATATTCCCTATGACTTGTTAGCAAAATATCGTCCTATCAAATATCTAATTAAAAAATCTATCTTTGTTTCCATTTCTTTCTTATGTTTCAACATATAAAATCACTTAATAATATTCCAATTTGTGTTATATTGGAAGAGGTTGATATTGTTTTTAGTTAATACTCAGAACTATCGTTAATCTTGAAAAATAATAAGCAATTCATCAGGTAATGTAGTTATTAATTTTTAGTTTAGCCAGTAAATATTATAGGACGTAACGAATGGAAACTTGTTAATTTTATTTTTATCTAACGGAAAATATTTAACAACGGTCTTAACTTAATACATAAGAGGTTATACAACTTACCGTTGTATTTTCATTATTATCACAATTTTTCACAATAGTATTGATTTTTACATAATCGGTATCTATTATAATAACATCTCCAAATGAAAAAAATATTATACTGGTTGTATATCCCATTCAAGTGTTTTAATCAAATATATTATTATTTGTATCAATAAACAAAATAATTATCTTTGACGGAGTTTGAAAGGAAAAAATCGGTGGTTTTATCTATAGTAAATTCGCGCGTTAAGTAGCTCCTTCTATGTTATTAGGGTTGATGATACCGGAAAACCCATTGAAACTGAACGCGCTTGGGGTACTGGGGGATTTGTTGAGGATTTTCGCAAATTCACTAATATTTTTACTAATATAAAAGGTTTTTTTTTAGAATTTTCGCTTGATAGATTGATATACCAAAAATTTTACTACATCCAAATTAATTGAATCGTCGTTGTTACTAATAGTCATGGCTTGTTAGGATGCTTGAACAGAAGAGTTTAAGAAATTCATTTTGGTAATATTTTAAGCAGATATTTGAAAACGTGTATATGTGAGTTAAGGAGTATTATTACTAGCGATACCTTTGTCTTTGTCTTTGCTTGGACACTTCGAGGTTATATTTATAAAAAAACGACTACAAAGCGCTTAAATGAATGTCTATTTATCACCAGGAAAATAAAATGCCAAGTTTGCAAGGATTAATCGACAATCTCATTTTCTTTATCTAAATGGCTTTCAGTTGTATATTCATAGACTCATTACCGAAGTATTTACCAAAAACCTAGTAAAGTATAAAAGTATTATAACTCAAATTATTAACGTTGGGTTTGAAAATTAATTTCCTACTATAGTTTGTTAGGTGCTCCTCTGTTAATTCTTTAGTGTATTTCTTGTACCATATATCGTTTTTATGATGTTTAAAAAAATCTGTCTGAAGCTTCTTAAGGTTATCTTAATATTTTTGTCCGCTATTTTGGTGTTGGGTTATGTGTTTTACTAAATATTTTGATGTAAAAGAAAAATTAATACAGAAATTTAATAGAGATAGATATAGTTTTAGTCATTTTTTTGAGTTGTTATTCGTCATTATGAGGGTTTTAAAACTCAATGGTTTTTAATTTTTAATAGTAGTAGTGATTTACCTGTTTACCAACTTCAAAGATCTTTGTAAGTTAGTAATTTCTTTTTGCTTTGAAGAATTTTGACGATTAATATTCAATGTTTCAGTTTCTAAATAAGCTTAATCAAGATATCTCAATAATTTGGAAATACCGCCGCTCCTTATAAGTACCTATAAATAGCAGCGCACCTTGAAGTTCTCAATTTTACTACTTGTAAACAGTAATTCAACAGCTGAGATACTTCGAAAGAATATTTCTTCTACCCCAATGCTTTCGTTAAGTGTAACAACCGTAAAGTAACTTTTTATTCTATCTAGATTATCTATACTTAACTTAATAAGAACTAATTAGTATTGATATACTTTCATAATTACAATGTAGTTGGTTTCGATCTTAGTCGAAGTAACTATTATATTACATTGAAAGTAGTAATATATTTCTTCTCATTTTGGCAGACTGCTAGCTGGTCTGTATACTAGTTTGTATGGAATACTGTATAACTTATGCTACACATTGAATTAGATATTTGACTTGTATTCAATACAGTTTACTTGCAGTTGGTATAGTCAACATGGCTGTATTACAATTAACTGCTATTATAACAAGTATTAATATTCATTTTCAATGCGATGTATTGCGAATAATCTTTTATTAAGTATTGTATTGCCTTAGTGTTCTGTATAATTCCTTAAATTTTTTCTTCTCGTAACAATCACGGATAGTTATTATATATATAGATTGGAAATGTTATCGTTATGATCATAATGAAGGGTTTTACTTGTAAAATGATATAGGAAAGGGTAATTGGTTAATCATTAAAATATTTCAAGGCTAGTATCTTTATATTAATCGATGGTGTAAAAGTCATATTTTTCTTTTTTACGTACTACCTCTATACCTTGAAAGCTTTTAACGCGTTTATTGTATTCACATTGAAAGTCAGAGAGGTATTATACGTAATATATAACCTGTTTGAATCGAATTTCAATTAAAATATAACGTATTGATTAATAAATTTGCTTACAGAAAACAAATACTTCTTAACTTTGTTTTGATAATGAAAGCTACTTAGTTAATTTGAACTTAACTTGAAGTTTTCTTTCCATACATGTTATCACTCAGATTTCCAGTATAAAATCTTTTATTACCTGAACCATTTGTGTTTGGTATACTTGAAATCGATATTATAAATAAATGCGGGGTTTTTATCATTGTTTAAGTTTATGATTTTATGAGATTAGGGGAATTTATAAGTTAAGTTTGGTATTCTTGCTATTATAGTTGTAGATAAGGAACGTAATTATTTGAAAAAAAATTCTTTATAGGTATTACGGAATTTTAAGACGTATTTGAACTCCCTATATACCGTGATAATATGGAAAACTTGTTGGCATAAGTATCTTTTATAATTTCAATATTCTTTCTAATATATTGATCAAGCATTATATCCGCTAGTATTTGATTGAGATTTTTTTTTCCCATTTATTCTGTTATATTTTGATATATATAATCGATTTATAATGTTCCAGTTATTATATTATTTGGTACGGTAAAGATTATATTCAACATTATATATTAAACTGTTATGAATATATTAAAAATACACGTAATTCAGTAGATGAAAGAAACAGTAGTTTCTAGTTTAACCGGTCAAGATGATGGGAAATAACAAGTGGAAATCTAGCAATTTAATTTTTGTTTAACGTCAAATAATAAACCATAGTTTTAATTAAATATCCAAAAGTTTGTATAGCTCACTGTTATACTTCACCCTATGACCCTAACTTTTGAGGATTATTGTAATTGTTACTTAATTCGTATTTATTATACCAATATGTTGAGGAGAAATAGTATTATATTGATTGTAAAATTTAATTTGGTTTTTAAATCGAAAGTATTGATGGGAAACATAGTTATATTTGGCGAATTTCAGAAAAAAAGGCGAGTAGTTGTATCAATCGTAGGTTCGCGCATGAATCCCGTTCGTTTTCGTTAAATTTATTATGATCAGTATTTGCGATGCTATTGAAATTGAATACGTGAAAGGATTTGTTTAGGATTTCATTGGTAAATTTGGTAAGGTTTTTCTTAGTGTTAATGGTTTCAAGGTCTTTGCTGTATATATTAATACATTCATAGAGTGTGTTTTTATATTTGTATTAATCAAGGTTTCCCTCTTTTTACCAAAGGTAATTTTACGAAAGGAGATTTAGAAAACGAGGTTTAAAAAACTTATTCAAATTGTATTTTGAGTAGAACTTTGCGAATAAGTATGAGGATATTGAGTAGTAATGTCTCGAGTGCTTTCGTTAATAACTTTTTTGCCCTTTGTAGTTAGTTTTTTTTAGTGCTTTATTTATATTAGTGTATTAGGAGATGATTTTTGTTCGATTTGTTTTCTTCTCATTTTACTAAAAAAGAAGACGTTTCAATTAATAATCTCATTCCTCCAACTTATTTTAGCGGCCTTTATCACCTTTTTCTACATAAAGAAAGAGTATTTTTTGAAGTATTTGGTGAAGTAGTAGTGGTATTAAGCGCCGTTATTCATTCGTTGGAGGTCTAATTCAAAGATAAACAATACGATATAGTTCTTAAGGTATTGCTCAATTATATTGTTAGTGAGTTCCTTGTGTTATAAATCTTTATTATAATATTTTGAGAAGATAGAAACGAGCGCTTTTGGAGTTTTAACAATGTTATTATCGGTTATATCTTTCTATTTTGATGTTGAGGGAAAGATTGTTAAATCAATATATTTATTTGATTGTTTATTATTTATTATTGTCATTTATTGCTGAAGGGGTCTTTGACTCAGCAGTTCTTAACATCGACTTAGATGTTTTCCAATTTTGGGTATGCAAATTAGTAATGGATTTTTTATTTGAATTTTTTTTGTTTCCGATTAATGTAAATTCTTGGATTTCAAAACTGTTTTAATGGATTTTTTTGATGGTTTAGTGATACCGTCGCTATTTACAGGTCCTTGTAAATGGTAGACGTACTTAAAAGTTACCCATTTTGTTTCTTTCAAGTAGCAGATGTAGTAACCAGGGCATGTTACAAGATTTTTGTTTTATCCTAACGGTAACGTAAAATGTAAACGAAAAGTCAATTTTTCTGCTACTTAGCTCATTCATTTGAAACATAAAAATTATTGATTAGTGTTAGTAGATTTTTACTTTTAAAACATAATGAATCTGAATATTTGGTCATAATAATTGGTATTTATAACGAAATTGGTGTGTGGTTTTAAATTTAGCAAACCACTAGCCGTTCTGAATATTAGTTGTTATGGTCCGACTTATGATGGTAAGCCAAGTAGGTGCCAAATGGGATTTACTATTAAGGTATGGAGGAAGACTAGAAGAAGCTACCATAGCTCCATGTGTAGAGCTCTTGGGCAGGGCCAGTGCCCAGCTCGTTACGTGCCTTTACACGTGCTGTGTACGGACCGTGCCCTGTCTGTGCACGGACCGTATCCGGCTTATACCCGGCCCGTACCTTGTTTACGCCCGGACCGAGCCTAAGCTGGACGTTACTTATCTCGTTACGTATATAATTACGTAACCTATAGGCTTAATGGCTAACGGCCTAAGTTTATAACATATCTCCTCCTCCCCGAATACTGTAAGGGCTATAACGCTCTTTTAAATAAACACTGGACGCGGGCCGTGCCCGCTTAATACGCGGATCGAGTATAAATCGGTAACTTTACGTTTGATATATCGTATAATGTTTCGGCTGATTTACTTTATATCGCTAGCATCATATAACGTATCCATTAACACGCCGTATAAGGCATTTTTTTACCATCGGCACCGTATAATACATCCGTTAACGCGTTATATAAGGTATCTTTTTTGCCGTTGGTGTCGTATAACGTATTCGTTAAAGTGCCATATAAAGCATCCTTCCTACCACCGGCACCGTATAACATACTTGTTAACGTGCCGTATAAGGTATCTTTTTTATCGCCAACGTCGTATAATACGTTTGTTAACGTATCTTTTAAAGTTGAGTTTTTACCTTTAACTTCAAGTAACGCGCCTCGTATAACACATAATCTTTACCGAATCCGGTCCGTTAATTCTTATAAATACGGATGCCTTTACGTAGTTTTTAAAACTTTTTCCTTTCTTTTTAATACTATTACCCCCACCCCCCTTTTGTTTATGACTATCGTGTATCCCTTTTAATTTTTTTAATATATATCAACTAATTATGTACGTCAATATATTATAGCTTTTTTTTCCTAAATTATTATTATAACCAACATGCATAACGGTTCTAATTTAAGTTACGTTATCGCCAGCACCCTTGAAGAGGACGACAAAACTCTCCGTAAGGTATATTACCTTATTATATACTAATACCTCGTTAATAATTAGTTATTATAGCCCCTTCGCTTTATAGGAGATGTTTTTATCCTCGAAAATAGTAAAGACAAAAATAAAACTTTTTCGTTATAAGTTAAAAACGCCTGTATATCGTATATTACCCGGTTTTTAAACTTTGACGTTTCCTTATCTTACGTTTGAATTTGTCGTATATAAGAGTGTCATATATATTAAAAGGTTTATAATAAAGTAAATTTAAAAAAACGTTTTATGAAAAGCCAACCGTTAATTAACTTCTTTTCGTAAAATATTTTAAAAATGAACTTATTTTCGATTTTACCCCTTTTACGTATCCTTTTACGTCAGTTAATTATTATGGTAAACGATAAAGGTTATATCCTATTTCCTGCGCGTAAACGTTAAGGAGATGTTCTAGGTTATCAACCCGTTTTTATCCTCAACTTCTTTAAATTAATTAATTAATTTACCTGGTTTTCTGATATCGCTCAAACGTAAGGAGTTCCTATTATACTGGCCATATAAGCCGTTATTCCTTTAACTATATGCCTACGCCGCCTTTTCCTTTCGGGTCTATATTTACTCTGGATCCTTTTATCCTCTTTTACTATATCGCATATTTATAAAAATAGGACGCTTTTAGTTAACCGAGCTTTAACGCGTAAAGTTTTCGCCCCGACCCTTTTTAGCTACCGCCGAATACTTTTTCGTAATTTTAACTTAAAGGGCTAAAATAATATAACCACTTAGGCTATATCTCTTTCAACCAATATAGGTTACGGTTTAAAAAAATTATAAACGACTTTTAAAGCTTAATTTTACGATCCCCGATTTCTTCCGTATTCTATTTATTCAATTTTTATAAGAATAAGTTAATTGGAACGATTACGAGCGGGCGTAAAATTGTATCCAGGCCGATTACGTTACCCGGGTTTAGATTAACGTATTATAGTTTTTGGCAACCTATTTAAAGGGTTATTCTCCACTCCCCGCCTTTCGTCTTACTCCTCGTTAACCGTTATCGTCGGCTTCATTTAACGCCCATTCCTTTTGACGTTATCCTCCATCGTCGGCCTCTCCTAACGTCTGTCCTTCCTCATATTATTTACTATCGTCCTCTTTTAACGCCCGCCCCTTTTCGCGTTATCTGCCCTTCTTAACATCGCCTTGCGTACACTCTGCTTCCTACTAACCCCCCTCCTCAACGCCTACCGTTTTTCGCTATGCCTTTTACCGTCCCCCTCTTCTATTATCGCCTAATATTTAAAGTTGATTATAATAGGGCTCCTAGCATTAGTAACTTTGGTATTCGTTAGACTTAGATTAGTATAATAATAATAAGTAAGTAAACCTTCAGTAGAATATAATAAAAACCGTTTCGTAATCAGATTTATATCAGAAATAACCGGGTAATATTTATTCTGCCTCACCTAAAGTATTATAACCTCGTTTGATAATAAATTTTCCTTTTTATTTATAAGTAAATAATTTTTTCGAGGGTATAAGCGGCTTTTCTCGCGTTTATTATTTAGTATAAGTTTAACGTCGTCGTTAAAATACCGGGTTATCGTAAACTCGAACATTTCCTCATTTCGTTTCGAATTTATCTAAAGTTATAATATATTGATAATTTTCTAGTAATTAATATTTCGGTTTATTATGGCCCTTTTATTTAATTAATACGTAACAAATCTCGTCCCTCTAAATTTTTACCGTTAAAATATCCTGTACTTTAAATTCCTTATATTTACCGTTCCTTATATCATTTGTTATTAAAACTAGTTCCGAACGAATATCGAATAAAACTTACGCAAGTAAAGGATCCAAAACCATACGTTTTACTAACTTTACATAAAATACCGAGTATTTGTTAAAAATATTTAATATAATATTTAACGGGTTCGAAATACCGACTACCCAGTATTAGTTATAAAGTTAGTCGAGTTTTAAACTCGAGCGATTAATTTTAATATTACGAAGTTTTAGTTAAATTTAGTTCATTATTTTATATCTTTTCGCCAAACTTCGTTTACGATTCACCATTGTTTTTATTTATTATTAAATATAAACTATTGCCGTTTAAGCTAGTTCCGTTCCTTTACATAAATAAGACAAAAACGTAATAACTTGCTTCGTTAAATTAGTTAACGACTTCGTATTTCTGTTTGCTCTTAGGATAAGTGATATTTTATACCTATTTACCAAACGGTTTACATTAAATCTGGTAACCGTCGACTTCCGGTTATTTAACGTAAATTAATAAACGTGTTGGTAGGCTCTAGACGTTGCAATGTTGTCGATTCGATTAGCCGAAGTAACAGTAGTATTGCGTAGTCAGATGGTGAATGTATTGTTTTAGGTTTGGTAGACTGCTAACCGGTTTGCACTGTAATTTATATGGCCAATTGCTTGGCTCATACCCTAGAGTGAAGTGTATCATACTGCACTCGACTTACACACAATGCGGTAAGTCTGCATAAAGCAATACACTTAAAGTTCGGTCAACTTTACTGTAAGTAAAGTTGACCTATTACACTGCATGTAATACTATTCTAACACTAGCAGTTTTTTAGTTTATGCGCATACGTTAGTGTAGCCGACTAATCTTTTCCGGTTATTGCTGAATAGCGGCCTCGTACCCCCTGTTAATTCTAATTTACTTCCATACTATATTGTACCCAATTGCATATAAATTAACCCTATTTGACCTTAATTGTTTCGCCGCTTCGAGGTCCGAGTTTATTAACTCCCACAAAAAGTTCTTTCGCCACAAACCTTCGTAACTTCAACTGTATCATTCAAATAGATTACCATTAATACCCTGACAGTCTTCTAGTCTGCTAACATATCTCTGTCCGCCATCACGTAATTTGGGCAGCCTATCTACATAACGCTCGATACGTATGGTCAGCTTGTTACTATCTACACACCTTTCCAATATTTTATTTAGCGTAGCCTTCGTTATAGCATCTATAGGATTATCTTTGTTATCGATTTATTGGAACTCCTTAATATCCTTCCCATCGTAGGCTTTACTAAGTATTATTATGTCGATTATCAGGCGCTTTTCGTTAGTAGTTTTGAGCTTTAACAGGTATTTGAAGAGGCTTTTTAAGTCGGTATAAATTATTACCAGGATAGAAGGAGGCCGATCTTTAAAGATAAGTTGTTGTTATTTATAAAAGACCTATTCGTAAATATCATTATCTTTGCCTTTAATAGGTTGATGGGCATTATATTAATCTCGTGGTCTAGGTTTCGTATCTGTTACTTTAACATTTTTTTTAGTCGGTTAAAGTTTTTATCCGTTAGTGTTTATGTTTATGCCGTAATGAATAAGTCTTATAAGGCTTTTAATTGTTAAAGGATAGTAATATAATTACCTCATATACGCTGTTTCAAGTACCGTTAAGCCTTAGACTTATTAGTTTTGTCGATTGTGGTAAAAATACGCTCTAGCCCTTTCGACGAAAGTTTAGGCCGCCATTAATACTAAATATTCGGATTAACGATTTATTAAAGTTGAATTAGTTGTTTTTGTTAACGTCGTTCCGGCTTTTAATTTTAAAACTTTAAGTTCTTAATCGTTTGTTATTTTAGTGTTATAAAGTTAGTCGTTTCAACAAAAAGAGTATCGATAATTTGCATACCCATTATACCGAAGTCTTCCTTTTACGTCATTAACAAACACGAATCGTATATTAAAGACTATATTGTTAGTTGGGACGTAAAATACAAGTAATGGGTAAACAACCAGTAAACTTTTGCTATAACTAATTTATACAGTGGTTTAATACACCATATTACCGTTTTTAATAGGTAAATAACATGGAGTTCCTATAATAGCTTTAATAATACAATCCGTTGAAAATCCGTTACTAATTATTTATAAGTTTACGTAATATTACGATTATTAAATATAAACTTGCCTTTAGTCTCAGTTAGTAAACTTATTGTCAGGGTAATTACTAAGTATTAGTTGATTTTTTGTATCGTTATCGATTGCGTAAGTATATAGTTTTTGCCTTTATCGCCGTATCTTTAAGCTATTAGTCGTAACTTTTTATGAGGCTGCCTCGTAAATAATCCTCGACCTAAAAATTGTAACGGTTGTGTCTTGAAGGTTAAAGTTAGCATTTGATACAAATTATATTATACTTCGAATTAACAAGCTATCGATTTCGACCTTATCGATTTCCCTAAAAGGTTTATCGAAAGCCTTAATAATCCTTTATACCCTAAGCCTTGTTGCTAAGTCTTCATTATCATTTTTTCCCCTATTTACTCAAGTAGTATTATAGATACAACCCTGTATATATTACTCCTCTTCAATGTTTTCCTTTTTCTTCGAGGGTCGTTCGCGCCGACGGTGCTTTATCGGCTTATTCATAATAGGTGGAGGAAGATCGTATTAATTCGGTCGTTTTACTTATAGGGTTTTAGGGTTTTTATCTTTAGTACCCTTAATGTAGGGCTTGACCTAGGTAATTGGAAAGGATATAAAGCCCTTAACAGTTTTCATAACTACTTTAAAGTTCGCGATACTTAATATTTTATACGGCTTTTCCTATTTGCCCTGTTCCTGCTATATAAGAACTTTACTTTATAGTGACAAAGCAAGCACGTCGATTATTATAGGCCCGTTTTTGGTATTAAAGTCATTATTAACTTGGCGGCGTGCTGATTCTCTTCGTAATTCCTTTAAACCTTTATTATAAACCGTAATACGTTTTTAAGTACTTATTGAAGGCGGAGATTCACTTGTTAAAAGTAGGTACGTTTTAAAAACCGGCAACATTAACACTAGGCCGTTAAAGCCTATAGTGTCGTTTAAGCCTTTTACTATCATTTGTAAACGTGCCTCCAGATCCGTAAAACTTTCAATTTCCAATTTAAGGATATTATACGTTCGGAAAAGTAGGGATTATGCCTTTTTAACCTTTTTAATACTTTAATAGGCTTTTACAGGTACCTGTTTACACTAGATACCTATTATTTTGGCATTCTATTAAACTCCATCGCCGTAAAGTTGGTACCAGTATCGTAGACGACGATGTTAAGTAAACTCAGGTACATGTTAATCTATAGTATCCTTAACGCTTTCTACGTATCCTTTGTCGAAAGGGACTTTAGAAACTTAGCTCTGTGAAAAAAAGTTACGAAGTTAACGATGTGAAAAACAGGCTTATTATTTAAGTAAAATAAATTAATAAAGATCTTATAATTAAAGTTTTTGTCGTATTTTAGTATAAAATCTAATCTCCGGGGGGTTTATGCATATGTTTGATAGTAGTGGCAAAGCCTTTTAATAGCTTATAGGGTAGAGTATTCCATATCATTATACCTCGCGGACTTTAGGACTTTGTATAACCTATTAACAGCTGGGTGATTAAAACGCCGGTATGATTAACGTATCTCCAGCTTCTTCAGGTTTAATACTTCTGCTTCCGGGCCTTAAATATAAAACCATAAATACCTCAACTTAAAAGCAAGTGAATACCTTTAACCGTTTTTAATCAGTTCGTCTACATTAACGTTTATGTTAACGTTAAAGATCTTTATATCATTTAAATATAATAGGAAAGGGGTAGGGGACTTCAGGATATGGAATGTAATTGCTTTTATAACAGTTTTAATTACCGTTATCCCTATTAACAATTGTTGTTCGCTCGAGTTAAAGTCAACTTTAGCTTTGTTAACATCGTAACAATTGATTTTAGTAGCTGTAGTTTTTTCCCTTCGTAATATTACATATTATTAATAGCCTCCTGTTAAGTACCTTATTGCCTTAATATTTGATATAATACTTTGAAACGTGTGGTCTGCGTAACAATCACGAAGGTTAAAGATATGTAAGGAGTTAAGGGTATGGTTAGGGTAAATTTAAAGGTTTTTATTACTTAAACGGTATAAAAAGGTATAGTCGGTTAATTATTAGGTTGTCGTTCCGAAAACAATATCTTTGTGCTACTTAATTTGCTTAAGGGTGTTGGCGGCGTTAATTAGCTTATCGCCTTTAGTATTTACAACCTGTTTTAAGTAATTTTATTCCGAAACGATAAAATATTCAACGTAATACGCTGCTTTTTTATTATTACGTTTTTCAGGAGGATAGCAAGTTGATTAATAGCCGGTTTTACCATAGATTTTTTATCTTGTATTATTATTATTACAATGATAGTACTTACGGTTAATAAGTCCGCTTAAAGTTAGATGATGTTAACATAGGTTTTAATTTTGATTTAGGGCCTGGGTTCATGGACTTGGCCTTAGGCGTTGTAAAAGTAAGTATTTATAGTCGACGTAGTTAATTATTATAAAGTCTTCTTTATTTACGTTAAGGAAGTTACCGGCTTGGGAATACATACCGAACGAGTTTAGTGTACGTGTTATTATAGTAATAATCGAGAAACATAACTAGCTAAAAAAGCTTTTATAGGTGGTATCTAGGTGTTATAAGGCGTATTCGAATTTACTAACGCCCGTAATAGCTGCCCGTACCTGTTCACGAAGTGTGGCTTCATTAACATGAGTTTTCTCTATTGCCTTTTAATATATTATTAGTTTATTGGGCATTTAATTAAGGATATTTATTAGTAATTCCTCTTCTTCTTTTTTGCTATTATTATAATTTACCGCATGATAACCTAATTTATATAATATTATGCGAGTCAAACGTCGTATTCGAAGTAACCCTTTATGTTATCGTAAATCTCGCGAAACTTAGTAGTATTTGTTAAAAAGGTTAAGTAGTAATATTTGACGTAACTTATAAGGATTTTAGAAAACAGTAAGTTAAAATTAGAAGATATGACCTTTATTTACTTGTAAATATTTAGGAAAGGTATTATCTTGGTGTCGAAAAAGTTGTAAAGCTTTTCGTTATAATTCTTTATATTATTCCAGATTTTAGCGAAGTCTGTTATTAGCTTATAGTCAATGTTAATTATCCTTATAGGTTTTATGGGAAGGTCGCGATAATTACCCCAGGCTTAGTTGGTGTTTCCTAATGGTTTAAGTCTTTGAGGTTTCGAAACACGGTGTTAAGGGTAATTGTTAGTCGCCTAACCTGATGGGTAAAGTCTTGTAGTAAGGCTTGTGGTTGGTTTACGTACATAGGGTTTGAAGGGAAAAAGTTTCCAAGGTTCTTGACGATTATAATGCTAAAGGTCGATGTGGCTCTATAGGTTTTAAAAAGCTTAACGATTTTATTTAATTGACTGGTGTAAAGCGTCAACGTTAATACCTTTGGCCGTGTTGGCAGCTTTCGCTTTATGTGTTTTCCTACTATTAAGGGCGTACCCCGCGTTATTATGTAAAGTAATTAAGCTATTTAGTAGGTTAATAGGTTTTTTATCGTTAGCGTGTAAAGAGGCTTGACTTAGCTGAGATTAAAGAAGAGGTCTTTTGAATCATGTGTAGGGGAGTTAAGGTTTTTCAGCGTATTTTCTTTTAAGTTATAGGTTTTAAAGACATTTTTCAAGTTAAGCAAAGTTAAATGAAGTTTTTATTAGCCTCGTAAAGCTCTTTTTTAACACGTAAATACCTTAACGTTCAAGTTTTTCCTTTAATTTGGACTTAACAGTCTTTTAAACTTTTTTCTATATATCTATAGTTTAGTCCTCGAAGAATTTACGGTATTTGCGAAGAATACGGTCACCGCAGTTAAGTTCTTCATCTCCATTTTCCTTAATAATGCAATAGCTGACGAATTTAGTAAGATATTTTTCCGTTAAGTTTTTATTAATATCTATTCCCTATAAATTATCGTCGTAAAACTTGGTAAAAACAGATTTAAAGACGTTAACTTTGTTTATAAGTGCCTAAATTGGAGCCATTTTGACGGTTTGGTTGGTAGAGAATGTGGTGGAGCGTGTAAGGCGTGACTTAGTGATCTTAAGCGTGGAGGATTTGGTATTTTGGCGTGAAATCGCGTGGAAACTTGGCGATTTGGCGATTTGGCGACTTGGAGAAAGGTCGCGCGACGTTGTTTTTTTTAGCGTAACTTGGTGGTTTTGCTTAGAGCAGCGAACTTAATTATTGAAGTGATATAGAGAGTAAAAATAATAAAGTAAGGGTAAAGGTTTTAATGTAAAGAGTAAGGTCGGAGGTCGGTATTAATGTAGGTTAAAGGCGAAAAGTGGTGGTAAAGGGCGAAGGTTGTTTATTATATGGCTTAGGGATTTAGTCGTTTTTCTTACGGTAGTATTACCCGTAATAGTATTAAATTGGCCGTTTGTCACTTTTCCGTACGTTAAAACTTTTCCTAGTTAATCTTAACTTTTTTAAAAAATATTAATAAAGATTTCTTGGTGTTTTTGGTAACGATACCATCGTTACCCCTAAGCTTCCGTAAAAACCGCCGCAACCTAAAAGTTTTTTTTATTTACTATCGGAAAAACTGACGTAGTAGTAAAGGCCCTTTATAAAAATCTTTCCTTTACTTTAACCGCTGTTGTTAACGTAAAGCGTAACCGGAAAGTAGCTTTTTCTTTTACTTAGATTATTTGTACTTAATCTATAGGCAAGCAAGTATTGATTAGTATTGGTAGGCTTTAGAAGCTATAACGTTATTGATTCGATTGGTCGAAGTAACAGTAGTACTGTGTGGTCAGATAGTGGATGTATTGTTTTAGGTTTGGCAGACCGCTAGCCGGTCTGAACTGTAATTTGTATAGTCAATTGCTTGGCCCGTGCCCTATAGTGAAGTGTAGCGTACTGCACTCGACTTACACCCAATTAGGTAAGTCAGAACAAAGCAATACACTTGCAGTACGGTCAACTTTACTGTAAGTAAAGTTGATCTACTGTACTTCATGTAATACTATTCCAATAAAACGGGTAAATACGAAGTTTAATTATATTACGAAAAGGAGACTACGATACGTAAATACTTTTAAACTTTCAGGTTTACCCATTTAATACCGTTATTTGTTTATAGGTCGTACGCTGTAAATAAAAGTTATTCGATTCTTATTAAGGAAAAAAGTGTTGTTTGAAATACGTTTAACTAATTCAAACCGCTATTATTAATAATGAAAGCCAGGAACTTATAAAATATCCACTACATATACCGAAAACGTTCCATATACGTATTTATAATTATAAACTATGTAGCCTTTAACTGGACAAACTTGGAAAGATAATCCGTAATAATCAGCAAATATCGAGGACCGCTATTAGTAATTGGTAAGTCGATTATAAAGTCGACCGAAATATACGCCTAATACCGGTCAAAAATGTGAAAAGGTTTAAGTAAGCCTTATCGTAAAGTACAACGAGGTTTCGTCCCGTTATATTACACATATATTCGACATAAACGTCGAATATTTACGACTATCCCCTTTTAGTGGTAATCTCGTTAGAAAACGCGAAACATAATATTTTTACCCGGATAACCTATAATAAGCGAATCATAGGTTTAATATAATATCCTCGTTATTAATAATTTCTAATTATATAATTATAAGCGATTACAGTAATGTAATGCCTTTTACAGATCAATACCATAATTTGTAATTTGTATTAATTAACCTGTTTGAAGTAAAAAGGGTCTAACGCCTTTAAAAAACCTTTAAAAGGCGATTTTTATAGAACGGGTCATTTGTTACTCCCTGGTTTTACAATTTCTTTGACGTATCCGAGCCGAAAATAAGGAAATTACTCGGTGTTAACGTTGCCGGCGAGTCTAACACGGGCCGGCCCTGCGGCGGTATCGCTGGCGCTATCGTATTGAAGTCCTTTAACATTATTTCCGATAACGACCCGGGCGCGGGCCGGGACCGGAGTGGTACCGCTTTTGACAGCCTTTCGAAAGCTTCCGACCCCCTTTTAATATACATATCGTCGTAATCTAATATCTAGGCCTCCGTTTCGCCAAAATCCTTTACCTAACCCGCCATAATTTGTATTTTTTCAATATAGAAATTTATCAATGTTACGATTAATATAATAATGGAAATAGGTTAAAAGATCCGTACGTAACGTTCCTTAACCTCAAGTTTATTTTGTAGCCCACGAATTAACGTATCCGGACGTACGTCCTGAATTACGGGTCTATATCGTATATAATATCTTAAAAGAGAAAGGACGTCGGCTTATTTAGCTTAGTATTCCGAAATTAATCGTGATAAATAAAAATATTCCAATGTTTTATAGTTTTTCAAAATCTTAAATAGTATACAAATACTATATGGTTTAAAAGGCTATACTTTTAAATGAGATATTACTGCGAGGAGTTCATTATCGTGTATAATATAATTGTGTTTCGTATCCGTTAATCGTACGGAGTGGTAAACCACCAGCTTTAAAATACTATCCTCATCCCGTTATAATAAACACCTTTTCAACGCCGTTTCCAAATGATTAGTTTTTATTATTATTAACCGATTTGAATCCTAATATACCAAAATAGGGGCCGTAATAAAGGTATCCTTTAAAGTTTAAAATATATATTCCTTTCGTTTCGTTTAAGTTTAAAAAATACTTTACTTTGTTAAGCGGACGAAATAATCCGCTAACTTTAAGAAATTATTAATAGAATTACGATAAAATTTAGCAAAACCCAAAAAAATTCGAACCTCCCATACCGTATGTGGTAACTTTTATTCGCGAATTACCCGGATTTTTTCGGGGTCGGCCCGAATATCTATTTTAAACGTTATAATAAAACTTAGGTATTTCACCTCCTTAACTACAAAGTCACACTTTTTAAAATTTAAATTTAGTTTTATATAGCGAAGACGTTTTAAAACTAGGAGAACTTTCATTATATGGTTTTACTTAATATTTTAAAAAAAACAGGAGGTCGTTCAAATACGTTATAACGAAATTATCCAAAATATCTATTATTATACAATTAATATATAGTTAAAACGTCGCCGGTATTCCTCTTAACCTAAAGGGAGTAACCAGTTATTTAAACAATCCGAACCGCGTACGAAACGCCGTTAATTCCTTTTATCTGGTTATTATTCGAATACGGTAAAATACCGTTCGAATATTCAACTTCGTAAGTTATGTCAACTTCGATAACGTACGTAAGGTTTCCTTAATTAAAGGTAAAGGAAAACGGTTTTACTTTATAATTTTATTCAATACCTGATAATTAATATAAAATAGTTATCACCCTTTCGATTTACAAATTAATAATACCGGCGTCGTCGCCGATAAGGAATTTACCCGTACTTAACCCTTATTTATTAATTCCGTAATTTATCGTCGAATTTTAAAAAGTTAATTTTATAATATCTAATATAATAGCCTTTAATGTGGTTTTAATAAAGATTTATCCTCATTCAGTTTGATATAAATAGAATAATTAAGTTTCCCCTTATATAAAGATAAAACTTTAATTTTATCTTTATCAAATAAGTTACGAAATATGATTAATTTCGTTAAAAAACGAAATTAATCATTTTTTTAATCGTAATTGTTGTTATTATTTATTAAATCCGCGTTGTTTCATTAAGGTTTATAATATAAGCTATCTAGCATAGGTCCTCTATACGTTTTACTTTTCGGTACGAACATTACACTAACCCGAAAATAACTGAGTTTATTACGCCCTATATATCTTCCATCCTAAAAAGTATCGACATTACATCGACAATTAAGCCTTCCTAACTTTAAACTACTAAACGACTACCGCTCGCATTTAAGGTTACTGATTAATATCGTATCTAAGGTATTTTGAAAATTATATCCCGTATTATTCCGGGAATAATATATACTACTATTAAGTTCTACTATCTATTTATATTTATATTAAACTTAGTTATTTAGCTAATAGACCTATTTTACCATAAACTTAATATCGTATAAAATTTCGTAAATTTAATAGCTGAATTTATTTTAACATTAACCGTTATATTAAAGTCTTATTTATAGTATAATAATAATAATGACAATTTAAATCAACTTAAGTATTTAAAAAGTAGGTATTATTAAAAAGGATAAGGATAAGGAATGATTTTTCGTTTATACGTATTTTAATTAAATTAAACCCTTTTTTATTTGATTTTATAATTACGCTATTAAGGTTATATAACTTTTAAACGAAATTATATTTAAAAATTAGGTTTTCTTTGTCGCCGTTCATAAAAAACCTTTTTCTACCTTTTTGATTTAGGCCGTATACACCTACATAAAAGGTAATGTCGAGCGGAGGTCGTAATTACATTAAAAATGGTTTAGTAAATTATAACGTACGTAACGCTTCGAAGTAAACCTAACCTGATGTTTTTTTATTATCGTTTACGTTGCCCTACATCCTTAGTTTTAAATACGTACCGAATAGGTTTATTAAAATAACTGATTATGATATCGAAAGGATTGTCCGCAATTATTATGGCTCTTTAAAGAAAACGTTTTAAAAACATGGATTTCTGTTATAACTGTATTATTATTCAGCAGTAAATTTTAAACGAGTCCCGTTAATTAAAAACCAAAACGTCGTTTAAAATATAAAGGATTCAATTCGTCGGAGAATTTGCGGTACTTTTTTAAAGTTATAATATAATTTACCCAATTGATACTTGCTGTAATAAACCTGTCGCGAATACATAACAATACGCGGAAATGTAAGTAATTGCATTTTATGACCAAAAGCTAATTTAAATCGTTTATTTGAATTGAAATAATTTTCAACCTAATGATAAATGGTATTTACAGGTTTTTATTATTTATAACCAAACTTTCGAGTTCGACTAATACTTTATTTACATGGTAAAGGTCATCGAAAGCTGTTTCTATATAATCGAAAAACTTCCTTACGTTGTATTTATCTTCGTATCCTTTGACTTCGTAGTAAACCGTAACCGCCTACTTTACCATCACCGTTTAATATCCCTATACGTAAAGGATTGTATACCGACCCTTTTCGATCCATATTTTATTCGTTTTTAATATAAATACGATCGTTTAACACGTCATCGCCTATGCAAAAGTAAAATCGTTAAATTACGGTTGGTTATGTCGTTTTCGTCCGCCTTAAATCGGTGAAAATCTAACGTAAATTGTGATTAACTCGATTTTCAATTGTTAAATCTTCGCGACGACCTGAATAAAGTCGATTAACCCGATTATTACAACTATTTAATAGCTGACACGATATAGCTTACGATATTTTACTAACGAAAGATATCAGGTTAAATATATTTCAAAAAAGCCGAAAATATATTAATAAAGATAAAGAACTAGGTATTCGCCAACGTCCTATCCTTACTGATAACGTTATATTATAACGTAAAATTATTAATGTTCATCATTAATTCGTCCATTATAAGCAATATTTCTTTGGAAAAATAAATGAAAACCTTAATAATATATTATAATCCGACTTACGATAGTAAACCAAATAGATACCAAATGGAATTTACTATTCAGGTGCGGAGGAAGTCTAAAAATGGCTACCATAGCCTTGCATACAAAGCCTTTAGGCAGGGCCAATTCCCAACCCGTTATGTACCCTTACACGTATTGTATATAGACTATGCCCTATTCGTACACGGACCGTATCCGGTTTATATCCGGACCGTACCCTATCCACGCCTGAGCCGGGCCCAGATCAGGCGTTGACCATCCCGTTACATATACAGTTACGTAACCTATAGGCTTAATAGCCAACGGCCTAAGTTTATGACACTAGTTTCTTAAGGCAACTACTTAGCTTATTCCGTACACTGAATTGAGGACTACGATGCAATTGATTTACATTGAATAAAATTAATGTGAATGTAATTCAATTAACTTTTGGTCCAATAGAAAGATCGTCCATAAAAATTATAAGCTTACAAAAATATATACTAAGGTTCATGTATTATATAAAAGAATTCCAATAGCAAATTTACCGTTAAAATACATATTAAGATATGATTAACATATATAATGAGCCATTGAAGAAAAATGATTGAATTGAAATCAATGATCTCCTCGCTAATAACATAGTTCAAATTTTGATACTAGTATAATTTAAAATAAAAATTGTGACGATTTTCAAGTCCAGGATAATCCGTAGGTTTCAAAGAAAAATCACTGATTAATCGTTCGAAAGATTCCAGTTAATCATTGAATAATGCAGTAATAAAGGTAAAAACTAAATCCACAAACCCCAGAATAAGCGTTCTTGTTATTTCCTCAGCGCAAGTGGGCGCTAAGTCACAACTCAACAGGCTGTATCTCCAGCTAGATCAGAGCTACAGGCCTCGCCCCTTCTTTCAGGCCCGTGGCCTGTGGGGCACCCTAATTTCTTGATAGATGAGATGGTTTGAGGTGTATATCATATTGCACAGAGCCCTTCAGGCGTGTGCAAAGATGTAAGACCCTCGTATTGCGATATTTTCCACTAGTATCTATAGTATTTTCTTCGTAGCAAGTCCTTAGGACTTTCCAGTGAAAGTTAAAGGAAAAAGATCTCCTCGCTGAATTTCCCATAATCTAAAAGATCAGCTAGTGTTTAACTTTTGTAATTGCTGCTGGTGTAACTGTCAATGAAAACAGTAAATTCACCTTTAATACTTGTGATATTACATAAATACATACTTTGTTCACTACCAATATTTAACGAATTATATTAATAAAATTGCCTCAAAAGTTACGACATAATTTCTCTATCGGAATGGCTATACGTTGCGTTTACCCTCTTTGTAGACTGTGTATAACGAGTATTTAAAAAATTATAACATATTAACCATATTTTAAAACCAATCTAAATGTAAAACTATTGACTTTTGATCTATAGTTATTAAGTATGAATGGTAATGAACTTGGCATAAATAATATACAAATTAAATATACAGTTTTTCTAAAGACCAGTCTTAACAATGAAGAGTAGCTTTAATTAAAAATCAAGCTTTCTAAAGTGTAAATAAACTGAAACGCTAACTAAAATCACGCAATTGGATTTTAACAGATCATTAATCTGTATATAACACATTAATAACGATTACAATACGTATTTGAATATAAATTAAAAGGGATAAAATTTTAACTTAGCAAAAATCAATAAAGCCAATAATGTAAAAGTATAATGTTACCTGAAAAAAGGTTGTAAGTAGTCCAAATCTCAACATTTTGTTAATTTAAGGAATTCTACGATGTGTTAGTTACGGTACAAAATCAAAAATCGCAAAAGAAAACCTTTGAAAGGCTGAATAAAAGTATTTACTAGCAAATGAACAATTCAAACAAAACTATTAATATGATATCAGTAAACTTAACCATAAGAAAGATAATCTTCACAAGTGATTCCTTTGCCAACAACGCTAATTTAATCTACCAGATCTGATTCCTTATAATACCCGTTAACAGAAACAAATATCATAGACAATTTACTATTACTGGTAACCTCATTTATTGGACATCCGTCAAATATAAGCGTATAACACGAAAGGTATTGATATTTAAAATCTATAGAATAAAATATCGATAATAAAATAATAACCAATAGTATAGTAAGGATTATTACTAAATAACTGAAATTACTCTCGATTTCAATAGTTATTTATATGAATGTCGCAAGCTGATATAAATACCTTTTTAAGTTCAGAACGACTAATAAGAAGCGTTTAATAATAGACGTAATAACATTCTAAGTAATATATAAAGCTTGAAAAATCGATCAATTTAAGTGAATGAACAGTAAAAATAACACCGCTGATATTATAACTAAAGCTACACTTAATAGCGCCCTAGATAGGGCAACAAATAATAATAAGTTGACTATTTATGTTAAGTAATATATGGACCAGCCAACACGTAATATGAATAGGCAGGGATACCCTAGTAAACTAGAAGACTATCAGAATAATACAGATAAAAAACTCATTTAAAACGACTGACAAAAGTTATACAGTTAGTTACGTATAAGTTTGTAACATTGACGTTTGTAACGAAGGATTTCCGTGCGGGAATGGAAAAAATCGATACCTAGAATTATAGGTTGGAGGCTTGTGATTAAGATATGACTTGGGTGTAAAACGGACAGGGATTCATAAAGTAATAGCCGATTAAGATAAAAGAAACTTTTGCTATTACTGTGAATTGGTAATCAACCACATCAGTACGCACATACAAAACAAAAAGTCGCCTATGTTAAAATGAAAATCAATTAAAATACAGTCGAGTTAACTACATTGATTGCAAACCCAGTACAATGCAGTGCCTAATTCGGTAGGAGGCACGGGCCAAGCAATTGCCTATACAAACTAGTGTGTAGACAGGCCAGCGGGGTCTGCCAAACGTAGAACAACAAACAACATCACCACTTTCAATGTAATGCGTCAGTTACTTCGACCACAGATTCGAATCGACTACGTTGCAACGATGAAGGCCTAGCAACAGAACACATGAAATGCGCAAGAACTGCGCCTGGAATTTTTTTATGGTCTTGCTTCGTTCGCGATGGGTTGGCAAGTAGCTTGCTTTCGGATGCTACGGACTCTCTGTGTGTGTGTGTGTGTGTGTGCTGTCGAGGACCTCGGGAGGAAAAGGTGCCTGTCCCCCGGGGCCCGGCCGCGCGCGGTCTTGGGCCGGCTGACTCGTTCTTGTTTTGACAGCCTCGCCGAGGTAATGAATGCATCCTATCTCTCTTCCTTCACCTTGCTGAGATGGGACAAATGGGACAAGAAACAGGACATGGCGCCAATGAAATGTTTTTGTACGCTCTGTCTATGTACCTCGGCACAGCCTCGCCACGGATCCTCTTCCGAACCTCATCCATACGGCGTCCATACGGCGTCCATACGGCGCGCCCCAGGGCCCGGCAATCTCAAGGCGAATGAATGAATACGCACCCAATGCCGGCTGAGCAGAGCTGCCATCTGCCCCAGCTCCCATCTACCGCAAGCATGTGCTTTCATGGGTGCAACGCCCTGTCCAACCACATCTTCCCGCTGTTTTCTCCCCACCAACGACATCATAAGCCCATGCGGCCACATCCCACGTCTGCTCTTCGTCCTCGTAGTCATCGTGGCGATGCTACCATCGGCAAAGTCCATGCGTCCAAGCAAAGCCCTCATGCAGACAACGTCGCAATCTCCTCCCTTGTAAACCCAAACAGATACAACAGGTCCAGCAAGCTCGGCCCGTTCAGCCTCGCGTCCGCCTCCATCTGCACCCGCGGCTTCGCATTCCACGCCACGCCCAGCCCCGCCGCCGCCATCATCTTCAAATCATTCGCGCCGTCCCCCACCGCCACGACCTGCGCCAGGTCGATTCCCTCCTTGCGCGCGATCTCCTCTAGCAGCTCCGCCTTCCGCTCGCGCCCCACGATCGTCCCCGTCACCTCGCCCGTCAGCGCCCCGTCCGCGCCGACCTCCACCTCGTTCGCGTGCGCGTGGTCCAGTCCCAGCTCCTCCGCCAGCCAGCCCGTCAGCGGCTGGAAGCCGCCGCTGAGCACGGCCGTGCGCACGCCCAGGCGCTTCAGCGCGCGCACCAGCGCGCGCGCGCCCGGCGTCAGCGTCAGCGCCCCGCGCAGCGCCGTGAGCTGCCCCGCCGGCAGCCCGCGCAGCAGCGCGACGCGCTCGCGAAACGCGGCCTCGAACGGCAGCTCGCCGAGCATGGCGCGGTGCGTGATGCCGGCGACGCGCGCGGCGAGGCCGGGCGCGCCGCCGCTGCCGCCGCCGTCCTCGTCGTCACGGGCCGTCGCGGCCGCCGCGAGCAGGTCGATGACCTCCTGCGTGATGAGCGTCGAGTCCATGTCGAAGACGACGAGGCGCGGGTGGCGCCGCCACACGGTGTCGCGCTGCAGCGCGACGTCGACGTTCCACTCGCGCTCGAAGCGGTAGATGAGCTCGTGCTTGCGCAGGTCCGCGAGCGGCAGGTAGCTGGCCGCCGGCGCGGGGCTGAGCGTCAGCTCGACCACGAGCGGGTTCACGGGCGAGTCGAGGCAGCGGTGCGCCGAGGTCATGTTGTCGGCGCCGGGCGGCAGCGGGAAGGTGGACATGAGGTGCAGGAAGGAGGTGATGCAGAGCGGCGAGACGTACGAGCCGTAGAGGTGGTCGAGGGGCTCGGGCTCGGACGTGGGCGGCTCGAGGGGGAAGCTGGACGGGTCGGTCGTGGGCGCCGAGTTGGCGGGGATGTCCGAGGGGGGGGAGGCCGAGTCCTCCCACAGGGTGGAGGCGATGCTGGCGGAGGACAGGTTCTGCGGGGTGGGCAGGGCATTGTTGGAGACGCGGTGGGAGCGTGACTTGTAGAAGAGGGTGGCGATGAGTCGGTCCGTGGTGGCGCCGGGCGCTGGCGAACAGTTAGGGTGCGACAGGTCGTGGCTCAGACCCTCGACGATCTTGGGCGGTTTGTCGGCGGAGGGGACGCCCCTGTATGGAGGCGTCATGGACTTGGGGGGGGTCAAGGCGGGCACAGAACCAGAACCAGAACGTCCTCGGATGCTGTCCTCCACGACGGTGTCAATGCCAACGTGGTTGTCAGGCTTGTGAGGCGGGCGATACTGCTGGAACTCCTGCAGGTACGAGCTGCTCCTGTTGTTGGCGTCCAGACGGGGCCGTGACGCGGCGGGGCTGGGGGGACTCGACATCGTGAGGAGCTTGTGGAGGGAGCTGCGATCTAAGAATCGTCTATACCAAGATTTTCCTGGAGAAACGCAGCATCCTACGGCATCGAGTGGTCTGGGTAAGCGGGTGGTAAGCGGGTGGTAAGTGGGTGGTAATCGGGTGCCAGGGCGGCATCTTGATGAATTGGGAAGAGTTTGGAAGCAGATGGGAACAGCCACTTGCCGAGGCTGCCGTGTTGCTCCTGATTCGTTGACGCGCCGCAGTTCCCGGCTCTGTTCAGCCACTTGTGGCGCCTGTGCCTGAAGCCTGAAGCTCGTTTGGCTTCCTTCCAGTCCTCTTTTGATCACATGGTGTGATCGCATGCAGGTGAGCAGCACAGGCTTGCTGTGCATGTATAGGAATTCGGCACACTACATAGTACGAGGCTGGCTTTGGGACGTATACTTCTGTCATGTCAAACAATGCGGCCTGCACTCCGAGGATCTAGCCCTGGTAGGGGCTGGGCCCAACCATCAGCTCGGGCTTGACCAGAGTATCAAACTCCTCCTCGGTCAAGGCCTTGAGCTGCAATGCAGACTCCTTCAGGGTCAGGCCCTTCTTGTGAGCGTTCTTGGCCACCTTGCTGGCCATGTCGTAGCCAATCCTGGGGTTCAGGCATGTGACAAGCATGAGACTGCTGTTCGTCAGTAACTGCGTTGTCCATGTCAGCAGAACGAATCAAACGTACGACTCTTTCATGATACTGGCAATCTTCTCCTCGTTGGCCTGCAGCCCCACCACCAGGTTCTTCTCGAACGAGCGCATGCCATCAGACAGCAGGCGAGTGCTGTGCAGCAGGTTGCGGATGACCAGCGGCTTGTACACGTTCAGCTCGAACTGGCCGTTCATGCCGCCGATGGTGCAGGCGACGTTGTTGCCCATGACCTGGGCGCAGACCATGGTCAGAGCCTCGCACTGCGTGGGGTTGACCTTTCCGGGCATGATACTCGAGCCGGGCTCGTTCTCGGGCAGGCTCAGCTCGCCCAGCCCGCAGCGCGGTCCGCTGCCGAGGTAGCGGATGTCCTGGGCGATCTTGGTGAGCGATGCCGCGACGGTGTTCAGGGCGCCGTGCGCCTGGACGATGGCGTCGTGTGCAGCGAGGGCCTCGAACTTGTTGGGCGCCGTGACGAACTTGGTGCCGGTCATCTTGGAGACCTCCTCGGCAATGCCCTCGGCGAAGCCCTCGAAGGTGTTGATCCCGGTGCCCACGGCGGTGCCGCCCTGCGCGAGCTGGCGCAGATCCGGCAGACTGGCCTCCACGCGCGTCATGCCAAGATCAAGCTGCGCAACGTATCCCGAGAACTCCTGCGCCAGCGTCAGGGGCGTAGCATCCTGCAAGTGTGTCCGGCCGATTTTGATGATCTTCTTGGCCTCGAACTCGGCCACCTTCGTCTGCAGCGCATCCCGCAGGCTCTTCATGCTCGGCACCAGCGTCTGCTCGATCTCCAGGACGGCCGCGATGTGCATGACGGTCGGGAAGGTGTCGTTGGAGGACGCGGAGCGGTTGACGTGGTCATTGGGGTGGACGGGTTTCTTGGAGCCCATGGTGCCGCCCAGGATCTCGATGGCGCGGTTGGAGATGACCTCGTTCGCGTTCATGTTGGACTGGGTTCCGGAGCCGGTCTGCCAGACGACGAGGGGGAAGTGGTCGAGAAGCTTCAGGTCGGCGACCTCGTTAGCGGCTTGCTGGATGGCAGCACCGATGGTAGGATCTATGGTAGGCGCACTGGTGAGCTCCACGCTTGGCTGTGCCCGGTCAGGCTGTCATTCGCATCCGGAACGTACCCAAGCCATAGCGCATGTTGACCGTAGCCGCAGCGCCCTTGAGGATGCCAAAGGCCTTGATGATGGGCGGGGGCATGCGGTCTTGGGGCTGGTTGATCTTGAAGTTCTCGAGGGAGCGCTCCGTCTGGGCGCCCCAGTATCTGTCCGCGCGGACCTGGATCTCGCCGAAGGCATCGCTCTCGGTTCTGGTGGAAGCCGTTGACGACATCATGCTCGACGAGGCATGGAAGGATCGTACGGGGTTGTTGAGCGACGCAGGAGGGCTTCGCACCAAGGAGGTCATCACACGGGGCCCCGCAGCGCGCGGTGCAGCCACACCAGTCGGCCTGGAGAGACAGGCATGCATTGCTTGTGCGCTGCTCCTCGGCCTGGCCATCCAGTGACTGGCCGAGCCCGAGGCGCATGTTCGTGCCGACGACAGCATTTTCCTGGTGTGGGAAATGATGGTGCAGATGGTGGAGAGCCTCGTCTGTCGTTCCAATAACTTGGCAAGTGTCCATTAGGTGCTGCGCAGGTTCTAGCGCGACTGAAGGCGATGTTGACATGACTGGGAAACTACCGGCTCAAGCACTTTTCCCGGGTCTGTTTCCCCAAATCTGCCCGGCCGCCGGCGGAAAACGGACTCGGAACTTCAGGCCTGATCCTTGTTGGCTAGGGCTTCAGTTGGGCTATTGGATTATCCGTAACTGTTGGTACTATTGCATTGGCTAATGCAATACCAACTATCAGGTGTTACATGCATACGACACACTCAAGTAGCCTTAGTTTGCGCCAAAAGGGTTGAAGCGTTAATTTGACTATAATCGATAAGACCAACGTAGCTAAGGCTTGACGGTACCTAAAATAACGTACCCGTGATAGTTACATCACCACTTTGTGCTAACTGGAAGCCTTTTACGATCTATCTATTACGATACAGGTATAGGATCTAACAGACAAAGATTTTACCCGGTTAAACAAAGGCTTAGATAACAAATACGGAACTTGGATCGAGAGATTAATATAATCCCGATTAAATTATCAAGGTTTAATTTAATGATTTTTACAGATAGCTCTTATATAAACAATACCGACTTAGCTTTATGAATTGGATTTCTAACGAGCCTCGTTAATAAAAATAAACGAAATGACTAGTTTAACATTATCAGCAACTTAATTTATTAAACATTCATCAAATATAAAAGGATTATACGAAGCGTACTGGTATTAGAGATCTACGACATAATAACTAGCTTGAATACAGGTATAATATTATAGGAAACCTTTAATATTATTATAAAGCAACTAAATATTCCTTTTATACTGGTGGTAATTTGTATCAACTCGAGGAGCCTATTCGAGTACCTTTTAAAGTTCGGAATTACTAGTGAAATACGCCTGATAATCGACGTAATTACACTTTATAAAACCTATAAAGGCAGGGAAATCGAAGAGTTCCGATAAATCGATAGGAAAAACAACCATGTTAACGCTATAACGAAAGCGTCGCCGAACAAGGCCTTTAAAAGGTTTGTGGATAGTAATAGACCAATTATACATATTGAAGGCTGCGTTAATGGGCTATCGGGCAAAGCTAAGTTACGTATAAGTAAACAGAGATACGTTAGCAAATTAGAAAACTGTCAGAGAACTAACGATAACGACCTCTTTGATTATCACGGCTAAATGGAAAGTTTATATAAGTCTATGGGGTGAAAACTTTTTGTGGGAATCGATAAAGTCAAATCTTAAATCCATGAGGCAATTAAAGGGAAATAGGATTAATTTAAGTATAAATGGGTTTAGTTTGATATAGAAGTTGATTGAAATTAATAGGGGTTAAGCTAGTTAACAAGGACGTAATTTAGCGTTTAACGGAAAATATTAGTCAATTATACTAACGTACATGTACAAAATAAAAAGCCAACAATATTAGAATAGTAATAATTGTAATGTAGTAGGTTAATTTTACTTACAATAAAGTTGACTATACTGATTGTAAGTAGAGTGTATTGTTTTGTGTGAGCTTATTGTATTAGCTGTAAGTTAGGTATAGTATGCGCCTACTTCATACTCGGGGGCGCGGGCTAAGCAATTAGCTATACAAATTACTGTACAAACCGGCTAGCGGTTTATCAAACCTAAAACAATACATCCACTACTTAGCCACGCAATAATTCTGTTACTTTGACCAATCGAATCGATAACGTTGCAATGTCTAAAGCCATACCAACAAAAGCGATATAAATAGTAAATCGAAACAACGATAGAATATCAAAAACGATACAAACAGTGAATCCAACTAACGATGAAATTTTAAAAGCGATACAAATTATTTAATTATAGTAAGGCTATAAAATCCTTTTAGCAATATTAACGAAAAAAGTACTTATTAATACGAGCGTTTCCAATACTCTATTCGATGCACCATTAGTTATTAAATTTACTAGGTTTGACTTTCCATTAATTCACTTTATCTCCTTAATTTCGCGGCGTTCGTACTATTCGCGTAGAGCTATAATATCGATTATAAGGCGCTTTTCATTTATAGTGCCAACTTTAATAAGGTATTTGTAAATGAAGAAAATTAGTGAAACCTACTAAAAGGAGAGGTTTTAAGCTAAGGTTTAAAATAATTATCTGAATTGTTATCGCTATAGTAATTCTGGAGTAAAATCCTTTAACCATATTGTAGATTTCTAAGGCTAAAACGTTGTAAAGAATCCGTTTATACTTTGTGAAACTTTAATAGAAAATATTTCTATGACATGTAAATTCGTTTCGAATGAATGTTTCCTTGTTAAAAATGAAAATAAATTTTATTTATAGGCTTCAGTTGGTATTATTCGCGAAAAATCCGTCAGTAAAAACAAAAAGTTTTGTTATATGTATATCGAACGATACAAATCATACGCCTCGTTTCGGATTACTTATCTGTTACGCGAAGCGTTTATTAAACGATTTATATACGTTATTCGAAGGGTTGGTTTAATATTATACGGCGACCGAAAGATTAAATGCCGCTTCCGACTATACTATTAATACGATCTAAGTGCTACCTATACATTAATATTTATATTTATTATCTTGTTTGTTGCTCTTTACGATGACTAAGACGACTTAATATAATAATCCCTTTGAAATGAGGTTAAAAATATAGTTTCAAAATGTAATCATTACGCTGTTAAAATTGATTATATGATCCTCCACTAAATATACTTTGGGTTTCGCTTTTAGGCCGGCCTCCAAAAGTTACCTCTCCTTTGTGACAGAAAAATACATATTACATAACATTTATATATTGCCCGTTTACATATTAGTAAGTGTAAACCCTTTAAAACGTAATGTTAAAACTAAGTAGTATAAGTCGAAAGTCAAAATAATTATTACGAAACGCTTTTTATTATGCCTTTAATATGTATTATACCAATATACCCTAGTCTTAACGAGCCTATAAAGCGGTTTTAGGATATGTAAAATCGTTCCAGATAGGTAATACTTTCGAAGCTTTATAGGTATATAGGTATAAATACGATGTTTAAACCGCCTCTCCAATTTTGTATAAGCTTATGTAATATGACGAAAGTCGATATAAAGGTCATAAGATATACATAAAAAGGTGTAAAACCCCAAATTAAACAATAATTGTCTTTTATAAAGTAGACGGTTAAGTTATAATATCCTTTTTACTGGCGTTATAGTACTCTTCAACTATAAATCGGCTTTTTTATAGGGTTTACCGGCCTTTTTTTTTTTACCTCGTAAATAAAAAGTATGGAAAACATTTCATAATTGCCGTCAAATATTGAGTTACATCTCATAAAATGAAAAACGCCTTATTTGATGAAAGTCGTAATTTTTTTTAAGTAAATTATTTAAAAAGATCACCTAAAGCGGTGATAATGCCCTTTCCGCAGAGCATTACACTTAATTTACAATCCACCGTTTTCTTTTAAGTGACAAAAGAGTCTATAATAAAGTTCTTAAATCGTTTTTTGTATTTTCAAGCAAAATAAACGTTTTTGGCGACGCAGTGCTAGTTTCCTTAATGTAAATGAGCCGGTTTTATAGGGTAGTAAAGGTTTTAAAAAGGTATTCGGAGGGTATATAGGATTTGGGTACGGTTTGAATTTATTGTTATGAAAGTAATTTGGTTCATTCCACTTCTTGAATTAAGTTTTAGGGCCTTTATCATTTACCACTTCCCTTTTATATTATTGTAGTATCGTTTAACGAAAAAAAAACCTATTCTATTTAATTAGTTTACAAATAAGCTATGACTTTTAAACCAAGTAATTCTTTAAGAGTCACTTTATCTATTTTTCGTTCTCTAAATTATAACTTTCAATTTTAACGACAATTCTAAAACTCTAGTTTGACGCGAGCTATTCCTTGAAGCCAATAATTTCGAAATATTATTCTTGGCCTGTAAAAAACATAATATTGCCATAACTTTCGCAACAACATATACTCTTTATAAAGTAACTAGCAACGATATTAAATCTTTATAAACTTTGGGGTAAATACTAAAAATAAGGGGTATTAAAATTAGCTCACTCGAATCTAAAATGTTATTTATAGCGTTAACCGCTATTTATAGGATTAATTCCTTAAAAATTACACTATTCATTCTGTGGACAATATCATATATAATTTTTAAGTAGTTTATAGTACCGTTTACATTTTTTGATACCTTATATTACTTTTTCCAGTATCTGCTTATACTTACTACAGGAAATTTTTACTTTGGTACTCTATTCGGTTGAGTAGTAGGTTATACCGGTATCGAAAATAATTTAGTTTGAAAATCCCAATTTAATGTTGAACTAATAGTTTACTAAAATATCCTAGTAGTTTGTAGAAAAAATGCTCCGCGTAAATTTCGCGGCTTAAATTAATATTGTTACATTGATGGCTTATATTACTAACTCGTTTTCAAAGTATATTATATCTATAACAACCTCGTAGTTAAATTCCATATCGTTTCAAAATCGGAATTTAAACCATCATAGAGCCTATAAGTATAACTAACATTCGTAATAAAACTATTCTATAGCTTTTAACGTTCACTTCCCTATATTTATATATCATGCTATATAAAGCAACCGTAAAAGGCGTTTTGCAACCGGGTGTCCAAATCAACGGTATAACATTTTGAATTCAAACTATATTCAGTAAACAGATTAAATTGTATGCGGTTTAGGGAAAAACTATAGGTAACCGAATATAAAATGGAACAGCATAAATACGTTATTTAAGGTACGAAAATATTGATTAGTCGTATTCTTAACCTTAATTCCGAGCTTATTTATATGAGTTAAGAATAATAGAAATAGTGTTTGAAATTTATTATATAAAATTTAACCGGTTGAAATCTTATATTTACAACGACAGTATTAAGTGATAACGTTTTACCTTTGCCGAATAAAATTTTCCAGTGTTTTCCTATTCGATCGAGTTGAAATTTGAGAAAGTTCGCCGGAAAAACGTCGAATTGTTGTTTTCTAGCATTTTAAAATCTATTACGTTGGCGTCTGGTATAATACCTCAAAAGCGGTTTCCATATATATTAAAAGGTATAAATTAAAATACTCTATATGCATTTAGTATTCCGTTTTCTTAATCTAACCTTTCGATATGTAGAAATAAGGTATTTTATTAGCTTATAATTACTTGCTCATCGATTTGATTATTTTACACTATTATGTAAATTTTATTTTATTTTCAATATTCCCTTTTAAAAGTATATTCGTAAAGGTATGCGTTGAATTTTTCTCACCAACTTCGTAATCTGTTACGTATACTGTAAAATTAGCTTTTATCTGGTCTTTAGGTAGGTAATTGGCCTAAAATCAGGGTTCGGTCCAGATTTATTCGTATATTATATAATGATTCAATTAATAGCCAACTTTAATACATATAATACATCTATGTCAAAAACTTATTAAATTTCGTATTCTTTGCCTTACATATTACAATATATATAATAGGTTACATATTTGACTATAAATAGTCCTCGCTAGTAATTGATTTACTCTTGGTTTTCGAAACACCTCCTTCAATATTTTTTGCTTTTAAAACTGTATTTGAGGCGTTTATTTCATTTTGAGTACATTTCAAACCGTTGGTCTTAGACGTAATGAAATATTTCGGCTAAGTTTTCTTTAGTAATTTAATCTTAGATTTCAGTCTTTTCGGCTATAAATGTTTTTCTGAGGCTTTCTTATCGGCTTATTAATTTTTTAAACGATATTTTAAAACTCATACAAGAGGTCTTTGAATATTTGTTCAGTTTAAGTCACGTAAGGTTAAAGTCTGTATTTCCGCGACATACCTTTATAACTACTTAGATAAACAGTTTGTCTCCCTTATATTTTAATTTAAGGGCTACGTGAAATTTTCGAAATCTCGCTAGTAAGGCGGTAAACACTTTCTGTGGGATTTTTTTAGCGTTTTCACGTTAGTTCCTTACGGATTTCTAAGTAATAACTGTCCAGATCCTATCGTAAAACTTATAATTTATTTTCATATCGAAATATATTTTTAAACGATTTTGACACTTCGAACATGTTGACTTGCGTAAAATAGTATATATTTTTCTTTTTAACGTATCTCATCAATATATCGAGTTGAGTCGTATAAAATCATTATGGTTTAATATCCAATCTTTTATAATTTTTTATCATTATACGGATTTTACTATCGAGTACGTCGTATAGTTTGTCATTATAAATCTAGTCTTTATTTTTTAACCCAACTAAATTGGTAAGTTTCATTAGATTACTTTTATCAGTAGGAAACCGGTATAGTAGAAAGTCTCGATATATGTTGTAATTGGTAGGAATTAGTCTGTAAGGCTTGTATTATTGTTTTACGCCGCTTTTTTTATTTTCAGGAGTGTTGTTTTCGTCGCTTAAACCGCTTTTGTTACAACCGAAAGGGGTATTCATTATATTGGGAAAGTAATTTTGTCTGTATTTCTCTTTTAATATACGTATAGTAGTGGGTATATATTCTACCCGCATGTCAAATAATGTTCGTAGTCGTTCCTTCTCTTTCTCCAGCTTCGTGTACCTTGCTTAGGGCGCGGGTATATCGTCGAAGCATCCTATACCTTGTATTCGTACAATGTTTTTATATTGCCATTTTATCAGTATATCTTTTACAACCCGGTTTTTATATTCTTTTAAGTAATATCATTTTACAAAGTCCGTCGAATATACGTCTCTATCCTCCCAGTCTGGTCAATCGGTAAATCGTGCCGTATCAAACAAGGCTTTCGTAAGACGGTTGTTCCTACTATCTAAAGTATTAATGCCTCCTCTTTGGAATTATGCCCATAGAACTTTGAAAATTAAGTTATATACTGTATATTATATTCCTATTATTAAGTTTGTATGTGTTTTATGGAAATCGTATGACATAACGAATTTTTGGACATTTCCCTTCTAATACCGAAGAATAACGGTTATAATATATATATTTTCGGTAAAAGGGTCTAAATCCTTAACTGGTACATCGATGATATTATCCCATAATCTCAAGTTAATCTCTTATAAATTAATTTTTAATGTCTATATATTAGACCAAAAGATAGAAGTATTCTTCAGCTTCATCCTAGCTTATCAATATTAAAGCTATAATTACGAAAGTATGAAGTTTATTGAAATGTTGGATAGAGCCGGTTTATCCGTAAAATAAAAATATTCAAACGGTAAAGACGTTGATTTTATGTAATGGAAAAGATTCGGGTATACTTAGAATATAATATTCAAAAAGTTGCGATTTGAATAAAAGCGTACAATATGCGAATAAAAACAAATAAAGTGTAATAAAACGTTGAAAGTAAGGCGTTTAACTATTATTAATACAAATTAAATACAAATAAGTCGTCATTACAAGCTATTTAGGCGTTCTAAATTAGCTCTTCGACTTTTTATGAGCGCTACCCTAATTGAGTAACTAGCAAACTCAAACGTCACACGTAATAAATTTAAATAGGTGGTGTAGGGCGTGAGAGGGTAGGCAAACGAGGTAATGGGAATGGAGAAGGTATATATATGTATAAAAGTTAAGGTAATGTATGAGGCTTCATAAGCGTTTTGAATGCTGTGTTTCAGTTGTGGTGTGCGTTCATTAAGCGGTTTGATTGTTACTTTTGGAGGGTGAATTAATTGTAAAGGCGGTTCAAAAGTTGTATTCTGGATGTTTTCGAAGTTTGTAAGCGACTAAGACATTGCGTTTTAGCCGCTCCCAAAGTTTATAATCGGTTTGGATACTGTGTTCAAATTAGATAGGTCATAATAAAAGGCTTTGAAACTTAGTTATTTTGGCTTACATAGCCTAATACGTAATAGGACGTTCTCCAAAAAATGCCCGGATACTTCCAAAGATCCAACCGAGTTGATAATAGTGTAATGTGGCTTTTAATAGTTAAAGGGTACTAACTAGGTTGATAATTTTATACTAAAGTGGTTTTTTTTAAAGTCACTTTACTTTTACTATCTTTACATACTCGCATGTAATTCTTATCAAGCGTAATATTAAAACACGGATAATGAGGACCGCTATAGCATCCTGCTATAGGTATTTAACTTAGGTCTATCTCTTCTTTTCGAGACTATTTGTAATCGATCATATCGACTCCTAATTAATATTGGTAAGGTTTAATACGTTAACGTAAAAGTGAAAAGAAGAAAGTAATTATAAAAATTGGTAATATATATTGAAATAGATAGATTAAAAAGGAGAAAAAGCATCCAAAAAGTAGTCGCCTCAGGTAAGAGCTTATAAGCTTTCACTCGAGCAGTGATACTCTGCCATACACTCTGCTTATCTCTCTTCAAGGCAGTGGCACTCTACCGTGCACTCTGCCAATGCCCCTTCTAGGCAGTGGCATGCTATCATGCACTCTGCAGGAATACACCTTGCAGAGTGGCACGTTACTGTACACTCTGCAAAGGTGAAGGCTGCAAAATAGCCGCTTACTAACTATATAGATATATAATAATATCCACAGTTATAAATATACAATTTGGATCGGTTAAACTTTACGTAATAAACTTTAAAATGTTTATTTTCTTATAATTAGCTAACATAAGAAAACTCGGAATTGAAGTTTGAAATACGACTAACCAATTAGTCCGCACTTTGGATAACATATCTATATTACTTTTTCTTAAGTTTAAACACTTATGTTTTTTTTTATTAGCGCGTATAATTAAAGCCGTTTACCTAACGTAGCTAAAATTAAGAATATTTTATCATTAATTTGGATAGCTGGTTGCGAAGCGGCTTTTACGGCTACTTTACATAATAGAATACACAAATATAGGGGGAAAAACACTAAAAGATATCGAAAAAAAATCCACGAGTATTAATTATATTCGTAACTTTACGACGATTTAAATTCCGCTTTGATAACGTTGTTAACTTTAACTCCGATGTTATTGTAAATATAATATATTTTGATGGTTAATTAGTGTTATACGCTATCGACGTAGTATTATTATTTCAAACCGCGAAATTTATAGGGAGCGTTTCCGCTATAGACTTTTGGGATGTTTTGGTAAATCATTGGTCGAACGTTCATTTGGAGCTTTCGGATTACATTACCCTTGATATAGATATAGATTTTAATTCGACTGAATAATGTATTAAAGTCAAAATTTCCGGTAATGAATATGAACATATATTGGTAAAGATATTATAAGGTATCGGGAAATATAAAGAGTATTACGAACCGCTTAAAAAAGCGTATACGGTATTATTTAAAGAACTAGAAGGTGTTAGTTTCAAAGAGTCAATTTTACACATAGCAGTAAGCGTTGTAAATAATATTTTTGGTCCGAATGGGCTGATTCCAATACTCATTGTTTTTGGTGTTTAACTCAGAGTCTATACAGATTTAATACTATTAGCAGCTAAAGTGAAGAGAGCGAATTCTGTGGCGAAAGTCAAGGTAACATTGCGTTCTCTGCGGGTTAGGAATGGTATTTCAAGAGTATAAGCTATAGAAAATAGCCTACGTAAAACTAGTGTTTTGGATCTATTATTTTAGTTTAAAGTTTTAGTTTGAGGAACGAAGGACGTATGGATTAACCTTTGGAGAATTATAGGATTAAAAAGCTATAATGTGTTTGTTAACTTGCTAAATAACATGAGTTGACTTCGCTTAACGATGGTACAAAATATAGAAAAGAAAAGGAAAATAATAACGTCAAAAAGAAAAAATATAAAAAGTGGTATTAATTAAATTAATCATATAATAATGAATCAAAACCGCCACCGAAACTCATATAATCTCTAGATACACCTTTGTAATCTTCTTTACTTTATAAAACCGGTTGATTTATAAGAACGGAACCGATATAACTTTATTGGGAAAGTTTATTCCTTGTAAAAAATAAAAAACGTTTTAAAACCTTTATCATAACCTCTTTTATCATTTGAAAGGAAACGGCGAAATGTAAATTAAGTATAGGACTTCATAGTGAGAGTATTATAATAACCCCGTGTAACCCTTTTAAATGGTAAACATATAAGGAAATTTCTGTTTTGATCGAATAAAGAATCATTCTCTTTAAAAGATTTAACCTAGCAATTTATGGCGTTTACAAAGTTTTTTTTCACTCGCTTATTTTACGGGGTAAAAGACAAATTAAAAAAATCCTATAAAAAGAGCTTCCTAGTGGTTAAGGGATATAATAACATTGGTAAAATGAATATTATAATCTAGTCGCCTACTTTATAACGATTAAGCCAATATTTTATTTTAATGTTTACCGCTTTTCGCTATACCCTTTTTAACCTTCGTATTAAATTTCGTAATATTACACAAGCTTATATATAATTAGAAAAACATTTTGAACGATTTATTTACGTCTATATATATATAGATCGTCAAAAGTAAAAATTATCCGGAACAATCCTACGTATTTTGAAACCACTTTATAGATTCATTAAAGTAAGGGTATATTAGTATAATATCTACTCAAGGTATTATAAGGGCCAGTTTAAAATAACCAATTTGATCTTCAATATATACCTATTGGTTTTAACACTACGTTTTAAAGTATTTGTACTTGTTGGAATACAAACAGACGATATATTAACGTTATATAACACGTCATTTTCTTCTGCGAGAAAGAGGAAATTTTTGGAGGCCAGCCTAAAAGAAAAATCCAAAGTATGCCTAGCGAAGAACCGTATAATCAATTTTAACAGAATAATAATCACGCTTCGAAACGATATTCTAAACCTTGTATAAAAGGAGTAATTCAATAAAGCTAACCTTATTAACTTGGTCGATATAAAACGAGTAAACGAATGTAAATGACAATGTATATATGGAGTTTAGGTTGTATTGGTAGTATAAATAGAGGTGGTATTTAGCCTTTCGATTACCGTATAATGTTAAATAAACCTTGCGGATAATGTATATAAAACATTTAACAAACGTCTTAGGTATCAGATAAATAATCCGAAACGCGGCTTGCAATTTGTACCGTTCGATATATATATAGCAAAACTTCTTATTTTTACTAACAAAATTTTCGTGAATAATACCGATTATAACTGGTAAATAGAATTTGTTTTATTTTCAATAACGAAATATTGATTCGGAACGGATTTACACACTATAAAAACATTATTTACTAAATCTCAATTAAATATAAATGTGTTATTCGAAAAATATTAGACTAGGAAATATACGGCATAGTTAAGGGACTCGACTCCAGGATTACTATAATGATAACGGTTCCAATAATCATTTTAACTTTTAGTTTGAAACCCCTACCTCTATTATTTTATATTAAATATTTTTTACTTCATGAATACCTTGTCAATATCTGTATTACGAACGCAAAGAGCCCAATGATTAATATTATAGCTTTACGCGAATCGTACAAAGGCTAAAAAATTGAAAGAAAAATTTATATTAACAGAAAATTCAACCCGGCAGATACTATAACTTAAGGCGCCCCAAATAGGGTATCAAAAGCGTTTATATTAATAAGAATTCTCTTCGTTGGTATAACTGAAAAAGTTTTATTACTTTAACCTAGTAAGACATTTTACACTTCGCATTTATAGTTTCTCCTTTAAATTACGCATTTATACCGCTTGTGGTATTTTTTCTCTCCTTGGAGTTACTATTTGTACCACTAATAACATACTACTACTTTAAATATTTATCACTTACGACTTTTTTAAAATATTATTTCTCTTCAATTTTACTATTTAAACATTTTCTAATTTATTTTCACTCTTATCCTTAACATTCATCAAATATAGTACTATTTTTAAACGTAATTTCATTATTGTATAGCAAATTATATCAAGGCCAGATAAACTGTCAATAATATAAAAAAAGGCAGCTAGTTGCTATCGAAGCGGAAGGAGAAAAGAAGGGACGCGTCGTCATCATAGTTATCCTCGTCTTTATTCTTTGACTCCTCATTGTCCTCGTCGCCACCATTACTGCTAACGTTACCGCACCACTATCATCGATGCTCCCGGAAAAAAAGCCCCGCGCCTTAAGCTATATACCCTTAGACAAAAGTCACGAAGAGTCTTTACCCCTTTTAGGACGACGTATGATAATAGCGTCAAACTCGCTTGCATAATATATACGTAAGCTTACTTTCTAAGTAAAAATAACGGTTACCTTTTCTTTGGGCCGCCGGTTAACGCCTATTACTAATTAGTATCGGTTTATTTTAGATACTATAAAAGTAGTCGTTTTTAAAAACGTTTCGAATAAGGTATTGGAATAGTGGGTAATTATTAATCGCGGTTAGTATTTCGATTTGAGAAAAAAAAACCATTGTGGAGACGCCGAACGCATAGTAAGGCCTCAGCCTTCGACTATAAGACTACTGAAATAATGGCTTATTCGATACTAATCCGCTTATAACGGTAGTAAAGAGCCTACCGACTCCTGATTTAACGATAATCTCCAATAAATTTACCCGCGGCTATGAACGCAACGTATGACACGTAAAGTGTATTTATTAACTGTTTGAGGACGCGAACCTAGGTACGCCACTTAAGTACTTTACGCGTCAAAAAGGCTTCTCGACATGCCTTCACGAGCCATAAATCGAGGCGAAGACCCAATTCAGCCTCATCAACTTTGTTTACAAAAACATTAGTATAACATATAATTATGTGAGTAATTAGTAATACGATTACGTCATAATTTAGCGAGGTTACTCTTTTATCAGCAAAAGATAGCTATTACGGGTAAAAGAGCTTTCATCTATAACGAAAAGATAAGGTTAATAACTCTAAAAACCACTCGCTCCTCATCTTGGGCGGTAAAAGGAGGAAAGAAAGGGAAAAAGAAAAGGGAAGAGGTGGAGGCCTTGTTGGCGATGGCGGTGAAGAGAGAGCTGAAGACGAAGGCGGGGATAAAGTATATAGAGTCGAAGCTGGCGGGACTAAGACTAGAGTTATTCAGGCGGGCAGCAACGGCGGCTGCTTTTTCTTGTTCATGCGACCGCATTAAACGCCGCCGGAGGGAACGAGTCTTACAAGTTATCTATTTTCAGTTACGGTGAGAATATAGAGTGTGTTAAATAACCTACCTATAGGAGCGGTTCGAATAATTAATTGGGACAGTGGCTTAGGAATATATACGCCAATTAGTTGATTAAGGATCTATACTACAAAAGGGGGCGCACCATTAAAAGAATTTTTTTTTGCCTATATCGATGACAATACATCTTTTTATATTAACCCCAAAATACGTAACGCCGATAATCACACCTTAATAATCATACTCTTATAGGTATTAACGATCATACTGCTACTAATTATCTAAAATAATTAGGGCTTATACTATAACTATTCTTAAAACTGCTAATTTGAACCTTTATAATTTGTGCTGTAACTACTACGGTGATTAAAACTAATAATTCAAACTTTGAACGAATCGTATTACAAACTACTATTACTATTAAACTAATAATTAAAACTCGGATAAATTTTACTTTTATTAGTAGATTATAGATACCGGCTGTACCAAACAAAGAAAAGATTGTCTATGTAAATATTATCATATATATTTATAGTTAATAAGCGACTACTGGTAACGTTCCACTCTGCAAAGTACATTCTTGAAAAGTGTATAATAGTATGTAACTGCCCAGAAGGAGCATTGGGAGAGTATAGAGTAAAGTACAACTACCCGGGTGAGAGCTTATAAGCTTTCACTTGAGGCGTGCACTCTCCGGATGCCTCTTCTCCCTTCAACCTTTTTATCTATCTTCAACATAAACTACAACTATTATACGATTACCTTGATGTTAACTTGACCGGTAAAATATATCTTACCGATACAATGATTCTGGATGAACCCTAAAAGGTTGTCTATATTGATATAATGACTAGAGAACTCTCCCCCTTATGATTTAGTACTCCTGTTACAAATTACCCACTAAATATAATCACGAAATTTACGACAAAGAACCTTTAATGATTATAAACTGTTTGACAGTATGAAACGTAGAGTTTTGTAGTACAGTTTATCTATTTACTATTTTTGAGGATTACAAAACTTGGAATATTTTATGATAATATAACAGGTTGTTAAAATGAAAGTTCGTGAATTAAAATACTTTTTCAAATTTTGGGCTTATTTATAATACATGGGAAGATTATACATAACTAGATGTAATTTTACAACCAAACTGAAATATTTTTAAGGGCTGTTTTGATCCTCACCTTTTAGGCTAAAATTACAGTTTTATTTCTCTAAATAGATTACTTTTGTATTGCTTCCAAGCTTTCGTATTTTTCGATTTATTATTAATAGTGAGTCTATCTTTTGTAGTTATGACCTCTTTACTAATTATGACCTTTAAAGTAGTAAAAACGTTGTTATAACCTGTGATTTTACTTACTTGCTCTTAGTTTTTATGGTATATATAGGTCATTATAGGTTTTCGAACGATATTTGCGTCAATAATAATTATATATTTAAAGTTTTTTATTGAATATGTAGTAGATAATAATAGCGTTTTACTTCTTTGTAACCGTATTTGGGTCCCCATTTATGAGTCCCTCATTATTGTGTTAATCCAAGTTATATACGATTCGTTTATTATTGGTTACACAGGTTTCATCATTGTTATGGTTATAGTATTAAAATCGTATTTTTAGCATAATTTATACCATGTTATAAGAAATTTTTGTCATAATTGTATATTTGTGTTGAAATATACAATAGGTACAGTTAGACAGTACATACTCAACATCAGGACCAATAGGGCTAGTGAGTACTTGGTATAAACATCAAGTACTTAACCTCTCAATACTAAAGGTTGAGGAATTTGCTAGAATTGTAGATATATCCAAGGCGCACTAGTATTTAATAGTACAATTACTAGTATTGACTAGTATAAGGTATCGGCCTAGAGATTCTACTTTAGCTAGTACTTACTAGTTTGAAGAAACTAGTATTTACTAGTATATACTAGTATATACTAGTATGGAGTCTTGACTATTGATTGAGATCTCTATTTGGATACACATGATTATATATCAAGTTCTCCATGTATATTCTAGAATACTTGAATCTACAAGCCTACACAATATCTTCTTGTATAGTGCCTTCAAAAATTTGTAAACGGATAGTTATTGAAGATATTGATGAAAAAGGTATTTTAAATTTCAAACGGTTTCTAAATGGTTTTAAAGCGAGTTATTCATCGAATTTATAGTCGAAATTCTCTAGGAACGAGCTTACAATTTACATTATCTTATGGTTAATACAGATCGTTTGAGTGAAACCATTACCTTCAAGGTTGTAAAAATTATGAATGTCGAAGTTTATACAATGCGGTTTTAGAGTTATTATTAGCGGTTTTATAGGTTTTCTCATGCTATCTTTAATAATACGATTTCAAATTAAACGAATCGCTTTTAAAAACACCTTTACTAATTAACAGTAGTAAAACAATATTTAAAAACTGTAGTTTATCATAAAACTAATAGTGTTACCGAATGAATTAATTGGGAAGTTTTACCGTATTTATGTTTTTTTGTTGTTTACGACTAATTTAACTAAAATCGTCTATTACTTGGATGCCAATTAACTTTAATCACTGCAAATATTACTGCTGTTAGTATTAACCCATTTTTAAACGTATGACTATTATATTTACCTTATATAACTAGTCTAACATTCAATTACTCCGGTTATAAAGTTTCGCATAAGGGTTAATAATTTTGTTTAGTGCATTCTTAAAGTTATGGAATTCGCACAAGTAGTAATAATGATTATACCATAATACATGAAAAAGTCGTTAATAAACATTTTTTTGAAGGATTTTAAAAAAGATGATTCGTGGTTCTTCTTTAAAGAATGAAAAGTCGAACTAGGTATGGTTTTTGGACAAAAAAACTGGGTTTTCTTTACGATAAGTACCGTGTAACACACATATCAAACCCTTAAATCCACCAGTCAATTAATTGAAAACTCTAATAAAGACTTACTTAACATAAATAGGATTATCAATTAGTCTATTATGGCAATTTTCTAATCACTTATCACGTTTAGTTCGAACAAATACTTTAGCGTATAACTTTAGAAAAAAATTGTTTTATGTGCGAATTAAATATAAGTGCGAATACTAGCTTTTTCTATCGAAACTCTATTAAAGATAACTATCCTACTTATCAATACCAACACTTTCATTAACATTACTAATCGATAAATTTAAAAGGTATTTACGACTAGTATATCACTTTTTCCCCTCATAATATTCCTATGATGGATATGGATTATATGGTAATCATGATTTTTTTTTCAATATTTAGGAAGGAAAAGAAAAGTATAATTATAAAACGTATAACCTTTTCGATGTTAATTGGAAACAGTTTTTTAATATCTGCCGTCAAATAAGAATTAAGGTGTCAGACCTTTATTCGCTGTTACTAAGTATCCTAACCGGCTAATTTGAGGATTACTACCTTTGGGCTTTAAAGAATTATTCTTCGTGTTGGGAAATTTACGATGTTTTTTTTAAAAAAAATCAAACACAACATTGAACTCGTTAAATACTATATAAAATGGAACTTGATTAAATAGTTTAATATGGTGGATGACAAGCAAGAGTTAGAAATTAAAATGGAATTCTTTAATCACACACTAAACAAACTGATGTTTAGTTAATAATCTATGTGGAATGTCAAAGCTGGCAAAAGCACGTTGATCTAACAAGTTTGTAAAACTATTACAAGTTACAAAAAGTTTTAATACGCTTCATAATGTTATTATACTACCTGTAAAATATTTTTTCAGTTAATTTTGGTCCTCGTTTGCATATTTAATCATACGGGTACCAAGCTCAACCATTATGTACCCCTGAACTCACAACTTCAACAAAGAAAATAAAAACCTCGCTTAAATACACTATATTAACCGCAAATACAACAGGTCTAAGTAATAAGATTAATAAAAGATCTTGATTTGGAAGCCTAACCGGAATATATAGGGAGGAGGATATTCCTTTTTGCTAAAATCTTCAAGTCAACTAAATAAGTTTCTTCAAATCACTGAAAAATATTGGATTTTTGGTGAACAAAGTTGTTGATCGATACGCTATACTATTGCTGAATACAAATAGAAACAGGTGATATACTACACTTAATTATCCTCCACTTTTTATTAGGAATGCATTAAACTAGTTACAAACTTTAAAGATACAAAGGTACAAAATAAGAAAAACAAGTCCAAAGCTATCGGCTAGTATGATAATATTGGTATTGGCTCAGAAACAACGGATGTTTTAGCTAACCACGACTTTTTATATCACCCAACAGGCAAAGACTTCTATCTTTGTCATATTAATGTTAAAAACACTAGCTCTACGCATTTATTTATTATTTGCGATTGTTACACAGAATAAGTTTTTTAAAATATTATGCCAGATACTAGGGAAATACGGTACTTAACAAGAGGCTATTCGCAATACGTGGTATTAAGAAGGGATAATGATATTGTTACGGAACTTGACTATACATATTCTGGTAGAGCCAAACTTAGTTTTGATCTTAAAAAAAACCTTTTTTACTAGGATCGACAATTGTAATAACAGTTGTTAAGCCTATAATTTTCCATATCTTGGAATCCCCTACCCCTGTTACCTTTGTTTTAAAGACATGAAGAATCTCCGCATCAAAGTCGATGTTTAAACCAACAAATTAATCAAGAGTAACAGACAAATGTCTCGACTCAGTTTGAAATATAGAGAACTTTGGTTCCACCTTCAAAGGCTAAATATAGTGAAATTAAACCTAACGAAGTCAAAACTTCGTCAAATACATCTATGGTTTAACGATCAGGCGATTAATAGGCTATATAAAGTCCTTAAGGTAGTTAATCATAAATATATAAAATTACCAGTACTAAAGACAATGAATCAACTTTGCTATCACTATTAAATACACTTCCAAACCCCCCTAAAGTTTAATTTTACGTTTAAGAAGATTTCATTTCAACTTCAAAGTCTTCGTCGATGTATTTTACTTGTAAAACTAGTTTATACTTTATGTTAGTAGTTTCTTTATATAGTTTCATGTTGATAGATTCATTAAAGTCATGACGATAAAGAAAATATAGAAGGTATTACGTACTTTATCAATTGACACGTACTCATAACCCTTCAATATACTAGTTTAAGATGTTGATACCAACTTTATTAATATACTAGTAAATTATACCGATACCAACTTTATTACAATAAAGTTTCAATTTAGTATTAAATTGATAGGAGTTTAATATAAACAAATTCCTGTAAAGATTTACTGAGGTATTAGTAAAGCCAAAAAAGTGTACGTACTTTTATGAAAAGATTAAAATATTATTACTTTAGAAATCAACAATTTTATAAATCGATAATCACGATTACAGATAGCGGTGAAAAGCGTTAACAATGTTATTGATCCTCATAATCATATACCAATATTACTTGTATTGAAAAGATAACTATATGTAATGACTGAATTACCACCATTATTAAGCACTAAAAACCCTTTTACAATTTAAAGAAAAGCCGTAAAGAAACTAAAGAAGAAATCAGTACGCCAGTAAATCAATAATGCTTTCAACACTAGGAACGAACTATCTATAACAAATATACTACCTTTGCCTTTTCAAAGTGAAATACTTAGGTAATGGGAGACAGATAGATGGTAAAAGCCTTACAAAATACTAATTATCATTGATCTAAACGTAATAGTTAAAACTATTAAAAGCACCGTCACTTTTCGTATTATATAGGTTAAATCATATGGAAGACCATTTATGTTCAATAAAAATACTTAAGGCGAAAACCCTATGGAAGACCATTAATGTTCAATAAAAATCCTTGAGACGAAAACCCTATAATCGAACAAATTAGCTAATATAACCCTCTTGAACCGATAGTAAACAAATCGATAAAATGTCGACGGCTTGGAATACCACATAAGAGTAGGATATATACTGGGGAAAAAAAACCGACGACGAAAACTATAAGCCTAGAAAAACATATACAATAGTATGTGTATTTTAGAAGAAGAAATCTAATGTTTTAATTTAAAGACATTATTAATGTACTGAGAAAAACTTTTATGGAAAACAACTTAGTTCAAATCAATAGCCTCTTTATATGAAGAGTTATTGAACTTATACCGTTAATGCAATTTAAAGGGTAAAACGTCACAATTTCCAAGTCGAAGATAATCTAAGTGATTAAAGGTAAAACCATGAACCGGTCGTATGAAAAGTCACGGCTAATCGTTTAAAATACAATAATAAAAATAGAATCTAAATTTTTATTCGATCGCCTACGATTCAAAAGATTAGTCAACGTTTCATTATCGTAATTACTGCCAATTTAACTGTTATCGTAAACTATAAGTTCGCCATTAATAACTATAAAATTACTTAAATGTACACGAAATTCACCACAATTTTTTAACAAATTATACTATTATAGTTGACAAAAGAACTAAAAGATAAATTTCTCATTGAAACGGTAATACATTGCGTTCAACCTCTATATTAACCAGAAGTAGCAAATGTATATTAGGGTTTTACGTATTAAATACGCTTTGAAAACAGGTTCATTATGAAAACATTGATGTTCAACCCGTATTTATTTATTGAGTAAGGTTAATGTTTTGATGTCATTGGTATATAAATTGATAATATTTTTTCCCCTTCCGAATCGTTAAGTTTGTAATGGTGGAATAATATAATACAGAAAAGTTAGGCCTTGAAATGTATAAATAAATTAAAATGTTCACTGAGTGAATATGATTTATTTTTCATAGATTATTAATAAATATTCAATGCAACAACGATATTGATAGCACGTACCATAGCTTACCCCAAAAAGGGAAAACTATGAATTTAGCGATAATTAGCATAACCTATAAGGCAAACCCATAACGATACTTAAAATAAGAGACTTAAACAGTTTATATTACTAATTTGTGCCAACCGAAGGTATCCTACACTGAATCGATCACGGCATGGATTTATAATTCATATAATAATGATTCTAATAGTTTGAATTGGCAGAACTTATGGTGAATATATAATTCAAATGAAGTTATTAATATAGTATCAATAAATTTAATGATGATAAAGTTCATAATTTTGGCCGAAAACCTTTCTTTCGAATAATACTAACATTATATCGTAAATTGGATTCCTTATAATTCTAGTTAAGGAAAATAGATATGATAGATCATTCATTATCACTAGTAACCTCGTATAAGAAATAAGTTAATTACAAACATATTATACAAAATTCATTAATATCGGAGATCTACGATATAACAATGAAAATAAACATTGATATAATGATTGATTGTACGTTAAGGATGATTACTAAAAAAATAAAATTACATCCAATATTTATAGTTATGTATATATATTCCTGGAGCTTTTGCGAATATTTATAAAATTTAGGCACTAACAATAGAAAACGACTAATAAAAATGAAATATATTTGGGAGAGTTATACGAAACCTGGAAAATCGTTAAATTACAGTAAATCAACGGAAAAGACAACTCTATTAATGTTAGATCATGATGGTAGTGATAGTGTTTCTCTGTATTGAAGTATAAGTAAGGAAGAAACTAAGTCTAGCTACTTCAGAGTTTGCAGTAAGATAAGGTATGTAGAACAATAAAGTAGACCTTGGTTGTAAAACAATAAACAGGTAGGTGGGGTTGCCAACCCATCTTGGTAGTCTAACAATTTGCTAGAGGACAAAGAAATTATGATGTCGCTATTATAAAGTAAGTGTATCATTAAGAAGAAATAAGAATTCCATTTTGTTTCATGAGAAAAGCTTCTCTCAAAAAGGGATACTCATGAAAAGTAACACTCGTGAGAACCAATGCTTATCCCAAATTCTTTTCAGATTCATCAACAAATTCTTAATAATATTTCAAATATTTCAAACTCACTTCTTTATCATTCTTTACTGTAAATTCTTTTCATTTAACGAGATATTAGATTTGTTAACCTGAAAGGCGGAAATTAAACCTTTTGTACAGTATGCTCCTAACTTCCTATTGATTATTACCTTTGTATTTGACAGGCGTCGGAGGTGGAGCAACTAGTTTAAGGGTTTTATTATTCCGAGTAGGTCTTAGGTATAAAATAGTAACAATGGAATAAATCCTTAAATTTAGAGGTAAATCCCAAATAAAAGCAAGTTTTCAGAATTTGTTCACGATAGTAAAAGACTACAAACTAGGAAAATAAATTTTCATTACTGATGAAAAAGCTTACATACTCCGCCAGTTGTAAGCTTAATTCTATTACTAACTTTAAAATCGTGTCATCAGTACTTTCAATTATATTTTTTCGGCTTTTATAGCCACAATATCTATGATTAATTAAATATCCTACCTTAAATGTTTTATAACAAAGCGAATCTCTGTTAAATAGCGATGTATTGAGGGAATAAGACGGTTCGTTGGTAAGAAAAGCTGAAATTCGAATAAAACCTTATAAGGTTTAATATGAATTATTCGAAAATAGGCATTATTATGATTCTATTACAAGGCAGGAATACAATTAATCTACAATTAGTTAGGATTTTTAGCTATAAAGTATCATAAGGCGAGTTCCACAAACTGACTTTTTTACTCTGACTAACTATTTAATTAAGGATGGTAAGTTATTATTATTGTTAATTTTGTGTCAACACCTTTCCAACGACTTTACCAGAATGTTAAAACGAATGTAGGGTTGCGATCAGAAATTTTATATCGCTAAAAAAGCCAATGAAACAGTAAGAATTATCTTACAAAAAAGGCAGCCTATTTTGTAATATTATATGTAGTTTACTTTGGAAAAAAAAGTAATGTTTTGGAAGTTCTGTAGATAACCAGCATAATAATATCAATTTTTTTTTGTAAAAGTAAACTTTATAGTGTTTTAGATAAAGAGACAGCTGATAAAATCATAATGAAATCCATGTGAATGGTAAATATAGGTTCCTTAAGTGTTTAATTTAGCTGAAGTCTACCGATAAGGTTTTTTTTTGTAATTAATTATATCACAGGTAGTCTCGACAGTAGATTTTCACAAGTTTACGTTTAAAGGAAAAATAAAGGCTATTTAATGTTGCCATTATACTCTAAGGATCAAAATAATAGCGTTTATCATAATTATTCGCGAGAAAATTTTGAACGAAAAAAAAAGTAAAACCAAGCGTTTATAACCCACTAAATCTCGATTATAAAGTGAACGATAAAATAATCTGAAAAGGTAGCCTAGTTTTAATATTAAGACAACATTCTCGTTCACGTTATCTCGTTTCAATTTATTTACAATACCTCTTTACACGGTATTAGTATAGTATCTGAAACAAAATCGTAGCTTTAAAGCATCCAAAATATTAGCTTTGACTAACATTAAACGTATCATAAGATGTAACTTATTAGAAATCACTGGGAAATAGTTTAATATTTGATCGAAAACAGGAAAATCCATTTACGTATTAACTTTCTCGTCTCCTAGCTTTAGTAGCCTCGACAAGGTATTAAAAACAAAGTTCAAGCGTACAGAAAGATAAACAACGTCTAAGTTAAAGTCGTTAAGGTGAATAAAAGCACGAATTAATCTTATATTCGCTGTATAAGTAAATAATTACATTTAGTAAGGTTTAATTTACTATTCCCTTGGTTAATTCATAGTCTCTTAAAACTATAAGTAGGTACGTATTACAGATAAAAATTGTACAAAGGTGCCAACAAGCTGATACAAAGTACGCCACCTCAAACTTTTCAAACCATAATATAATTCGGCCTTAGTAATACATCACCTTGAAAATAAAACAAAATAAATTCCTATATATGGAATATAATAATAGAAGCCCAAACATAATCCTTTCTCAATTGGAAAAGCATTACTCCAAAACCACGCTCATAATTACCATCAATTTTGAGGAAAAGAAAACGATTGGGGTTAGAATAATGCAGGCATAGGCACTTATACAAGAATTTTTCAAGCTTATCGAAAAAACATTGTTATTTAAGTGTTAGAATAATTTTCTTGAATTACGTAAAATATTATAGTTTACCACGATTTCCGACTTTAAAACGTCTTTTATAACAGCCTCAGGCGAGGAAATCGGTTTTCAATATCTATAAAACATTCTATAATAAGACGAAATATGATATTATTATTATAATAGTAGTAATTGCTGTGCAGTAGATCAGCTTTATTTACAGTAAAGTTGACTATACTGAGTGCAAGTTGAGTGCATTGTTTTTTGGGCCTATTGTATTAGCTGCAAGTCAAGTATAGTATGCGCCCAATTTACACTAGAGTACGAGCCAAGCAATTGGTTATATAAATTACTAGGTTCTGATAATCATTTTTAACCTTAGTTTACAGTATCTTCCTTTCATTATATATATTAACTTTTCTTCGCTCTAGGAATATTAAATTAAATTTGGTATTATAAACGAAAAAAGTTCAATAATCTATATTACAACTTTACGCGAGTTATATAAACGCCGCAAAATTAAAGAAATAAAGTGGATCGATACAAAATTAAACTTAATGGATGTAATACTTAAAGGTGCTCCGAACAGAGTATTAAAGGCGTTAATATCGATGAATACCCCTTTCGTTAATATTATTAAAAAGATTTTACGACCTTATTAAAATTGATACTTTATGCTTTTTTTTTTAATACGATTACACTACTTTAAACATTTTTGAACGGTTCGAAACCCGTTATTCGCGCCCTTCTCCATATTTTCTTCTATTGAGACTTACTATTTCATACCACTACTAATATATCATTACATTTGGATTTATGAACTTTAACTCTACTTTTTTTATACTTTACCTTTTTTTGTATTTTATCATTTGTATTTCGGTTTTTGTTTTGGAAAAGAAGTAACATTATTATGCAATGTATTATATTATGGCCGGATGCGGCAGCTGAGCCAAAGGGGGTATCTATTTTGTGTATATTATTATATATAGTTATAGTTAGTACACGTAGGTCAAATTGCAGTTCATTACATTGCAAGGTGCACTTCTGCAGAGTGCACGATAATGTGTCGCTGCAGGATACACTCGTGCAGAGTGCATCATGCGTGGCATGGTTTAAAAGGGGGTTTCTAGACTATATGACAAAGTGCTACTGCCCGAATAAAAGGTTTATAACCTCTTATTTGTGGAGTTAACTCTCTAAATGCTTCTTTCTGAACTTATATACTTTTAATTACTACAATAAAAATCTTACGATTACTCTTCTACTATTTTATGTTTACGTAAAAAAGCAGAAACCTTATCGACACTAATTAGTGGCCGACTAGATAGACTATAAACAGCCAAAGAAAAAAGAAACAAACCGAAGTTTAATACCTATAACGAGATACTATAAACGTCTTAATTATTTGTAATTTACTATTACACCTTATAAAAACCATACAGAAGTGTGAAATTATGCGGAAGCGCTTTGAAAACCCGAAACATAACAAAATTATAAGATTTGAGATAACTTTAAAAAAGATTATTTTAGTACGATACCATTAACCAATTAGTACCTTATCTACTAAAAGCTCTGTTACATGAAACTTTAATTTGTTTTAGCGTTTTAAACGTACCCGATATCTTTCAAAAAACTTCCTATTACGTATTAGGCTACGTAACCAAAAACCACCAAGTTTCGAAACCCTTCGTTAAGACTCACCCGATCTAAACATAGCATCCAAATCGCTTTCGAAACCTAGAAACGGTTACGAAAGTAATACACAAACTAGTAACCACTAGGAACAGCTATAACACGATAATTCGAATCGCTCACCAAATACAAACCAGGCTTAATACACTAGATAACATTATACACCTTCCCATATGAATATTTTTCTTGCCCCTTTTCCATTTACCCTATCCTTCTCCCTATGCTCGCCTTACACCGTATATTTTAAATTTAATATTTTCGATATTAAAGTTTTTCCTAAACGCTTAGTTGATATAATACTAATAAACGTTAATAAAACTAATTTAAAACGTTGAATTAAGTTATATTTAATCTTTAGTTATATATTATTTGAGCTTCATTTGTACTAGTAAACGTTAAATAAATTATTCACTTGGTATTTACGTATTTATACGCTTTTTATTTAAACTCCGAACTCCGAACTCCGAACGTACCCAAATCCCAATTATAACACGAAACCAATAATTTACGCCGTTTAAATACTACAGAAATACATATCAATCACCTACCCTAACCACAATTATATACCTACCAGTAACGAAACCTAACAAAAACTAAACAATATATATATATTTTTTAAAATACGTCTTTTCGTGATAATATTTCAAAAATATTTGTTCCTTAACTTATAAGATAATCAAATCGAGGTATTAATAAAGAATTTAAACACCTTTACCGAAAACAGGTATATTATTATCATAATCTTCAACTATTATAACGGCGAAATTGATAAACGCGACTTATTCGACGATTTTAAAGAAGATTTTATAAACTAGATGCCGGACATATAATATATAATCGATAATAAGATTTCCAAAATATTACGAAAATAATAACGGAGAAAAGATATTAATATAACCAGTAAAAACAATATCCGTATTATAAAGACCTTGTTAATAACTGCTTAACTTACGTAAATTCCGTATTGAATAAACTATAAAGTAATAAAATTAAAGTTAGTAAAGAGATATTAGCTGAAAAAGCGCTTACATCTCTTATTTAAGATAACAGATCGAAAACAAAAAAAGCCTCCGAAAATAAAAAAGGCACTTAATAAGGCTGAATGCCCGCCGCAAAGTGGAAACAAAGTTAATAAAATCGACGAAAGAAAAGGAAATACCGTAAAAATCATTTAAGATGCATGTTAAATACGAACCCTCCCCAAAACGTAATTTCGACTCAAGACCAAAACAAGTATACTCCCCGAATACCGTTAAAACACAAATTAACTACGATAAAAACGACCCGAATAAAAAAACACCCCGCTCTAAAAAACAATAAGCGGTATGAAACACCAATACGTACTTTATGAACCAATGCCTACTAGCTAAAACCCTTATCGTAACCTTTTACCCTACCGTTTTCCCATTAATAAAAGCGATAATATAAAGCTTACCAACTTCATTAAATTTTAAAATTAAAACTAAAACTATAACGGCGAACCATACGATTTACTTTATAATAAAATATGTGTAATATTTAATACGTGTTAAAGGCTAGATATTGAATCGTTTCAGTTTTACATCATTTTACCGGTATAGTATTTAGGTAAGTTGAGAAGTATTATATATATCATATTACGCAGGTAAATATATTTACGAAATGTTATAACCGCTTAAAATTATACTTTTAAATCAAAATTACTATAAACTTTATGTTACAGGCTAGTGCCTGGTTAGTATTACCAGTGATCCAACCCTAGTAGTTCTACACGCTCCTGCGATTCTCTAAAACAGGGAGGAAGCCTCTTAGTGACACGCTTTCATACGTTATATGACTGGGGATGGGGTTGTACCATATTAACTCCATAACCGCTCCCTAGCAGAGACTTCTCTTTCCTTCTTCTTCATCGATGTTTATAGACAGAATCTGACTATCTTAAGTGATAACTCCGGCCTTAGTCCCTTTACATATAAACCTCAATTTTTTCCCGACGGTGTTTTAGCTGTTTTTCAACGGCTATAGCCTAAGGCTATGATTTTATCCTTCGACTTATCGAATTTAGACCTTTAGGTCCTGAAGTAATTCCTTAACACGCGCGTTGAAAAGTAGCTTTAAAATGCCTTAAAGGCCTAATACGATTACCTTATGATATAATACAAACTCTTTACCAACGGCTTACATATAAAACTTATTGAGCGAAACCAAGACGTTTGAAAGTACGTTTTATACTTAAAATAACGGGATAATGATGCGCTAAACGTTTTAATGAATATAATCCGATAATTCGAAGTTACTAATATATTTACTTCCTTGAATTTTTTTTTTTAGGAGGTTTCCCCCACGTATATTACGAATGACGTTACCGTTATATCGCTTCTAACCGGAGACCACGTTAAATTCTTAAATAACGACGACTTAAACTCCTTTAACTTAGATTACGATATTAACTCTCTTTTAGACAGGCGTTAATAACTTAAATGCAAATCTTCTAATTAACCGGTTAAGTTTTCCGGTGTTAAACTACGATTAATGATATAAAAGGTTACGATGACACGTAAATTACGTTAAAACCGGAAATTTATCGGTATAAGAAAATTTACTTTTATATTTTTTTTAATAGTTAAAGATACCCGCGAAAACTATCATAAAATGTCATTATATCTACGGAGACGACGGCGGTATTAACGACTCTAACGCCGTTATAACTATGCTTCGCGTTTACTATTAGGACTTTAACTCGATTAAAATAACTATTACTCGGCTTACAACTATAAAGTAAAAAATTAGTAAATGATTTTACGGTTTTTTAATATTTAAAAAGCCCTATTCGCGAAAACTAACAATATGGCCTAGAAATCTGCCGCTGAACTCGCTATCTTAAAGAAAACAATTAATAATATACTTATTAATACGTTACTCCCCTTCGATATACCGATGGATTATAATAAATAAATAGCCTGTATTTAACTTATCGATAAACGCTTTTATAATTTTCGCACTCGTTACAACAATATTAATATTATTGCTATCGGGGGCGTCTCTCATAGTAAAAATAACGGTAGCGACGCGCTCGTTCGGAATAGCTAAAGCGATATTATTATAATTAACGTAAACGCCTTTTGAACCGCTCCTAAACGGCGCGCCGCCTAGGTTAACTATTCGGAACTTTCCCATTGTAAAAACCTCAGGTTATACTTACATTATGGCGCAAACAGCTATCGTTTCCATACCTGCTTATAAAGCCAAGCATAACAACCGAAATAGCGTTAACGTTAAAACCGCTATAGGAATCCATTTTATTTCGGCCGAGGATTTTATTAATATCGAAAAGGAAAAAGCGTAACTCTTATATATAATTGCATACAAAAGTTAACAGGACTTTAATTCGATCCGGTAATTCTGTCCCAATTTTGAAATAGTTTCCTATTCATAATAAATTTAATTTTTAATTTTATTCGTTTTATCCACGTTTTAGTAAATATAAATTATAAATATTCTAAAGTTATAGATCAGTTACTTACGAACCATTTAAAATAAACGCGTTTTCTTATGATCTTACGATAATTTGACGAAATTATTTATTACCAGCCTGGTTTTCCCCTACGACCTATTTCCTTTATACCGTTTTGAAATATCGACCTCGATGAATACCGCTAACGAATATAAGCTTATATCTTACCCGTATTTTAATACGACGTTATTTTAGGCAGACTAAATAAAATACCAGAAAGTTACCTACGACGTTACAAAATATATATTACTTTTAAAGTTAATCGGTAACTATCACGTGTTGAAATGGAAGTTCGCGCTTATTTAAAAAGCGCAGAAAATGGTTGGTGTCGCTATATTTTACGCTATTTTACGATAGGCCCGCAAAAAACGAACCTTTATTACCCAACTAGCCGCCGACTATTTCGAAAATATTAACAAAGTACTTACCCCGAAACCACTCGTCTCCATTTATTATAATCTTCCTGTTAACCTTAGGGAATTTTACCTTTTATTCGAAAAAGCCCTTAACGATAAGTTACCCACTTATCCCTTTAAAACGGATTATGAAATCGTTTTTTATACTGATAACCAAGGTTAACTTTTAGAAATACTATTAAGTCCCTTATATAGTATACCGCATAAAAAACTCCTTATATTACGTAAAACGTTAACCTAGGTATTGGATTAAAGTTGTATTCGAATAAATAACTTCTCGGCGGACACTTTAATACTCTTCTTAAAAAAACATAAAAAAAGATTACGATTTTATATTAATTACCACCGATTTAATATTATTACGAAAAGAAATCGTTACTCGTTTCCTTTCATAAGAAGGACGTTTACGAATATTTTGTAAGTTAATCAATTTATAAAATTAGATGTCAAAACACCTTTTTATGAGCTTTATATTTAAAAGGAACACGAACAAAAAGTTGTATTTCGTATACATTTCGGACTTCTTAAGCAATTTATTACTCTTTTCGGCCTTTTTAACGCCTTTATTATTTTTAACAGTATATTAATAATTCGTTACGCTCTTTCATTAATATTTTTCCTTTAGTTTACCTCTATGGTATTTTTGTTTACTTCAATGGTATTTTGGATGATTATATAATTAAGTTTAAATAAATCTTTAACGTTTTAAACATTGTGAAACTTAACCTGAATATTTTTAAATACGAATTCGGTACTTAAAAAACCAAATTCCCAGGATTCGTCATTCAAAATGGCGTCGGTATATGTATAAACCTAAAATGGCTACGCGTTATCTAGGAATGAACAGCTTTTACGACGGTATTAAAAGTATAAGGGGTTTTAAATTTCGAAAATCTTTATCGTTATTTTATTTACGATCATTCGACGATTATCGAACCATTACTTTAGCTAACCCGTAAAGACAACTTATTACGTTAAAAGCCTAAGGATAAAGCTATTTTCGAACGACTTAAACTTAGCTTTTTTTCTGAACCCGTATTTACCTAATAGGATCCTAACCGCAACACCTTTCTCGAAGTCGACTATTCTAATTAAGCCCTAAAAAGCTACCTTTTTTAACGAAACGACCTCGGTAACCTACGACTAATAACTTAATACTCTCGTTATCTATCTCTCGTTAAATGTAATTATAAAATCCATGACAAAAAGCTATTCAATATTATAAGCTACTTGAAAACATGGAACGCGAAGCTCTAGAATACGGCACACCCGTTTACGATTTTAACGAATTATAAAAACTTAAAATACTTCATAATTATATGAAGACTTTCGAACAACAAATCCGCTAATTTAAACGCTTTTTGTAATTCCGTTTTCGGTTAGTATACAATAAAGTAATAAATTATATGTGACCCAATATATTATTACAACAGAACTAAAATATTTTAAAGGCTTTTCGAATGTACGTAACTTAAGCAGAAAACTTCAATTATTACGTTTTAAATAATCCGCTCACAAGCGGCTTTCGCGTATATATATTTTCTAGTTAATTATCGCCGGCGAATTAATTTTGAAAAGCCGTAAACGTTTTACTAACATCTAACTTTCATGGTATTAGGATACTACTATTACACGCTATATTACTTACTCATGATTAATCCGTGCAGTATGTTTAAGTAACCGATATTTCCTAACGGATATCCAAATAGATGACGACCGTACGTTAAAGGTTTTAATTTCAAAATATTTGGTAAACGATAATAAAGTTTTACAATTTCGCGACCGCATCTAGGTACTTTCTTACAAATCGCTTACTACTACGTTAATTTAAGCTATTTATAATTTACTTTTTATCGGCTACCTAAGCCGCAACGTTATTATCGTTATTTTTTCTAAAACGTATTTTTAACCAGGCTTATATCGTGCGATCCGCCGTTCTTACCGCAACTACAACGTTTGTAACCGTTTAACTTATTAGAAACACCGTGAAACAGGGCTCCTTAAACCCCTCCCAATTTCCGAATAGCTTTAAAACGAATTTTTTATCGACTTTATAGTTAACTTACCCTAGAAATTTACTAATAACCTACATTACGTTATAGTTATGACAAACCGTTTAAGTAAAGTCGTTAACTTAAAGGCTATAATTATTATAAACTTCGAAGCTTATATGGAGCGGTTTTTAAATTACTATTGGCGATTTTATAGTTTTCCGCGTACGCTTATTAGCGACCGCAATTTAAATTAAACTCATAGGTTTTAAAAATGATTTTATAACCTAACCGGGGTAAAGTAATACCTAAATACTACCTTTTACCCCGAAACAAACGGCGCGACTGAACGCATAAATTAAGAAGTTTTTATATATTTATGTTGATTTGTCATTTACACGTAATTCGATTAATATCGTTTATTGCCCGGTTATTAGTTGGTACTAAATAAGCAAAATACCATTATTCTTGGTATTAACCCGTTTTTTATAACCTATAGCTATTATATCGATTTTATATAATTGGTATAACGTTTTTTTGTTTTAGTTATAATATTACGCGTAAAAGTTAAAAACTTTATTTAATGGATTCGCGAAGTTACCGAATTCGTATAAGCCCTAATGGAGGTTACGTAATAACGTATAAAAAAGCCGTTAAAAAGCGACGCTCTATTTTAAAACGTTTGCGAATCGGCGACAACGTTTAACTTTTTTTAAAAAACCTATAAACTAAACGAATTTTCCAAAAAAAAAATTAAAATTAGCTTTACGATAAATATCAAATAAAGCGTATAATTAACTTTTATATTATAAGATTTTATATACAGGGCGGAAAATATTACCGATTTCATATAAATTAACTCGTACGAATCGTTTCGGATCCGTTTTCAAATTAATAAACTCGAAATTTTTAACCGTAAATTTTAATTATTAAAAATGAAGACAGCAAGATAAAACCGAAATACTAAGTCTAAAGTATATTACGCGCTTATAAGAAACTATAAATTACATATATCCGACTTTATAACTTACTGAAACGGTAAATTTTAAATGAATAAATAGATTATATATATCTAACATAAAAGCTGCTTTGAAACTTTTCTAATATTGTAATACTTAATACCTTAGAATTAAGTTATAAACCAGCTAAATATAACGATAGTTCTTTACATCTATCCCGCAAGTGGGTATAATTTTACATTTTATTCTACAAAGCGTAATAATGTATAAACCGGTAACAAACAAGTGTTAAATAAACGTATTGATATAAATAAAAACGCAAAACCAATACCTACGACCGGTCTATTTAAATATATCCTCGAAATCCTTGATTTAAATCCTTACCCAGAAATTTCTTACTTATCTTAATAAACTAGCTTAATTTGGGATCTATATAACCTAACTTCGTATTAATACGTTTTAAAACCTTACCAAACTTTTGTATCGCTTTTTACAACACTACCTAACTACTCGTTAACCGCGTTCTTTATGTTGTTACCTAACTACGAAAAACTTACTCAAATATTACGTTCCTTGTTCATTAGCTATATAGCCCGTTAACCCCCAAATCGTACGGGAGTAATAAGGATCAAACCTTTCCCGCTTCGGGTGTTAACCTTACGTTAAGTAAAGCGATGTATTTTTATAAACTTTTTTATGGAGATCACTCAAGTTTACACACTTTTCAACCATTCGTTAACACTTATAGAACGGCTTATAAAATGTAAACTTACCATATTCTTAAAAGTCGAACGCCAAATACACTTTAAATAACTCTTTAACAGCCTCATTTATATTTAAATTCAAATTTAACAACATACAAGTATAACTAAAACTATAACCTGTAGCTTTAACGGAATAAATGAGGTATCGAGCGTTAGTACTTAGTCGCTTATTCATAGCTTTTTCGTAACTATTAAAACTACTTACCCTTAATCTTTTGGTAAAATTGCCTAAGGTTATACGTTATTTTATAAATATATTCGAAATACATTTATTTTCGAATCCCATCAGGGTATATGTCGATAACCAGTAACGTAAAAAACTTTACACTCGTTAATAAGAATTAAACAACTTCAAAACATATAACCTATATTTTCAATAGCTTTATTAACTTTAACAACAAGTAAGGGATTTATGATAACGATATAAAAGGCTATGAAGCTAGAACAATGACAGAAAAAATTATAAAACTAAAAGTATTAATATTATACAAAAAGTATTGTATTAAGGGCTAAAAGTATTGATACTATACGAAAAGGTTAAAGGTTAAAAAGCGAAAAAAGTTTTGTTTTTGAAATTAAAAGTTGAGGGACTATTTATAAAGAGGGCGCTGAGGTATGTTCCACGTAATGTTCTGCTTAGTACCTTTTATACGGAACTATAATATTTTGAAAGGTACGCCTACTTCATTATACTTACAGCGTCATATAGAACAACACAAAAAAATAGAGAAGGAAAAGGAGGGGAGGTGTCTTTGGGGTAATGTTACAGGTTAGTGCCTAGCTAATATTACCAGGTATCCAACCCTAGTAGTTCTACACGCTCCTACAATGCTTTAAAACAGGGAGGAAGCCGCTTGGAGATACTATTCCACACGTCACATAACTGGGGAAGGGGTTGCACCATCTTAGCTCTATAGCCGCTCCCTAGCAGGGACTTCTCTTTCTTTTTTCTTCATCGAGATTTATAGATATAATCCGACCATCTTGAGCAACAGCTCCAGCCTTAGTCCCTTTACACTTTACGATAGAAAATAAACTAATACAATCTGGAAATCCGTAACAGATTTAACTTAAAAATGCTAATAAAAACCTAAAAGAGGTATTTACCGCCCTATAAACTAAGTTCTCAAAGTATTAGGTAGCCTTTCAACCGGAATATAAGGGTAATGGATTATTTATAAAAGTAATGAAAAAATTATACCGTAAAACTCGACACTTCGACCTTATACTATTTGAAACCAAAAACAACTAAAAAGCCTTCTATACATATTTTTAAATATCACTTCAAACTATTATACGCTGATAAAAGAGCTTTGGAACAATATTTATAACCGATCAAAGTAAAAGCGAAGGTCAAATAACTAAAGCAAACCTCACCGAAACCATCTATTACGTTCTGTATCGAAGTTTTAAGGTGTACTTCAGGTAAAATAAAAGCCCTAAATATAATTACTAAAAATAGTGGTATGAGGTAAGGATCCCTAAAAATGAAAGGTAAAGTAATTATTATCGAAAACAATCCTATGGTTAGGAATGAAACGTATTGCAGTTATAGAAATACTTACGAAAAGGTATACGAATCCTTAAAAGTTTATAAAAACGTTGTATTATATACGGTAAAATCGGTTATTAGTTGATTGATGAATTAAAGCATGAATATATTCGAATTAAAGGATCGTTTTCTGTTAATTACCTATATAAGAACCAGATAAAAACCAATTTTACAATATACATAACCGATTACAAAGACGTAGAAAATAAGCTTAACGTATACCCTTATAAATATACCTCTAGAAAAAAGATTTTCAAGATAATAATACTTAACTAACAACCTGAAAAGACGGAACCGTCCCACGTATTTTTCACAGACCTATAAAACACCTCTTTCATATATAATACCAGCCTAAATTATGCAAACGAAGTGTTAAATATCCATATAACGTCGCAATTTACGCTTTTAAACAGGTATGGCAACTGATTTCAAGGTATTATACCTAATACCTACGTAACTGAAATATTAACAGCTGGAAAACAATAATTTAATACGTTCGTTTCGAAATTCACAAAGTTTTAATTCGACTGAATAGAAAAACAACGAAAGGTTTTATTCGGTGAATGCAAAACGTTGTGGCTTCGAACAATTGTTATCAATATACGACTCGTGCCGGTTAAGTTTTACGTAATATACTTCAAAACGTCATTTCTAGTTTCTTTAGCTAATATAAACAAGTTCGAGATTAAGGTTCGAAATACGACTAATTAACTTATCCGCGCCTCGGTGACGTATCCGTACCATTCCGATTTAAATTCGGCTACTTATAGTTTTTCCCTGAAATGCGTACGATTGAGATCATTTATTTAACGCAACCAGAATTACGAATACTATACCGCTGATTCAGACACCTAATTCCAAAATACCTTTTACGGTTACTTTACGCCACGGGTTATACAAATATAGAAAAGAACGTACTTAAAGCTACCAAAAAGTTTTGCTATAAGTACTAATTATACTTACAGACCTTACAACAGGTTAAGTTCCGCCTTTAAAACAATATAAATGTTAACTAAAAGGTAATTATTAATATTATATACTTAAACTGTAGATATTACTATATACCCTTATAGATAGTATACATAGACCAAGTAGTAGTGCACTGTATTGCAGGGTACACTCTTGCACGGTGCATGGTAAAGTGTCACGCTGCAGGCTGCACTCTTGCAAGATGCAAAGTGCATCATGCATAGATCGGTTTGGAATGGTTATTTCAGACTGACGGCAATGCGTGAATTGATCTAAAAGGAGTATTTCAAAGTGATACGCCCTAAGTAATGGACTTATAAGCCCTCACCTGTAACGTACACCTCTAAATGCTTCCTTTTAACATTGTTTTACTTTATACTACAACTACTAATAATTTTGATTACTTTTAGAGGACCTTGTGTTTACGTAAATATTATAAGCTTAAAACCTTACCAATACTAATTAGTAGCCAACTTAGTCGATTACAACTAGCCTAGAAAAAAAGAGACAAATACACGTTAAATACCTATAACGGAATGTTGTAACGGTTTTAATTATTGATAATTTAACACTTTGTTTTTACAAAAATTACACGCTGACGTGTATAAAGACTGTAATGACTAAGTAACTTGAAGAAAGAAAATTTTAACACGATATTATTAACCTTTATTTGGCATTTTATTTGCTAAAAAAAACCGTTACGCCACCATTGACCCTTATTTGTCATTTTAATATACTCGAGCATTTCTTGGAAAGGGTCTTATTAAGTATTAGGCTACATAAGTTAAAACTACCAAGTTTCGAAACCCTTCGTTAAAACCTATCTGATTTTTTTTTACAACCCATTTACTTTCAAAAAGCCACGATTAGTTATATATAAATAAATAAGCAAACCGCTTTACAAAAATCGGTTATATAATAAGTAATTAACCAATTCTCTTTACCAAGTTTTATTACAGTACGCTAATACGGATGGAACACCGTACTCTAAAGCATATAAAAACTCGACATTTTCTTTAACTTGCCTAATTTTCCACATCCGTATTATTTATTTTAAGTTTGCCTACGTTCACCTTATGTTTTCTAAATTTAATACCCATAACGGTTTAAGTTTTTTTCAATTGCTTAGCTAGTATAGCATTACTAACGCTAACAGAATTAATTCAAAACGTTTAACTAGTTTATAATTACACCTTATTTACGTATAGTTTAAAATTTATTCGTACAAATAAACGCTAGTAAATACTATTCCGATCGTTTTAATTACTTTATTTGCTTTATATTCGCCAGATTACCCTAAGCTTTAGATATACCTAGATATATTACGAGATTACTACACTTTAGTATATCGCTCAAACGCCTTAAGACAATCGTAACAATAGCCCTAAATCTAATAAAATTAGAAGAAGTTAGCGCTTTTTTTAATATTATAGTCAAATATATGGGAATTGAAAAGGCTATAATACAGGAGATTAACCTAGGCCTTGAGGATAATATCGTCGATTTACTAATTAAGAAGCTAAAACCTTATATTGTAAATATATATATCTTAACTATCATATATCATTATTAGGAGAAATAAATTTAAGGACCTAACTTATTTAACGAATTTCATAACTATTTTTTGGTTGAGACATTGTAAATATAACGAATGGAAAACCTTATTATTACTAAAGCCTTACGAATTTAATTACGAACCAGAGGAATTAATACTCTAGGAGGTAAAAACGGGCACCTTGTAAGGGCCTTATTCAAAATAGTATAACTTACCAACGTACCATATTAGAAGGATAAAGATTTATACCTTACGGACTTTGTAAAAGGGTATTACCTTAAGTAATGAAAAAGAATGTTATTAAAAAGAGAGGAAATACGCGTAAAATGGTATAGTCCCATATCCCAGGTAAGAAACGGGAACTACAAAGACAAAAACACGCTAACAATCCTTATCCACTATATAAATAAAATATACTCCTATACCGGCTTATACTGTAGCGTAAAAACAAACACCAAACCACTTCCTAAACGCAAAGAACAACCCGACCGGTTATAACAGAGTCGGCTGAAACAAAGAGAATAACCCGACCGGCTATTACGAAGTAGGTTGAAATACATAAAATAACCCAACCAGCTATATTAAAGTCGTTCAAAACGAAGAAAAGAACTTGCTCTAGGAATCGATAATTAGCCTGAATACGAAAAATAACCCGACTCAGGAAATAACTTGTAGCGTAAAACGCCAATACGTACTATACGAACTAATGCTTTTTAATTACGACCCTTACCGTAACCTCCTACCATATCGCTTCCCTATGGATAAAAACAACTTTAGGAAATGAACCAACTTTACCAGGCTATGGGATAGTGATAATAACTATAATGGCGAGCCGTACGATATACTGGATAATATGATATACGTTATACTTAATATATACAAAGAATAATATATTAAACTAATTATAATTTTACGTTATTTTACCCAGTATACTTTCTGGATAACCTAAAAAATAGTATATATACTCCTTTATATAAAAAATATATTTATAAAGTGTTATAATCGTTTTGAATTCCATTTTAATACCGGGATTCATTATAAATTATACGATAAGAGCTGAACCAAAATAATGTAGGAATTTGTGAAAAAATAGTAGGAAAATGCCGATCAAAACCCTAACAAAATATTTACCGCCTTATTAGCGAATTTCCGAAATATAAAGGCGATAAAATGTTTATTTAAGTAATAATAAAAGCTTGTCGTAAAAACCCGGATTTCGACATTATACTTTTTAAATTAGATAAAAACTTGGAAACCTTTTGTATAAGCTTTACAATATTGTATAAGACCTTTAGACGCCGTTAAAGAAACTTCGGATTAACATTTATAACTAATAATAACAAAAGCGAAACTTAAATTACTAAAGTAAACTTTACCAAGACAATTCACTATATTTTAAACCGTAAATTTAAGGTTTACCCAAGGCAAAACGAATAGCTAAAGTATTAGTATTAGGGAGGAAACCCTGATGGTAAAAAAAAAAACGATCGTTCTGAAATAGAAGAAACGGACCAAGTTATAGTAATACTTGCGAAATGATATACGGCGCTTTATAGGTGTGTAAAAGCGGTGGATTATATACGGTAAAATCGGCTTTAGTTTACAAACAACCCCGATTACGAATAAATTCGGATTAAACGATAACTTTATACCTAATATAGTTTTAAGAATCAGATAAAAGCTAATTTTACAATATATATAGCCGAATATAAAAGTATAGATAATAAAATCGACGTATACCTTTACGAAAACACATTTAAAAAGGACGATTTTAAATAAAACGATACCTATTTATGAGCCTACGATGATAAGAACGCCAAACATATTTTATTAGCTTGTAGTATACCTTTTTTCAACATATTATAGACTTAGTACGTAATCGAAGTATTTAACATTAATATAATATCGTAATTTACTCTTTTTACCAAATACGAAATCAAATTTTAAGGTATTATTCCTAATACGAACGTGACCGAAATTTCGATGGCCGGGAAACAATAATTCGACGTATTTACGACGAAATTTCCGAAATTTCGGTTAAACCGGATAGGAAAATACCGAGAGATCCTGTTTAATAAAAGTAAGGCGACGTCGCTCAGAACGGTCGTTGTAAATAGACGTTTCGAACCAATTAAGTTTTATGTAGGAGATTTTGAAATGCTATTTCTAATTTTATTAACTAATATAAATGAACTTGAAATTAAAGTTCGGAATACAACTAATTAGTTTATTTTCATTTTAAATAGTATATCCGTACTGTTTAAACTTAAGTTAGGCCATTTATGGTTTTTAATAGAAGTACGTATAATTAAAGTTACTTACTTAACTTAGCTAAAATGACGAGATTTATACCGACAATTCAGATACATAGCTGTAAAACTCTTTCTACGTTTACTTTACGCCGCGGATTACATAAATATAAGAAGAAACGTATTGGAAGCCATCGAAAAGTTTCATTATAAATGTTAATTCCACTTATAAGCCCTATGACGGTTTAAATCCCGCCTTTGAAACGATATGGACTTAAACTACGAAGTAATTATTAATATTATATACTTAAACAGCCAACCGGTCCTTCATGTCGTCGATACAACTATATTATTTTAAGCCATTGAGTTTATATAAAGCGGTTTTATTTTAAATTTTCAAAACGCTTTATTTAACTATTAGTCAAACGTTTACTTTAAGCCTTTAAATTAAATTACATATAACGCCGCTATAACTTATAAATTTGCCGAATAACGTGCGAAAGCTCGGATAACTAGTAACGAATATAAACAAATCCTAGTAAAAGCCTTATAAAGTATTAGGAAATGTAAACTATATTATAAACTATTGAAAAAAGCGTACATAATGTTAGTAAAAAAACTAAAGGGTATCAATCCTAGGAAAACCATCCTTTAAATAGTGGTTAACGCTGTTAATAACATCTTTGGACCAAATAGGCTTATCCATACGCTTTTTATCATTGATATCTACCTGAGGATCTATATAAATTTTACCCTATTACTATTTATAATACAAAGGGTTAATATGATAGCTAGGGCTATAACGACCTTGCGCTTATTACGAATAAAAAATAATATACCTAAAGCGTTAGCTATAAAAAATAGCCTACGTGAAACTATTGTGTTAAAACTACTATTGTAATTTAAGGTTTTAATTTGGAAAACGAAAGATGCATAGATTAGCCTTTAAAGGATTAACGGATTTAGGGCCAATGATATATTCATTAATTTAATAAATAGAACGAGTTCGTTTCGCTAAATAATAATACGAAAATGTAAGAAAAAGGCGAAGAAAATCGACCCGAACACATAGGACGAGTAAAACCGCCAATAAAATATTACCCAAAACGAAAAATTTAAATCGATCTTAACTTGAATTTCACCCCTAAAACGCGAATCCAACCCGATCACATTAAACGAAATCGGCTTATTTATATTAAACCCACCAAAACCTTAACGTTGAAGACGTTCCGTCGGCTTTAAATCCCAAAAACGCTTTAGGAACTTTGCCACTAAATCTTTCATTGTATAAAAGAAAATGGAAAACTACAAACTTAATCTAAAACTCCGCTACGAAAGTATTATTACCACTTCAAGTACTTTATTCATATAATTTACCCAAACGAAATTCTCAGCTTTTATCGAATAAAACATATTTCGTGTTAAACATTTTAACCTAACCGTTTACAACGCCCACAAAATCTTTCCAACTCGCCTTATTTACGAAATTAAGGATAAATCTAAAAAGCCTTATAAAAAGATCCGCTTAATTATAAAAGGCTATAATGAAGAAGATAAAAAGGATATTATAACTAAATTACTTATATTATAACGGGTTAATTATAGCCTAATTCTTATATCCATTACCTTCCTAAGTAATTTATATAACTTATATATTAAATTTCGCGACATAACGTAAGTTTACACCTAATCCGAAAAACGGCTAAAATGATAAATCCTCGCCGACATACCTAAAGACCTTAGCTAATATTACCTACCTAAAACGATATTATACATTTTAAAACCACTTTACAGCTTAACCGAAACTGGTATTTACCAGTATATCACTTATTAAAGATACTATAAGAAACGATTCGAAATAACCAACTTTACCTTCGACCTATACCTATTAATATTAACGGCTTATTCGAAAAGTATTATACTAATGGGTATATAAACTGATAATGGGTTAACGTTATATAACTCCTCGTTTTTTATATTTAAGGAAGGAAAACCTTTAAAAGCCGGTTTAAAAGTTAAATTTAAGATGTCTTTAATAAAAGATAACATAATCAATCTTAATAGGATTACGATTACCCTTCGAAACGATACATTAAACCTTACGTAAAAAATGAAGTTAAATAAAGTTGTCTTTATTACTTTAAATGGCGTAAAACGAGCTTACGAATACAGATATTAACGTATATGCGGTGTTTAAGTCACTTTTATAGTATAACCGGAGGTAACATTTCACCTTTTGGTTGTCGTGTAATACTAAATCCACCCGACAGACGATATGTATAAAACGGTTAATAAACGCCTTTCGTAATAAGTATATAATCCGAAACGCGGTTTATAAGTCATATTATTAAATAAAGGTACGGTAAAGTTATTTATTTTTACTAACGGATTTTTCGCTAATAAAAGCGGCTATAATTTAAAAATCGACTTCTTTTTAGTCTTTGATATCAAAACACCGGCTCGAAACGGCTTTATGATTCAAAAAAAAACATTATTCATTAAAACTTTATTAATTATAAACGGGTTACACGAATCGTTTTAGCTTCCAAGATTTATAGTATAGGTAAAGGTTTTGATTCTGATATTACTATAATAATAACGGTCTGGATAATTGTTTTTAACATTAATTTACTCTTTATTCCCCTTATCGTTTATATTAATTTCTTTTCGCTTTATTAAAACCTAATGAAATTGTGTATTATAAATTAAAAACAATTAATAATCGATATTATAACATTACGAAAGTAGTATAAACGACGAAAAATCAAGGAAACCAGATAACTTAATAGTAAATCTAACCCAGTAACCGTAATAATAAAGGTTATACTAAATAACGTACTAAAAACTTTTATATTTACAAGTACGTTATTTGTTTTAATTACTCAAAAGGTTTCATGACCCTAATAGGTCATTACGTTATATTACTTTTGCTAAACCCGAATTGGCTTATCAATACCTTTCGTACCGATTTACGATTTACCTTTATTGGAACGAACTATTCGCCTCTACCGACGGTTTTATCTTTATTAAATACGATTTTTCACTTCGATTTACGGATTTTTATTTTTTTCATTTTTTTATAATATCGTAACGATATAAATTACGTTTATTACTTGAAACATTTTTCTTGTGAAAAGCTATAAAACTACTATGTAACGTATGATATTATAACCTGGTACGCCAACCTGGCCCCAGGGGTATACATTTATTACTAAAAGAAAAAAGCGACGCCGTCGCATCCTTACCGTCCTTTTCATTATTTCCCTCCTTTTTATTAACGTTATCACTATTAACGCTAACGACGTTACCACTGTTAACGAAGATATAACCTTATACCTTATTAATTATACCTCTAGGTAAAAATGTAAAAGAGGGATTACTCTTTTCGCGATGATATATAATAACGTCGTTGAATTCGCCTACGTAATACATACGTAAACCATGTTTTCAGGCGATGACAGAGGCTACCATTTTTTAGTCTGCCGTTTAACGTCTATTAATAATCAATATCAGTTTATTTTATTTATTTACAACGATTTGTTTTTCAGATTGTTTTACAAGTATATTTTTATTAAAAGTAATTTTTAAAATTCGGGTTAAAGTTATTGAAAAGCTGACAGACGCGTAATGAAACTTTAACTTACGGTCTTAACACCATAAGAACGGGGGCGTACGAGTTGTTTATTCGTTTATAACGTTAGTAACGCGCTGAACGTCCCACATTTTCTTAATAATTACTAATAAATTTACCTGTGGCCGCGGACGCAATATATGACATGTAAGACTTATTCATTAGCGGCCTAAGGTTATGGACTCAGGTATGCTGTTTTAACGCTTAACGCGTTTAAAAGGCCTTACAACATATCTTAACAATACGAAGCTCAAGGCGACGAAGGAGATTCGCCTCGTGTTTTTTATATATAAAAAAGAAGTTAAAAGTTTACGAACGAAAGGCTTAAATTTTATATATCCTAACGCAATTACGTTAAGCTACGTTTACAGCATAAAGGAGCCCCCACGAGTAATAAGGTTTTTACCTGTAGAAAGAGGGTAAGGTTTATAACCTTAAAATACCCCCTCTCTTCCCCTAAATTGGGGAAGGGGGAGGAAGAAAAAGGGGAGAGGGAGGTCGGCGCGACGGCAGTGGAGAGGGGCAAGGCGGAGGCGGCGACTGGGCTGAGCGACATAATGGTGGCGGGACTTGGTGGCGTAACAGCGAGCGAAGTGACGGGGGCGGGCGGCGTGGCGGTAATAAAAGAGATTATACCCATTGAGAGTGAGTTGTTGCTGTTAGTGGTGGTAGTACTGGCGGCGGCGGTTATAACGGTTGCGGCGGCGGCAGCGCGCCGATGCTTTCGTATCAAGCGATGCTTTGCGGTCTGATTTTTATACGGTATTTATTTAAAAAGATTAGTAATTGGTAATGGTTAAGTGACCTACTTATAAAAATGGTTTGTTTAGCCCACAGAAATATAAGTAAAACGAAGATTGGCTTGGTTTATTTAAGGGAAATAGGGATTGAATTAAAATAGGGGACTTGTATTTACTTGAACTATGCGCTTTTAGTAAAGTAAAAAAGGAAGTTTGCCTAAACTGATAGCGTTAAATTTTTTATACTAACCTAATATGTAATTGAGTAATTATCCTTACGTAATTATCATTACGTAATGAACCCTATTAAAAATAACCAAAAAACGCTATTATGTTATAACCCAAGAACCAACTGCAGGTCATGAAATAGGCCAGCGGTCCGCTGCGCTATCAGAAGCCTGATTTCCAACACATCAAGCTAGGGATCTCTCTTATGTAAGCACCCAGGGTTAGGGTTGGGACCGCAAAGACCGAAGAGCGGTCCAGTCGATACTACATTGAACCGCAGGAAGCGACCAGCGACTTCAGCGGTCTAGTACTGAAGATAGTATGAAGAACATAGGATATAAAGACACGGTCATCACCACATAGATAGTATTTCCTTCATAGCTCTTCAGTTGTTAATCTAAGTATTCAGTCTACATATCTGAATAGCCTAACGGCTAATGATCATCCTATAGCACGAACAAACATCTTCTTGATATTGTACCTTTGTTACCTCTACTACCTTACTGCTAACATAAACCCTCTGATAACTTCTATTTACTCACGGGTATTTAGTGTGATCATTACATATTACCAATTATATCACTTTTATTTAACTATACGAATTAAATCCGAATTATAATGACTACTTCAGTTAAACTTTGTTAATCTTAGCTGAACTTACTAATTTAGACTCTTTACAATTAATACGGCAAATAACACTGTCATTACGGAAACTATTAATTTAGGTCTTCTGCGATTAATATGGTAATAACACTATTACTATAGAAACTACTGACTTGAACCTGTTTTAATTAATACTATAAACAATACTGTTACTACTAGGTTATAAGTACAAAGTATATAAAAGGAAAAGAAAAGATTGCCTATTTGGATATTATTATATACCTTTATAAATAGTATATATAAACCAAATAGTAATGTACTATATTATAGGGTATACTCCTACAAGGTATACAATAATGTATTACGTTATAGGCTATACTTTTGTAAGACCTAAAGTGTATTATATATAGGTCGGTCTAAAATGGTTATTTCAAACCAACGGAAATGCGTGGATCGGTCTAGAAGGAGTGTTCCAAAGTGATAAGCTCTGGATGGAGAACTTATAAGCCCTCACCTGTGGCGTACACCTCTGGATACTTCTTCTTGACATCATCTTACTTTATACTACAACTACCAATCATTCGGATTACTCTTCGAAAACCTTATGTTCATGTGAATATTATAGGCTGGAGATCTTACCGTCATAAATAACCAGCCGGTATTATACGCCGTCGACGCGACAATATTATTTAAAGCCGCCAAATTTACACGAAACACTTCCATTACAAATTACTAAGACGCCTTAGTTAACTATTAATTAAAGGTTTACTTAGGGCTTCTGAACTGAATTACCTACGACGCTAAAACAGCTTTTGACTCCACTAAGTAATGTACCAAAGCTAAGATTTCCGGTAAAGAATATAAATAAATACTAGTAAAAGTACTATAAAGCATTAACAAGTGTAAACGGTACTATAAAACGTTTAAAAAAGCGTATACGATGCTGTCCAAAGATCTAAAAGGTATTAATTTCAAGGAATTCATTTTATAAATAACTATTAACGCCGTTAATAACATTTTCGGCTCGAATAAGCTAATCTCTACGTTCCTTGTTTTTAATATTTACTTAAAGATTTATACAAACTTTACACTATCACTAATTACGATATAAAAAGCGAATGCTATAACGAAAGATATAATAACGTTACGTTTATTATGGGCTAAAACGAGGTTTTAAAAGCGTTAGCCATAATAAATAACCTACATAAGAGTGGAATTCTAAACCTATTATTATAGTCGAAGATCTTGGTTTGGAAACCTAAGGACGGATGAACTAACCTTGAGAATATTAATGGATTTAAAGGTTATAATATGCTCGTTAATTTGTTAAACGTTATAAATTATTTTCCTTCAATAATAGTATGGGAGTAGAAAAGAGAAAATATAAAAAACCCGGCCTAAAACCATAGTCCGATTAACACCATCGACAAAGCCAATTTTAAAATGACGAATATCAACCGATTCCAATTTTAGTAAAACTCTCGAATCGTACTTCCGACCCATTATTACTGTACAAAAACGATCCATTTATACTAATATTACTAGTAACTTGTCGCTGGAGCTGTTCTTTTATTTCGAAAACCAAAAAAACCCTAAAGACTTTATCGTAAACTTCTTTATTACTTTAAAAAAGATATCAAACCGTTAACTTAGCTTCAAACTTTATCGCGAGGGTATTATTACCACTTTAAACTCCTCGTTCAAATAATCTACCTAAGCAGAAATCTTTACCTTAATCGAGTAAGACGTTTTTAGATTTAAACTGTTCGACTTAACTGTTTACGATGCCTATAAAAATTTTTCCACTCGCCTCGTATACGAAATTAAGGATAAAACCGGAAAATCATACGAAAAGACTCGCTTAATTATAAAAGAATATAACGACGACGACACGAAGGATATTATAACTTAGTTTCCTACCTTATAATAGGATAATTATCGTTTGAATTTTACATTTGTAACCTTCCTCAATACTCCTTATAATTTCTATATTAGAATTCGTAACATTATGCGAACTTATACATGATTTGAAAAATGGTTTCAACGACGTATTTACACTGATATATCTACGGATTTTAAAAATACCACCGGCCTAAATCTATTCTACGTATTATAAAACCGTTTTACGGCTTAGCTAAAGCTAATATTCATTAATATATTAATTACTAAAAACATTACAAAAATAGTTCAAAATAGCTAACTTAACCTTCGACCCGTATCTATTGGTTTTAATAATCCGTTTTAAGAGATTTATACTAACAGTTATATAGATGGACGATATATTAAAGTTATATACCGCTTTGTTTTCCGCGTTTAGAAAGAGTCAACTTTTAAAGTCTGGTTTAAGGGCAAGCTCCAAGACGTATCTAACGGGAAACCATATAATCCATTCTAATAACGCTACTATCACTTACCGAAATAGCGTTTTAAACCTTACATAAAAAGAGAGGTTAGATAAAGTTACCTTTATTGTTTTGGATAATATAAAATAGGCCGACGAATATAGGTGCCAGAGCGTATGTAACGCTTGGGTTACTTTAATAATACAACCAGAGATAGTATTCAACCTTTCGGTCGCCGTATAATGCTAAACCTCCCCGTCAAATGATATATAAAAAGCGCTTAACAAACTCCTTACATAATAAATACATAATTCAAAACGCGGTTTATAATTTATACCGCTGGATATGCATACTATAAAGTTATTTATTTTACTAAAGTCTCCTTGTTAATAATAACGATTATATTTAGAAAAAAAACTTCGTTTTAGTTCTTAGTAATGTAACACCGTTATGAAACGGCTTTACGATTCGTAAAAAAAAAATTATTATTAAAGCTCGACTAAGTAGAAACGGATTATAAAAACTTTTTAACCTCAGAAATCTATAACATAATCAAAGGATTTAATTCAGGAATTACTATAACAATAACGATCGGAGTAATTATTTACAACCTTAATTCAAAACCTATCCCTTTTATTATATATATTAATTCTTTTTCGTTTTACGAATATCTAGTCAAGCAATAAGAACGAAAAACGCTTAATAATAGATATTATAGGCTTACGCGAATTGTATAAACAACGGGAAATCAAGGAAACGAAATGGATCGATGGAAAATCTAACCCAATAGATACAAGAATCAAAAACACCCCAAACGAATTACTAAAAGCGCTTATATCGACCAACACACTATTTATTAGTATTATTGGAAAAGCTTTACGATATTAATAAGGCTGATATTTCATGCCTAGCTTTTACATTGATTTAACGTTATTACGCCACTTTTAACGCTTCAAAGAGATCCGAAACTAAATATCAACGCCGCTCCCCGCATTGTACTACGGTATACAACTTATATATATACCGGTCTTACAAATTTACCCTTGTTTATATTTACTATTTCTCACCACATATAATATACTGTCACTATTTTTCTTTCAATCTTTAGGCCTTACTAAGCTTTTCACTCTTTACTCTTTTTTATTTAAATCTATGATTTCATACCACTTTTGACATATTATTACTCTTTGTTTTATACAATTCAGTCCTACTAAGATTTTCACTATTGACTCTTCTCTATTCAAATCTACGATTTCATACCGTTTCTAATATATTATCACTTTTTATTTTATACATTTCAAACCTACTTTATCTTTTGTACTTATTGCCTACTTTACAATTACTTTTGTAAAAAGCAATAACATTAATATGTAACATACTACACTATAGTTTGATGCACCAGCTCAACAAAAAGGGACATCTATTTACTATTAAAAGAAAAAAATGGAAAAGTCGAAGATGTCGCGTCTCCACCATCCTCACCGCTACCCTCCTTCTATATACTAACTCCACCACCATCACCACTATCGACGCCGCTATCGGCGTCAACGAGGAGGTGACCCCGCGCCTTAAACCGCATACCATTAGATAAAGGTGCAGGGGGGTCTTTACCCTTTTTACGGCGACGCGAGATAACGTCGTCGAACTCACTTACGTAGTATATATATAAGACCTGCTTTTAAGTGGTAATAACGGCTGCCGACTCCTTAATCAAACGGTTAACGTTTACTACTAATTATTATCGGTTTATTTTAATTATTCACTAACGTGGTCATTTTTAGAAGCTCCCTCAATACTGTTATTCTAAAGAATAAAATTTTAAAAAGCAGTTAAAATTTACTATAAAGCCGGCGGACACGTAATACGGCCTCTGTCTATGGCTCTAGGACTAACGAAACGAGGGCGTATCTATTATCAGTCCGCTCGTAACGGTAATAACGGGCTAAACGACCCCCGCTTTTGTAACAATCGCTAATAAACTTGCTTGCGGCTGTGGACGCAACACATGACACGTAGGGTGTATTTATTAAAGACCTAAGGCTACAGACCCGGATACGCTGCTTTAACATCTTACGCATGAAAAGAGCCTCGCGATGTGCCTTAGCGATACGCAACTCGAAGCAGTAAAGGATGTGCACTTTAATTTCCTCGTTTTAAAAAATATCAAAAGCAAATAAACGGGTGGATTTAATAAATACGAACCGCAGTATTGCTTCATTAGGCTACTCTTACGACGTAAAAAGGTCTCTACGGGTAAAGAAGTTTTTATCCGCGGTGAAAGAGTAAAGTTTATAACCTTAAGAGCTTCCTACTCCTCTCCCTAAAAGCTAGGGAGAAAGGGAGAGAGAAAAGGAGCAGAAAAAGGGATGGTAACGTGGGCGGCGATAGTAGCAGGCGGCGAAACTGGGGGCGAGGCGGTAAAAAAAGAGATAGTGCCGGAGGAGGGGGGGCTATTAGGGATAAAGGCGGTGGTAACAGCGGAGATGGCGATGCGTCAGCGTTTACGCGCCAAACGGCGCCTAATAATACTGTTTTTACGCGGAATCTGTTCGAAAACGAAGTTAGTATATAGGAATTAGTCAAGTAACCTACCTATCAGAGTGGTTTAGAATAGTTGATTAAAATAGGGAATTCGGTTCAATTAAAATAAGAATTTATATTAGCTTTAGGTACGCGCCGATAAAAGGGAAAATAAAAAAAGTTTTACTTAAACCGATGGCAATATATTTTTTATATTAACAAAAAACATGTAACGACGTAATCACCTTTACGTAATCACCCATATAACACCCGTGCAACCATACTACTATCGGAAATAATAAAAGACGTTATTCATAACCATATAGCCACCAATTGGTTACAATAACCCAGCCTTTATTATAATTACTACTGCAGCTAAAAACTACTAATTCAAACCTTCACAATCGATACCGTAACTGTATTATTACTACAAAAACTACTCATTTACACCTTTACAATTTGTACCGTAATTACACTATTACTATAAAACTATGAGTACGAATTTATTACAACTACGGTATTACTAAAAAACTATATAAATGAATTTATTACAATGATACTATTACTACTAAACTATAGATATAAAAAGTACAAAGAAAGAAGAATAAATTACCTGGGTGAATATTATTATATATCTTTATAATTAGTATACGTAAGTCAAATAACAATGCACTACACTAGAAGGTACACTCCTACAAAATGCACGATAACGTATCACGTTACAGGCTGTATTTTTACAGAGTGCATCATATGTGGCACGGTCTAGAAGAAGTATTCCAAAGTGTATAGCAAAGTGCCACTTCTCGGATGAGAGGTTTATAACCTCCCATCTATGGCGTGCACTCTCTGAATACTTCTTTCTGGACTTATCTACTTTTACTTACTACAATACCAATTTTACGATTACTCTTCAACTTTTTTAAGTTTACGTGAAAAATCTGAGACCTTACCAACATATTTACTATCAAAAGAAAAGGGAAAAAGCGATGTCGTTGCGTCCTTACTATATTTCCTGTCGCCTTTCCATTTTTTATTGGCGCTACCATTATTATCGTTATCGACGTCGCTACCGGTACCGATGAGAAGGTAGCCCTACGCCTTAGGCCATATGCTTTTAGGCAAAGGTACAGAAGGGTTTTTACCTTTTTCGCGGTAATATAAGACAACGTTGTCGAACTAGTTTACATAATATATACGTAAGCCTTATTTTAAAGCGGTACTAGCAGTTACCGACTCCTTAGTCCACTGGTTAATGCATATTAGTAATTATTAACAGTTTATTTTAATTATTGTTAATAATAATCAATTCTATTACCGTTTCAAACCATATATTTAGAAAGTAGATATTAGGTTTCGCAGTTGGGATTATAGTTTTTGAAACGAATTTACTATGAACTCAGTAGGCGCGTAATACGGTTTCGGCTCACGGCCTCAGGACTAACGGAATAAAGGTGTATTCATTGTTTATTCGCTTGTAACGGTAGTAACGAGCCGAACGACCCCCGTTTTCGTGATAATTGTTAATGGATTTGCCCGTGGCCACGAATGCGATATATGGCACGTAAAGTATATTTATTAACGACCCGAGGCTATGGACTCGGGTACGCCGTTTTAACGTCTTACGCGTTAAAAAAACCTTACGAAGTACCTTACGATACGTATTTCGAGGCGGCGAAGGGGGTCTACCTCAACCTCCTCGTTTATAGGAATATTTAAGGTAAATAAACGAGTAAATTTCATAAATACGAACCGTGGAATAACTTTGTTGAATTACGTTTACAGCGTAAAGGGGTCCTTGCAAGTAAGAGGGTTTTTATCCGCGGAAAAATAGTAAGGTCAATAACCTTAGAAACTCCCTGCTTTTTCCCTTAAGAGCTAGGGAGAAAAAGGGAGAGAAAAAGAGGAGGAATGGAGGTGGTAGCGTAGGCGGCAGCGGCGGCGAGCGGTGAGGCCAGGGGAAAGGCAGCGATGGAAAATATGGTATCCGAAGAAAGGAGGCTGTTGGCGGTAGCGGCGGTAGCGGCGGTAGTAGCGGTGGCGGCGGCAGCGCATAGGTGTTTATATGCTAGACGGCGCTTAACAATCCTGTTTTTACGCGGCATTTGTTTAAAAGCGAGGTTAGTATATGAGGATCAGTTAAGTAATTTACCTATTGGAATAGTTTGAAATATTTAATTAAAATAGAGAATGAAGTTTAATTAAAATATGGATTTATATTAGCTTTAGGTACGCATCGTTAAAAGCGAAAAAAAAGGAGATTTTACTTCAACCGATAGCGATGTATTTTTTATATTATTCCAAAATACGTAACAGCATAATTACTCTTACGTAATAATTCCTGTAAAATTTACGTAATTATACCCTTGTTAAAAACAATACAAGACGATATTAATAATTATATCGTTACCAATAGATTATACTAATAAGGTTTTTACAATCATTACTACCGCGGTTGAAAATTACTAATTTAAACCTTTGTAATTGGTACCGTAATTATATGGTTATTATAAAAAATACTAATTTAAACTTTTATAATGTGTACTGTAATTATACTATTACTATAAAATGAAGAATACAGATATATTACAATTATATTATTAATATTAAGCTATGGATACAATCAGCATTACAACTATCATATCACTATTAGACTATGGATATAAAGCGTATAAAAAAGGAAGAAAATATTGCCTATATAAATATTATTATATATCCCTATAATTAGTATACGTAGATTAAGTGGCAGTGTATCACACTATAAAGTGTACTCCTGCAAAGTACACGATAACGTGTCACGCTGTAGTCTGTACTTTTGCAGAGTGTATTATGCGTGTCGCGATCTAAAAGGGGCGTTCTAGAGCGTATAGCAAAGTGCCACTACTCGGATGAAAGGTTTATAATCTCTCATCCGTGGAGTACACTATCTGAATGCCTTTCTCTGAACTTTTCTATCTTTACTACTACAATACCAATCTTTACAATTACTCTGCTACTCTTTTACTTTCACATGAATAAGTAGACCTTACCGATAAAATCGAAGGTCTTTCTATTTTTGAATACTATTTACGTTACCGGTTTACGACCTAAAGCGTTTATTCCAGTATATTAAACCATAAATTGTAAGATAAGCCCGAAATTAACGAGCGCCGCGCGCGAATCCTTCAACCTATCTTTATTATTATATTAAATATGGTAGCTATGAACTTATTATCGATAAGGTTTCAAGCCTATAAGGTTCATATGAACTAAGGTTTTTGAACAGTAATTAGAATGATTGGTATTGTAGTATAAAAGATGATTGTTCAAAAAGAAGTATCCAGAGGTTTATGCCACAGGTGAGGGCTTATAAGCCCTCCACCCAGAGTGTATCACTCTAGATTTTTTTTCTAGACCGATCCACACATTACCGTCGGTCTGGAATAGTCATTTCAAACCGATCTATGCATGATGCACTTTTACGTCTTGTAAGAGTGCAGCCTACAGCGTGACACGTTACCATGCATTTTATAGGATTGTATCCTGTAATACAGTGCACTGCTACTTAATCTATATATACTATCTATAATAGTATATAGTAATATCTATATGAGCAATCTTTTTTCTCCTTATATATTCCGTACTTGTAGTTTAATAGTAATAGTATGGTTGTAGTTGCGAAGGTTTAAATTATTAGGTTTTGTGGTAACAGTATTATTACCGTATAATTATAAAAAGATTCAAATTAACAAGTTTTCGTAGTAATAATATTATTATCGTATTAATTGTAAAAGGTCGCAATTAGAAAGTTCGACTTGGATTAGTAAAGTATAATCGAGGTAATATTTTAAGTTAGGATAAGATTAGTAAGGTTCGACCGAAGTGATATTTTTAGTTTGGACTTAGTTAATATAGTTTAACAGGGGCGATATAATTGGTAATAGCGTCTTTCGTTATTAATAAGGGTAATTACGCTGGTATTATAGGGGTTAATTACGTAAGGTGGATTATGTAAAGATAATTAAGTAATTACGTGTTAGGTTAGAATAAAAAGATATATCGTTATCGGTTTAAGTAAAACATTTTCCTTTTTTAAAGGCGCGTAATCTAAGCCGATATAAGTCTTTATTTTAATTTAACCTTTATTCCCTACAATTAAACAAACCGTTTTAATAGGTAGGTTTTTAACCAATGCCTATATACTAACCTATCCCTCAAACAGATGCCGCGTATAAACAAGACTACAAGACGCCGTTTGGTGCGAAAGCGTTGGCGCGTTGCTGTCGCCGTAGCCAACACCACCCCCGTTACCAGCCTACTATCTTTTGACACGATATCCTCCATTGCCGCCACTCCGTCACCTGCCGCTACGCCATTACTCGCCGCCGCCATCTTCTTCTCCTTATAGACCCTAGCCGCTTTTGCTGTCGCCGCCATCCCCTTTCCCGTCGCCGCCTCGCCCCCCTCCCCCTTTCCTATCTCCTAAAGGAAAGAATAAGGGGCCTTTAAGGTTATAAAAATTACCCTCTTTTTACGGATAAAAGCCCTATTACCCGTGGGAGTCCTTTTACATCATAAGCGTAACTTGGCGTTATTGCGTTAAGGTACGTATGTTTTAAATTTATTGGTATGTAAACTTCTAACCTTTCTTTATGGATAAAGAGTAAGAACCGGATCTTTTCCGCCGTTTCGAACTCAATATCGTTAAGGTACGCTATAAGGTCTCTTTAACACATTAAACGTTAAAATTACATACCCGGATCCGTAGCCTCAAGCCGTTAATGAATACGCCTTATATATTGTATATCACGTCCACAGCCGCGGGTAAGTTTATTAGCGATTTTTAAGAAAGAGGGGGCCGCTCAGCTCGCTACTACTGTTATAAGATGATTGGCAACTTATGCGCCCCTATTTCAGTAGTCTTAAAGCCGTAGGCTGAGGTCATATTATACGCCCGCCGGCTTTTTAATAAGTTTTAACCGAATTTCAAAACTTCCCTTTAGCATAAATACACCGTTCGGAGCAATTTGAAAAACAAGTTGTTGTAAATAACTAAAATAAACCGATACTAATTAGTAATAGACGTTAACCGGCGAACCAAAAAGACGGTAACCGCTGTTATCGCTTAGAAACGGGGCCTATATATATACTACGTAGGCGAATTCGACGACGTTATAGTACGTCGCCACGAAAAGAGTAATTCCTTCCTTATACATTTATCTAAAAGTATAACCAATAAGGTATAAAGTCATATCCTTGTTAATGTTAATATAAAGAGGGAAAGTGATGGGGAGAATGGTAGGGATGCGATGGTGTCGCCCTTTCCCCTTAGTAGTAGATAAATACCCTTGAGCCAGGCCAGTATACCCGGCCATAATACAATATTATATATATTAATTTTATGGTTCTTTATAAAATAATTGTTTTAAGCAATAAAAGTCACTTTAAATACAAAATAAAAGAGATAATATGCTAGAATCAATAAAATATCGTGAAATTAAATGAAAAGAAAAAAAGAGTCGTGGATCGGTGCAAATAGTCGTATCCAATAAAGGCAAAATCGGTGATCAGTACAAATAATTGATTTAAATGAAGGTAAAACGTGAATTGGAGCGAAATTTATCAATAAGCCGATTCGAATTGGCGAAAATTAATATAACGTAGTAATCTATTAGGGTCATAAAACCTTTTTAACAACTTTAATAAATAACGTATTTATAAATACAATTTTTTTTAGTACGCTATTCGATATAGCTTTTATTATTACGTTTATCGGATTTGAATTATTATTGATTTGTTTTTTTGTTCGATTTCCTGTCGTTCGTACAATTCGCGTAATATTACAATATAGATTATTAACTGTTTTTCATTTATAATACATAAATTAACCAGGTATTTATAAAGTAAAAAAGGATTAGTATAAAAGATAAAGGAAACAAAACGTAAATTAAGGTTGGAAATAATTTTTCGGACCGTTATTATTATAATAATACCTAAATCGAAAACTTTAATTATGCCATAGATTTTGGAAGTTAAAACGCTTTTCGTAACTCTTTTATATTTGGTAAAGCTTTAATAGATAATATTCCTTTAAGCGTAGAGCCGTTTTGGACTGATATTTCGTTACTTAAGATTAAAACGAAGCCGATTTGTAAATTATAATCGTTATTATTAGCGAAAACACCCTTAGTAAAAATAAATAGCTTTACAATACCTATATTTAACGGTGCAGATTATAAACCGCGTTTCGGATTATGTATTTACTACGAAAATCGTTTATTGAACGCTTTATAAGTATCATCCATCGGGTCGGTTTGACATTACGCAGAGATCGAAAGGTTAAATGTCGCCTTTGGTTATATTACAGAAGTAACCTAAGTGCCGCGTATACGTTGATATTTGTTTTCGTCGGCCCGTATTACGTTATTCAAAATAATAAGGGTAGCTTTATCCAATTACTCCTTTTACGTAAGGTTGAAAGTGTTGTTTCTAAAGGTAATAGTAACGTTATTAAAATCGATTACGTAGTTTTCCGTTAGGTATATTTTAGGTTTGGCTTTTAAGCTGGCTTTTAAATGTTTCTTTTTTTGAGACACGGAAAACGAGGAGTTATACAATATTAGGGTATCGTCTGTCTACATACCCATTAATACAAAACCTCTTAAATGAGCCATTAATATCAACAGGTATGGGTCAAAAGTAATGCTAATTATTTCGAGTCGGTTTTTATAATGTCTTTAATAGGTATTATACTAGTAAATACTGGCTTTGGCTAAGATGTAAAGTAGTTTTATAATACGTAAAATCGTATTAAATAAATTGTATTACCCAATGTTTTTAGGTATATCAACGTAAATCCATCGTTTAAATCGTTCCTTAAATCAGGTATAAACATACATTATATTTAGAAGTTCGATATATAGGTTATATAAATCGTTAAGGGAGGTAACGAACGTAAAGATTAGGCGATAACTAACCTATTATAACGTAATTGATTGGGTTATGATATATTTTTTGCCTTCGTCGTTATATCATTTTACAATTAGGTGGGTCTTTTCGTAAGGCTTTCTGGTTTTATTTTTAACCTCGTGGACGAGGAGGGTTGGAAAAATCCTATAAGTGTTATAAATAGCTAAATTAAAACGTTTAAAACGAAATACGCTCTGGTCGATTAAGGCTAGGATTTCCGTTTAGGTGGATTATACGAATAAGACACCTAAAGTAGTGGTAATACCTTAGCATCGAAGCTTTAGGATAGGTTCACGGTTTGCCATTTCTTTTCACATAATAAAGGAGTTTGTAGCAAAGTTCTTAGGGTTTTTTTTTGGTTTTCAAACTAAGAGGGCGCCTTCGACGGCGGGATTTTAACGGGGCTAGTATAAATAGACCGCTTTTATGTGACGTGGTCGGTTTAGATTCGCGTTTTAGGGGTAAGGATAGAGTTGGTTTCGGTTTAAATTCGCCGTTTTAAGTAATCTTTTGTAGGTGGTTTTGCTCGTCTTACGGTTTCAAGTTATTCTTTTCCACCTTTTTCTTCTATTCGCATACTATTATTTAGAGAAACGAACTCGTCCCATATGGTCAGTTAACGAATATAATACAGCCTTTGAATCCGTTAATTCTTTAAGGGCTAATCCATCTATCCTGCATTTTCCAAATGAAAACTTTAAATTATAATAATAGATCCAAAACGCCAGTTTCACGTAAGCCATTCCGTATAACCAGCGCTTTAGACATATCATTATTTATTTATAGTAAACTTAATCCCGTTATAGCTTTGGCTATAAAATTAGCCCTTTACACTATAAATAATAATAAGGTAAAGTTTATATAAGTCTTCAGGTAAATACTAAAAACAAGAAATGTGGTAATGAGCCCACTTAGACTAAAAGTATTGTTAACGGTGTTAATAGTCATTTAAAGGATAGATTCCTTGAAACTAATACCCTTTAGTTTTTTTAATAACACTATGTATGTTTTTTTTTAATAGTTTATAGTATCTTTTACATTTTTCAATACCCTATAAGGCTTTTATTAGGATTTACTTATACTTGTTACCGGTCATTCTAGATTTTGTACGCCACTCGGTAAAATTCAAAGTCGTATCGACGTCGTACGTAATCTAATTTAAAGGCCTAAGGTAAACGTTTAACTAATTATTAATCAAAGCGTTTTAATAGTTTATAGCAAAAGCGTTTCATATGAATTTGGCGGTTTGAAATAATATTGCCGTATCGACGACGTGGAGGACCAGTTAACTGTTTAAATACATAATTTTAATAATTACTTTGTAATTGAAATCCATATCGTTTTGATGGCGGAATTTAAACCTTTGTGAGGCCTATAAGTAAAAGTGATATTTATAACAAAACCTTTTGATAATTTTAAGTGCGGTTTCTCCCATATTCATATGGTTTACGAGGTAAAATAAACGTAAAAGGCGTTTTATAATTAGGTGTTCGAATTGTCGGTATAAAGCCCGTAAATTTGTATAAGTTAAGTAAATATCCTTAATTGTACGTGTTTTCAGGAAAAACCATAAGTAGCCAAATTTAAGTAGAAGCGATACGAATACGCTATTTAAGGTGCGAATAGGTTAATTAGTCGTATTCCGAACCTTGATTCCGAAGTTATTTATATTAGCTGATAAAAGTAAAAATAACGTTTTAAAATTTATTACATAAAACTTAATCGGTCTGAAACGCGTGTTTATAACAAACGTTCCAAGTGACGTCGCTTTGTTTTTACTAAACAGGACCTTTCAGTATTCTCCTATTCGGTTTAGCCGAAACTTCGGAAATTTCGCCATAAGTACGTCGAATTATCCCTTTCCGGCCGTCGAAATTTCGGTTACATTAATATTAAGCATAATGCCCTAAAACCTAGTTTCGTATTTCTTAGAAAGGGTAAATTAAGACGTTATATAGGCGTTAAACACTTCAGTTATATAATCAAAGCTTATAATATATTTAGAGGAGGTATCATATAAGGCGGAAAAAATATGTTAGGAGTTTTTATCGTCATAGGCTAATATGTATATATTATTTTGTTTAGGGTCATTTTTTCAGGATATATCTTCATAAAGGTATACATCGAGTTCGTTATTTATACCTTCGCATTTGGTTACGTATGTTGTAAAATTAGCTTTTATTCGATCCATTAAATTATATTCGACTAAAAATTATCGTTTAATCCGAATTTTCTTGTAAACGGAGTGGTTTGTAAACCAGTAGCCGACTTTGCCGTATATAATATATCGTTTTTGGAAACCTACAGGGTTTTGTATATATTTCCGCAAGTATTACTGTAATTTTGATACGGGTTTTCCGTTTTTAAACGATCGTTCCTGTTTTTTGCTGCTAGAGTTTTTTCCTTAATGCCTATATTTTAGGCGCTTGTTTTACCTTAGGTAAACCTTAAATCTCCGGTTTAAAACATGGTTAATTGTTTTCACAAGGTTTGATTTAGTAATTTGGACTTCGCTTTTAGTTTTATCAGCTATAAATGCTAATATATAGCTTGCCTATCAGCGTATAAAGATTTCGAACAATGTTTTGAGACTTATATAAAAAGCTTTTAAATACCTTTTTAATTTGTAAAATACAAAGGCGAAATCCGGGTTTTCATGGTAGTCCTTCATTACTAAATAAATAATTTTTCTCCTTTATATTCTGGTCCGAGGGCTGCCTAGTATTTTCGGAACTTTGTTAATAAGGAGGTAAGGATTCCCTATAGGTTTTTATTGGTATTTTACTGATGTTTTTTTATAGATTTTCACGTCGTATTAATTTAGTCTTTATCACACAGATCGTAGTTAATTTTCGTATTAAGGTGGGATTAAAAATAGTTATATTAATTTGCCAATATATTCACTTATATAAAGTAGTATATATACTACTCCTTAGATTACCCAGAAAGTATACCAGGTAAAATAACGTGGAATTATAATAACTTGGTATATATTTTTTTCACACGTGTTAAATTTAACGCGTATCTTATCATTCGCCGTTATAGTTGTTATTCTTATCTTATAGCTTGGTAAAGTTAGTTAATTTCGTAAAGTCGCTTTTATTTGTGGGGAATTAATATAGTGGGAGGTCGTGGTAAGGGTCGTGATTAATAGTTATCGGTCCGTACGGAACGTATTAGCGTTTTTCGCCGCTTATTATCTTATAGATCGGAGTGTTTTTCGTGTTTCGACTGATTTTTGTTTTTCGGAGCGGGTTGTTTTTAACGTTTTGGTCGATCCTATTATAGTCTAATAGGTTGTTTTCAGCTTTTAGAGTGTGTCTTTGTCTTTGTATCAGTTTAAAAATATGTTTTAGGGAGGCTTCGTATTCGACTCTCAATGTAGACGATCGTTACGATGCCTCCTATTTTTTCGTCGATTTCTCCAGTTTTGTTTCCGTTTTTAGGTGGTCTTTTAGTTTTAGCCAACGCCGTATCTTAATTTATGGTATCTTTCTGTAACCCCGGTTTACAACTTTAAATAAACGTTCCTGGCGTTTCTTTAAGTAACTTCCCTTTGCAAATTTTCCTTTTTTTATTTCCTCATCCGTTCATTTTAATGTTTGTATAAGTTAGAACGTTATAGATAGGGCTTTTATGATACGACTGTTACTTTTACCGGTTATATTAATACCTTTGTTCTGTAATTGTTTTAGTATGATTTTTACAATTATACTATTTACAATTCGTTATATATTAAACTTTTAGTCTGTGAAGTTTTTTTTTAATTTTCGAATAAATCGAGTCCCTTTATTTCACCATTATAGTAGTTGAATATTATGTTTATAATATAAGTGTTTGCCAAATAAAGGTCCAATTCCTTTTTTAGTATTTCGGTTTTGTTATCCTTACAGTTGAGGTCCGAATATTTTGAAATACTATTACAAAACGACGTATATCTAAAGAGGTACTCTATATATTTATTGACCTTTGCGAGGTCCGTTACTAGTGGAGTTATTATGTGTTCATGAAGGGTAGTTAATATATACGTTAAGGAGGTTAAAAGTTTAGGGTAGTTTAGTTAATATAAAGTAAATAAGGTAATTAAAGAAGTCGAATAAAGTTTCTTAACGTTTGTTTGTATAAATAAATGTTAAATGATACGTAAATAAGTCGTAATTACAGATTAGTTAAACGTTTTAAATTAATTTATATCAACGTTGGTAATGTTATATTAGCTAAATGGTTAGGAAAACTTAAAACGTCATAGTTACTCAACTTAAAATACATAAGGCAAACGTAGGAGAGTAGGTAGGGTAAAGGGAATATAATTATATAATCTGGTATTTGGTATTTGGTCTATATTAGCGTGCTGTAGCAGAACTTTGTAAAGGAATAGGTTAGTTATTTGGTGTGTAATCGATTTTACCAAGGCGATCGGTCTGTTTGTTTATATACAATCGATCTTGGTAAAGAAATCAGTGTAAATTATCAAAAATCAGATAGGTCGTAATGAAAGATACCGAAACTTGGTATTTTTAACTTGCGTGGCCTGATACGTAATATGACGCCCTTTAAAAACAGCCCGGGTACGTTTAAAGTGTCAATACAGGTTGGCAGTTAACGGAATGAAGCTGTTTTTTTAGAGTTACTCCGAATCTTATAGTTTTATAGCGCTTCGAGTTTTTCGGCGCTCCCGCGTAATTCCACACTCCCATATGTTTTTTATAAGTTGTAATGTTAAAGTATAAGTAGTTAAAACTATTATAATATCCTGTTATAGGTATTTAATTTGTATTAATATTTTTTCTTAATTATTTATAGTTGACGAGTCGGCTACTAATTCATGCCCGTAAGGTTTGAAGCCTATAAGGTTTACTTAAACTAAGGTCTTTAAAGAGTAATCAAAATAATTGGTATTGTAGTATAAAAGATGATTATTGAAGAAAAGGTATTTAAAGGTATATGCCACAAGTAAGGGCTTATAAGCCCTCCACCCAAAACTTATCACTTTAAAATATTTCTTTTAGACCGATCAACGCATTGCTGTCGGTTTAGAATAGTCATTCCAAACCAATCTATACATAATGCACCTTTGCGTCTTGCAAGAGTGTAGCCTTTAGCGTGACACGTTACCGTGCACTCTGTAGGAGTGCACCCTACAATACAGTGCACTGCTACTTGACCTATTTATACTATCTATGAGGGTATATAGTAATATCCACACTTATATATTATAAAGACATATATCACGACGAAATATTCAAATAAATTTATATAAAAAAAAGTTGAATTACGGGATCGCAATGACATATTCCCGGAGGGAAGAGCGGAAAATCCTGGGGTGTCGACGTTAAAGGAATTACCTCGTGCATGGCTTACGTTCGTGTTGTCGATTATAATAACGTTTCAGGATACTAAGGTGGCGACGGTTATAATACTATTTTGGACTAGGTTTATGTTAAACCCGTTACCTTTATTAACGTCGAACGGTTACATCATTTTCGTGATAAACGACTTTACAGAATTATAAAATTTAAAAATAATAAACGACCCGTTATAGTTAATTTTCCTATTAATAGTTATCCAAGACGTTAAATATTTCCCGGTTAAAGTAAGATATTCAGTATAAATTACAAATTGTAATATCGATACGAAGGGTACATTACGTTCTCGTAACGAACTATAATTACCGAGTTGGAAATCATTAACGACCAAAATCTTATAATAAGCCTACGACTCACTTATTATATGTTGTCTGGATAAAACAATTTTATTATAGAATTTTGTAACTAGATGATCATTTATAGGTAATAGTCATAAATATATATGTAATTTAACGGTACGAAACCTCGTTTTGCATTATGATAAAGTCTTTGTTAACCCCCTGTAATCCTATATCATTATTAATTATATATTTCCATCAACTTTATAATCAATATATTAATTACTGATAACTGTTTTCCAAGTTCATTGATTTTGACGAACCTATTATTTAAATTTATTTAGTTGAAGACTATATAGTTTATAATTGTGGAAATGTATACAAAATGTTTTCGGAATATATAATAATGATTTTATAAATTTCCAGCTTTTATTATTAACGTTTACGGCTCAGATTAGGTAAACATATTTTCAACTACCCAGTATTTTTTAACGAAAATCACATAACTTATATCGACGGCGTATTACTTATTGATGGACGGTGGTACCGAATGAATAAATTAAAATAATTAAGAATAACTATAAATCGTCGTCGTCTTTTCGTAACATAATTAAGTATTATATTTCCTCGCGTATAAATTTACATCAAATAACCTGAAATCAACGGATACCTGGCTTAACGTAAATAAACTGGTTACTAGGTATAAAACATCCTTTATTCCTAAAATAAATGAGGATATAAAATTATGGGCCAATTCGGTAGGATAAGCCACCGTATTTTGTAAATACTTATAAGAAAATATAAAATTGACTTGAACGGTAATAATATATATCTAATAATACATAAAAATAACGACAAACTATTAGCGACATCAGGTGAAATAGTATAAAATAAACGACCAAATTTAATCTAGCTTATATAATATTAAAATTGATCGCCCGAATGAAAAACTCGATTAGTTATATAATTAATATTAAGTTGTCAACGTTTCAAACCATTTGAAAATTGTTTTAAATATTTTCGAAAAATATCCTGTACTTTATATAAATTAAGTTAAATTTCTGGTAATAAATCCCTTGCCCTGATAAATCTTATCCAATATTCGCCCGAAATTAATTTTCATTATTACCGATACGAAAAAAAGTATATATAGTAAATTTAAAATTCAGGATATTTTCGTTAATTAATAGGTGTGAGGTGGTGTTAGTTATATATTAATTCAGTAACAGCGTTATACTCAGCCGAAAGATAAATTACTAAAAAACTACTCAAATACGGCGGCTTCAAATAGATTTAAGATAAAATGAAATGACTTCTGGTTTTATAATAGACGGGTATTTTAACGCCGGGGTCGATTACGTTCTAAATAACTTACTTTCAATCAATCGCCTTTATTGTGGTTATAATATAATATCGATAAAACCGGGGGAAATTTCATTGTCATTATAATTCAATATGATATATAGGGCCGGATATACATTACCCAGCTTTTTCGAATAATTAATTAACTGTAAAACGGATTTTACCACAAACCATCAAATTTTATTTATTAGCTATTATTATTGTTATTCGGGTCCTTTAAATTGTAACGCTATTAATATTAAAATCTTACTACTATTAGCCACAGATACTAAAAAAGGCTAGTAAAGGTAGACGGCGTGGAACAGAGCGAGTGTTAGGTAACGCCGATGATAATAGTTAATAAGGGTCAGTGTGAGTATTCAGCAAAATTAATGATAACGGATAATATTAAACGGGGTTAATACTAGGTAAAGTTAACGATAACGAATAACGTGTGGTAAAGCGGGAGAAACAGCCTTTTAGAAAAGATATAAAAGACTATAACATATTAGTCTATACTCAAGTAATACGATTAGTACAAATACAGTCGTTTATCCGTTTATACTCGATTCGATTAACTTGGTTTTAATTAAAGTTAACAAATGAAATACGGGTAAATAAAAAGCTTTTACAGTTAGGCTTTCAATATCGGTTGCCATGTTTTATAAGCTATAATTTATATTGATTATAAAAAATAACCTACGTAATTATGTTATTTTAACTACTTGAGTTAAACTTATATAAGGGTATAGGACGGATATTCAAAGTTATCGAAGCAAAAACGTTTTATACTAATATATGGTTAGGTAAAAGTGTCTTATCGCGAAAAATGGGCAAGATGGTCAAGGTTAATACAGGAATTTGGGGAGACAATAAGCTCAAAAGAAAAAAAACAATGAAAGTATATAGTTAAACGCATGGTAATTTATATTTCTGGACAGATAAAAACGCTCTAAGTTTAGGAAATATCACGGAGCCATGTAAATTAATTTCCTAATTCAGAAAACCCAAAATTAAGGATAGACTTATAGATTGGGAAATTTCCTTAACACTTATGGACGGGGGATAAAATATAATTACTGTTTTCGAAGGCTACGACTAGATGCAGTAGTAATACGAGTAAACCAGGCAATGTTATAAATAAATTTATTTTCCAAAGATATCATAAAAAGAGGTTAGTTACAGTTGAGTTTCGTAAAAAATTAATCATTTAAATTTACTTTATTTGATACCTTTCGGTAAACGTAATATCTTTAGGCTTGATAAATGCGAATACAGATAAACAGTATTTTAAAATTGAAGAATATATTTATATAAAATATGTAAATATTTTCAACTTATACCAAAAATTACTTTGGTTTTTGTTATCGTTAAATATAAAAGAATTATATATAACACGAGGGGATTATAAAATAAAGTTGACGGTAATGAATTTAGGTATACAAAAGGGGTATACCTTATGAAAGAATAATTATTATTATTAAAGGCGTTAATAATAATATAATCTAGATCGAAACCGTTATAAATATTGGCTATATTAATAAAATTAAACTAAAAAATATGAAATTATAATGGGTAAATGAGGACTGTAATAGAAATCGAAAAAAAAATAGTTATGAATAAGGCTATTAAAAAAGGCGTGATAAGGATAGGTAATGTAAAGGGGGTTGATAAAATAAGAAAAAAAGGGAGTAAGGTTTAATACATTACAACGAAAGCTGTATTTATAAGTATAAGTGGATTGGAATCGGTAAATGTTACGCGTTATACGGCAAATTAAAAGGCGCGTTATACAACGCCAATAGTTTAAGGTTAAAACGGCTTATACATTATATAGCGTATTCAAGAAGGGCGCGTTATACGACGTAAAAGGCCCGAGATTCAAACGGTCGATATGTTATACGGTAAATTAAAAGTGCGTGTTATACGGCGTTAGCGGTTCAAGGTTAAACCGGATTATACATTATATGGCACGTTAAAGGGCGCGTTATATAGTTTCAGCAGCCTAGGGTTAAACCGGTTTATACGCTATACGGTATGTTAAAAGGCGCGTTATAGACTTGCGCCGAGCTTACGTTCGACCCATGTATTAAGTGAATACGGCCTACGCTTTACGTTTAGTCGGTAGGATACCGCGGCCTTTACGGCTTTTAATAAAAAGGGGGTTATATTATTAACATAAACCATTAGCCATTAAATCTACAGGTTACGTAACTATATACGTAACGAGATATATAGTACTCGACCCGAATCTAATCCGGATGCATTCTGCATACAGCACGTACGAGGGTACGTAGTGGGCTGTATATTAACCATGCCCATAAGTTCTGTATGGAGGACCAATGTAGCCTTCTCTAGTCTCTCACCTATACCTCAATAGTAAATTCCATTTGGCACCTACTTGGCTTACCATCGTAGGTCGGACCATAACAGCCGATGTAATAGGAAAGAGAGAGTAAATAATCTCGTAAACCGGTTTGTTATAACTTAGATATAATTCTATAAGCAGGTTGAAAACCGTAATGCTGGGCCCCTAGTGGTACTTTAGGTTTTCGCTATTATATAAAATATTATTCGTTATATCACATACGATATATTTGGTAAATTCCCGGTGCTTCGCGTACTCAAATCCATCGAAACGCGTAATAAAGTTGGTAAGAGCTTTTTTTTGAAGCCTGATATACTGTTTCGCTTATATTAAGTTTATATTTCTACGCATCAAAGGTTTGAGTAATGGCTTCGATATGAAAACGTTAGATACAGTACATTACAGCGCATTCTTTCGCTTGGAGAGGATTATTTACTTGGCGGTTTTGAAATAGCTTATGAGTTTTTTGTGAAGGGTAGGTGGGATCTTTCGTAAATGCACTAAATTCATACGTTGTCTTATTAGCATTATTAGTTGTAGCTATAGCAAGAGTCATTTGAAGTTTTCGCTAATTGTTAAGAAATCGAATGCGGGTTCGGTGGCAGCATTAATAATTTTGGGGGTTGCCCGTGAATGTGTTGGGAAGGATAAACAAGAATGTTATAATCTGGTATAAAGATATTAACCCTAGCCTTAAATAAACGCAATAAATGTCCGACCACATCTTTTTGTACCGCCTGATGGGTAAAAACCCCTATTGTCATGCTAATGATCTCAGATCAATGTATTAACTTACTATTCGCAATATTTATGAGGAATAATTTTTTTTACTCATTATACCTAATATTGGAGTACCGTAATACTGAATAGAAGGAAAACTATAATACATCTCACTATAGAAAAATACACATACTACTACAAAACTGAATCATATGAATACTAGTAGGTTCAAAGTTGAATTTAACTCTGGGAAAGAACTCTCTTTACTTAAATCGATAATTGCAACGATTATTGTTAAACTTATTATGTTCCACATATTAAAATGCTTGACGTTGTTTTACTTTGACTTTAAATATATGAAAGACTTCGGCGTTAACGTCGATATTTAGATTAACAAACTGGTCAAAGGTCATGACTACATGTACTCATTTGGTTTAAAATGGTAATACTTGTAATTTCACCATCAAGAACTAGAAATAACGGTATTACATCTAATAGAGTCGAAACTTCCTTAACTATACCAACAATTTTACTACTCGACAACCGATAAGTTATAAAAGGTCCTGAAGGCAACCAGTCAAGAAAATATGAACTTATTAGCGTTAGAGGCAATTAAAAAACTTTGTCAGTATTACTAAACACACTCTCAAACTCCCCTTAAATTTAAGTTTAAGTTGAACAAAATGGAGACTTGATCTCGAATATTTTCGTTAATATATCTTAATTTCATGTCTAACTTATACTTCATGTCATTGACGTCGTAATCGCATTTCATAGTACCAAATTCTTGAAGACAATTACGGCAAAAGAAACATAAGATACTTTATTTACCATATAAATTAATATGAACCTATAACCTTCAAACGTACCAATTCACGATACTAATAATAAATTTGATATATCATAAAGTTTAAAGTGAACGTTAAATAAATAAAGATTTAATGCAAATAAATTCCCATCAAAGCTTATGAGGGTATTGATTAAATTGAAAAATCATACAAAAAATTACGTAAAACTTGTAATATCATTATGTTATAAATTGTAAGTTTTATTGGTTTAAAAGAAAAATTATAAATGGCAGCAAAAAGTCTTACCAATAATTTCGATATCAATAATTTGGTACAAATTGGGTTGGTAATGAAAGTAAATCCATGTATAACAACTTAATTTATACCATGATTCAATACCTAAAGGCAAGTATAATATAAATAAAATACATCAAAAATTGAAGGAAATAATTTATACGCCGCTAATTCAACGATATCCTTAATACCAGAAACTAATCATCGATAATGAGCATACTATCTTTATCTCTTTAACGTTAAATCCTTGTGTAGAAAGAATTAAACAGATGAAATAGACCTTACAAGATTTTAAGTGTTAACAACCAAAATGTGATGGTTAAAACTGTTAACAATTTGTTGCCTTTTATATTACGCAAGTCAAACCGTATGAAAAACTTATAAGATAGGATAGAAATACTTGAACCAAGTGGATTAATCAATATAATCCTTTCAAATCGATTATTCATAAGCAGATAAAACGAAGAATATATTAAAGACATATAAAATTAAGATATATACTGATGAAAAGGATAGAGACAAGGATTGAAAACCTATAAAAATATATAAAAAGGTTTAAGTATTGCAAAAAAAGAAGTCTAATAGCGAAATATCTCTTAAATTACATATTGATGGTATTTTTGAAACATTAAGTAAACCTTTTTTAAAAAAAGCAACTGAATGAGAATCAATGATTTTATTATTCACAAAATCGTTTAACTTTAATTATTAACACAATTTGAAAGGTAGAATATAAAGATTTTCAAGTTACAAATAAACCATAATGTGTAAAGTAAGACCACGGACCAGCCGTAGGAAAATTAAAGGCGAATCGTTTGATAATATGGTAATAAAAGCAAAAAATAAATTTTCACTTAATTATTTATAATATATAAAATCAGATAATATTTAATCGTTATAATTGCCACCAGTTGAATAACTGGCATAAGCTGGAGTTTTACTTTCAATAGCTGTGATATGGTAGAAACATACTTATAATCCGCTATAAATCTTTAATAGATTATAGTATTAGAGTCAACAAAAGAGTTAAAAACAATTTTTTACCAAAACGGTGATAAGAAATATCCAAAGTTTTCATAGACTCATCGAAATAGGTATCTATTAATTATTAATACACTAAACACACTTTGAAAACAAGCTAGAAATAAGGATTTTAACATTTAACCTATACTTATTAATTGGATAGGGGAAAAAAACTTTGGTATCATCAATATACAAACTAAAGATATATTATTCTTTGGAAACAATAAGTTTATAGCGGCTAAATAACGTTCTATCGAGTATTTGGAGCATTGGAAAATACAAATTAATTAAGACGTGAAATTAAAAAACACAATGAGATTTTGAAAAATCGTTTATCCGTATGTATAATATTACCGATATTTGTGATACGTACTTTCAAATACACAAAAAGGAACAAGTTATAAGGTTAACGAAAATTAACAAAACTAACGAACCAAAACCATAAAAATACCTTGAATAAAAGGCTCTAACGGTTTAAATTGCTACGCTTTACCAATTTGAAAACACTTCGCAATTTAGTAATTTTAGGATAGATTTAAAATTGACAAAAGAAAAACTTCAATGAGTTGTATAAACGTATCTAGTGGCAAATAGAAAACTCGAATGGTGGTATCATTATAACATTGGTAAATTCAATGACAACAAAGTTAATAATTTTCGCAAACGGCTATTTTGTGAATAAAGGTAACCTCACCTCCCAAATCGAATTCTTCATAATAGGTATTGATGAAGACAAATTTGATAAGTGATTTACTATGACTAGAAACTTCATATACTGAATATCTATTCAATGTAAACGTATAATACGATACTTACTAATATCAAAGGTTTATAATATAATAATAGGATTTAATATCGCCATAAGAACTGACAACACGTTAAAGATTATCACCAAACAACTGAAATTGCCTCCGATACCTATAATTATCTATATTAACTCACGAAGCCTTTATAAATATTTTTCTAAATTCAGTATAGAAAATGAAAAACATTTAATAATAAACTTGATAGCTTGTAGGGAGGCATACAAAATACAGGAAATAAATTAATTTCAATAAATTCATGGTAACAATAACCATGCCACCATGAGAACTAAAATCACATCTAATGACGGCTTAAAAAGATTTATAAACAGTAATGAGCTAACCGTATAGATTAAGGTATATGTGGAATAATTAGTATATAACGCGATGAAATAGGGATACGCTGGTTAATTGGAGGATTATTAGAGTAGTGGTATGTAAGAAAAACGTATCTAAACCTATTGGCAGAAGATATACAATTAATAACGTATAAGTTTGTAACGAAAAACTTGCATACGTTAGTTGAGGAAGTTGATGCCTGAAACTATAAGGAAAAGAATTGTAATTGAGGTTGATTTGGGTATAAAATGGACTAGAATTGACCAAGGTTATACTAATAAAGATAGGAGAAACTTTAGCGATTACTACAAATTTGTAATTAGTCAGGCTAGTATATATGCACAAAAACAAAAAGTTGCTAGTATTGAAATAGTAGTCAAATGTAGTACAATTAAGCTAATTATATTAATTATAAGTTAACTATACTAACTATAAGTTGACTGTATCAACTGCGACTTAAGTATAGAAAGTGTTGAATTCAAACTAGGGCACGGGCTAAGCAATTTCCTTTACAAATTAGTGTACAGACTAGCTAGTAGCTTACTAAACTTAGAAGTAACTACAACACTACTTTCAATGTAATACTGTCGGTAGGGTCTAAGTACTTGTTCATGTGAAATAAAGCAAATAGAAGAGTAATCAAAAGATGATTGGTATTGTAGTAAAGTAAGTCAAGATGTTCATCTAATAAGAAGCATCCAGAGGTGCACGCCACGGGTTAAGGCTTATAAGCCCTCCGCCCAGAGCGTATCACTCTGGAATACTTCTTCTAGACCGATCCATATATTGCCGTCGGTTTGGAATAACCATTTTAGACCGATCTACGCCTGCCGTCGCTTTGGAATAATCATTCCAAACCGATTTATGTATAATGTACTTTGCGCCTTGCAAAAGTGCGGCTTACAGTATAACACGTTACCGTACATACTGCAAGAGTATACCTTGCAATATAGTACACTTTTATTTAACCTATATATATTATCTATAAGAGTATATAGTAATATTCACACAGGCAATCTTTTTCTATATATACTCCGTACCTATAGCTTAATAGTAATTATGTTATATTTAATATTTATTATAGTAAATCCAAATTAGTGGTTTCAGTAGTAATAATACTGTTACTGTATTAATCGTAAAAGATCCAAATTATTAGTTTCCATAGTAATAGTATTGTTGCTGTACCAATCGTAAAAGGTTTAAATTAGCAAATTCGACTAGGATTGATAAAATTTGGTTGAGGTGGTAATTGTAGTTCGGATCTGGTTCGTATAGTTAAATAAAGACGATATAATTTTTAATACCGGTTTTTTTTAGTTAATAGGGGTAAATACGCCGGTCTTACAGGTATTAATTACGTAAAGATAATTACATAAGGGTAATTACATAATTATGTATTGGGTTCATATAAAAAGATATATCGTTATTGGCTTAAGTAAAATCTCTTTTCTTTTTTTAAATAGCGTAATCCATATAAATACAAATCTTTACTTTAATTTAATCTTTATTTTCTTTAATTAAATTAAGTCGTATCCCTATTTTCCTTTATTTACTTTAATTAAAAAAAAAACGCTTCAATAAGTAAGTTATTTAATCAATACCTATAACTAACCTTTCCTCTATCAAAATAGAGCGTAGAAACCGAATCGAAAGGTGCTGTCTGGCGTGTAAGCGGCGGCGCGCCGCCGCCGCCGCCGTTACTGCCGCTGCTATCGTTTCTATTGCCACCACTACCATCACCAATAGTAGTAGCCCGCCTTCCTCGGGTGATATCTCCTCCATTGCCGCCACACTGCCAGCTCCTACTTCTCTGTCTGCCGCCACGCCACCAAGCCTCACCGTTGCCGCCGCTACACCGCCCAGTCCCGCCGTCACCACGCCGCCCAGTCCAGCCGCCGTCTCCGTCTAGCCTCTCCCCGCCGCTTCCGTTCAGACCTTCTCCCCCCCTTCCTCTTCCTTTCTCTTCCCTAGCTTAGGGGAGGAGCGGAGGGCTCCTAAAGTTATAGACTTTACCCTCTCCTTACGGGTAAAAACCCCATTACCTATAAGGACCATTTTACGCCGTAAACGCAGCTTAAAGCAGTTGCTCTAAGGTATATATATCTTAGTCCCTTTGTTTATAAGCTTTTAACTCTCGTTTACTTATAAATAAAAAGTACGAAATGGATCTCTTTCGCCGCTTCGAGCTCCGTATTGCTAAGGTACATCGTAAAGTTTTTTTGAAGTGTTAAACGTTAAAACGGCGTACTCAGGTCCGTAGTTTTAGGTTGCTAATAAATACGCTTTACGTGTTGTATATCGCGTTTATGGCCGTGGGCAAATTTATTAGTGATTATCACGAAAACAGGGATTATTTAATTCATTACTACCGTTAGAAGCAGATTTACAGCTCATACGCCCCCGTTCCAATAGTTTTAAGGCTGTAGGACGAAGTTGTATTACGCGTTTGCCAGCTTTTCAATAAGTTTTAACCGAATCTTAAAAACTTTATTTAATAAAGATATACCGTTTGAGGCGATTCGAAAACCAAATCGTCGTAAATAACCAAAATAAACTAGTGTTAATTAATGATAGGCGTTAACCGGCGGACCAAAAAAACGGTAGCCGCCGTTACCGCCTAAAAACGAGGCTTACACATATATTACGCGGGCGAGTTTAATGGTGTTATCGTACGTCGCCGCAAAAAGGGTAATCCCTTTCCTATATTTTTACCTAAGTGTATAACTAATAAGGTATAGAGCCATATCCTCGTTAATGTTAGTAACGTCGTTAGCAGTAATAGCAATAACGTTAGTATAAAGAGGGACAGCAATAGGGAGGACGATAGGGACGCGACGGCGTCGCCCTTTACCTTTAGTAATAGATAAATACCTCCGGGCCAGGCCGGTGCGCCCGGCTATAGTATAATACGTAATATAATATAAAACATAAGAAAGGTAATATGTTAAAATTATCACGATATTGTAAAATAAAATAAAAAGTAAAACAAAATTGGGAATCAGTACTAATAATAGTATTTAACAGAAGTAAAATCCGCGATTGATATGAATAGGTCGTTTAAATGAAGGCAAAACTTGAACCGGTACGAATAGTGTTGAACGGGTCGATTTAATGGTTGGATAAACTATTAGGGTCGTAAAACCTTTCCAACAACCTTAATAAACAAGATACTCATCGATATAAATGTTTTTAAGGCTCCGTTCGACGTAGTTGTAGTTATTACATCCTAGAAGTTAAATTCTTCGTTAATCTATTTTATTTTCTCGATTTTATGGCGTTTATACGATTCGTTTAAAGCTGTAATATCTATCATTAAACGTTTTTCATTCGTAATACCTAATTTAACCGGGAAATTGTAGGGCGAAAAGAAGTTAATATATACGATGAAAAAGATAAGGCGTAAATTAGGATTAAAAATAATTATTCAAACCGTTATCGTTACAGTAATATCCGAATTGAAGCCTTGAACTATATTATAAATCTAGGAAGCCAAGACGCTTCGTGTGATCTTTTAGTATTTGGTAAAGCTTTAATAAATAATATTTCCTCAAAACGTAAATCCATTTCGGGTTGGTATTTCGTTATCAAAAATCAAAACTAAATAGATTTATAATTTATAATTGTTATTATTACTGAAACAGCCGTTAGTAAAAACAAGCAACTTTATAATACGAATATTTAATGATATAACTTGCAAGTTCCGTTTTAAATCATGTATTTGCCACGAAAAACGTTTATTGAACGTTTTATATATATCGTCTATCGGTTCGGTTTAGTATTATATAGTTATAAAAAGGTTAAATAATGCTTTTAATCATATTATAAAGGTAACCTAAACGCTGTACATACGTTAATATTTGTATTTGTCAGCTTGTTTTACGTTATACAAAGTAATAAGGGTAACTTTATCTATTTACTCCTTTTACGTAAAGCTTAAAGTGCTGTTCCGAAAGGTAATTGTAATGTTATTAAAATAGATTATATTATCTTTTATTAGGTGCGTTTTAAGTTTGGCTTTTAAATCAACCTTTAAAAATTTCCTCTCCTTAAATATGAAAAAAGAAAAGTTATATAACGTTGAGGTGTCGTTTGTCTATATACCTGTTAATATAAAGCCCTCTAATTAGGCCGTTAATACTAAAAAACAGGTCGAAAGTAAAATTAGTTATTTAGAATTATTTCTCATAATACTTTTAATAGGTATCATAACAGTAAACACCAATTTCGGCTAAGCCGTAAAGAGGTTTTAGAATACGTAAAATCGTTTTAAGTAGGTAATATTACCTAAGGTTTTTAGGTATATCGGCGTAAATTCGTCGTTTAAGGCGCTTTTTAAATTAGGTATATACCTGTATTATATTTAGAAGTTTAATATACAGTTTATAAAGTGTATTAAAGAAGGCCGCGAGTATAAAGATCCGGCGATAACTAATAGGTTATAACATGGGTAATTAGGTTATAATATACGTTTTATCTTTGTTTTTATATTCTTTAACGATTAGGTGGGTTTTTTTCGTAAGGTTTCCCGGTTTTATCCTTAACCTCATAAATGAAACGGGTTAAAATATTTTATAAACGTCGTAAACGGTTAGGTCAAAACGCTTAAAACGAAATATGCCTTAGTTAACAAGGGCTAAGATTTACATTTAGGTAAATTGTATAAATAAGGCGTTTAAGGTGGTAATGATACTTTTACGACGGATTTTTAGGCTAAAATTGCGGTTTACAATTTCCTTTTGCGTAATAAAAAAGTTTGTAACAAAGTTTTCAGGGCTTTTTATAATCTTAAAGCCGAAAAGGCGTCTTTGAAGTCGAGGTTTTAACGGGTTTGGTATAAATACACCGATTTCGTTTAACGTAATTGGGTTAACTTCGCGTTTTAAGTGTAAGGTTAAAGTTAAGGTCGGTTTGAATTCGTTGTTTTAAATAATATTTGTAAGCGGTTTTGCTCGTCCTATACGTTCGGATCGTCTTTTCCCCCCTTTCTCTTATATTCTCATATCATTATCCAGCAAAATGAATTCATTCCGTTTGGTAAGTTAACGAACATATTATAAACCCTCAATCCGTTAATCCTCTAAAGACCAATCTATCTATCCTTCAATTTCCAAATTAAAACTTTAAATTATAATGGTAAATTTAACACGTTAGTTTTATGCAGACCATTCCTTATAACCAATACCCCAAATACATCATTTTTTATTCGCAATAAACATAAAACCGCTATAACCTTAGCTATAACATTGGCCTTTTATATTATAAATAGTAATAAAGCAGAGTTTATATAGATTCTTAGGTAAACACCAAAAATAAGAAATGTAGGGATAAGCCCACTTAGACTTAAAGTATTATTTACGATGTTAATAGCTATCCAAAAGATAAATTCCTCGAAACCAACACCCTTTAAGTTTTTAACAATATTATATACGCTCTTTTCAGTAGTTTACAATATAGTTTACACTTTCAAATACCTTATTAGGCTTTTACTAAAATTTACTTATACTTGTTACTAGTTATTCGAGTTTTCGTATACTATTTAGGAAAATTAAAAGCTATATCGACGTCGTGCGTAATCAAATATAAAAGTCTAAGGTAAACATTTAACTAGTGATTAACTAAAACGTTATAATAATTTAAAATAGAAGCGCTTCGTATAAACTTAACGACCTAAAATAATATAACCGTATCAATAAGGTAAAAGATCGATTAACTATTTAGGTATATAATATTGATAATTACTTCGTAATTAAAGTTTGTATCGTTTTTAATGCGGAATTGAAACCGTCTTAAGGCTTATAAGTAAAACTAATACTTATAACAGCACTTTTTGATAGCTTTGAATACGTTTTTCCTTATATTTTTATAACCTACAACATAAAGTAAACAAAAAAAGCGTTTAGTAACTGGGTATTCGAATAGTCGGTGTAAAGCTTGTAATTTTAGCCAAATTAAGTAAGTAGCCTTGATTATACGTGCCTCCGGAAAAAACTACAAGTGGTTGGATTTAAATTTAAGCGGTATGGATACGTTATTCAAAGCGAAAATAAGCTACTTCATCGTATTCTCAACCTTAATTCGGAGTTTATTCATATTATCTAATAAAAATAGAAATAACGTTTTAAAATACATTACATAAAACTTAATCGATCCGAAACGTATATTTACAACAACCGTTCCGAGCGACGTCGCCTTATTTTTATCAAATAGGACTTTTCGGTGTTTTCTTATCCGGTTTTACCGAAACTTCGGAAATTTCATCGTAAGTACGTCGAATTATCGTTTCCCGGCCGTCGAGATCTCGGTTACGCTAATATCAGGTATAATACCTTAAAATCTGGTTCTGTATTTGTTAGAAAAGGTAAATTACAACGTTATATTAGCGTTAGGTACTTCGTTTACGTAATTCAAGCCTATAATAAATAAAAAAGAGGTATTTTCTAAGCCGGAAAAGATACGCTAGGCGTTTCTATCGTCATTGACTAATAAATAGACATCGTCTTATTTAGAGTCGTCTTTTCTAAATATGTATTCGTAAAGATATATATCGAGTTTATTATCTATAACTTCGTATTCAGTTACGTATATTGTAAAATTAGCTTTTATCCGATCTTCAAAATTATATTCGGTTCAAAATCATCGTTTAATCCGAATCTACTCGTGGGCGGGGTAGTTTATAAATTAATAACCAACTTTACTGCATACGATGTACCGCTTTTATAAACTTGTAAAGTGTAGTATATCTTTTTGAAAGCGTTGCTGTAGTTTCGGTACGTTTTTTCTACTTTCATACCATCGTCCCTGTTTTTTCTTATTAAAGCTTTCTCCTTAATATCTGTGCTTTAAGCCTTCGTTTCATTTTAGGTAAACTTTAAATCTCCGGTCCAAAACAAAATAAAATATTTTGATAAGGTTTACTTTAGTAATTTAAACTTCTCCTTTATAATTATTTGTTACAAATGTTAATCCGAGGCTTACTTGTTGGTATATAAAGGTTTCGAACGATATTATAAAGATTATATAAAAGGCCTTTAAGTCTTTTTCCAGTTTAAGAAGTATAAGGTCGAAATTCGAGTTTCTACGGCAAGCTTTTGTCATTGCTTAAATAAATAGTTTATCGCCTACATATTCCGGTTCGAGGGCTATTCAGTATTTCCAAAACTTTACTAATAAGGAGATAAAGATTCCCTAAAGGTTTTCATCGGTATTTTTCTACTAGTTTTTCACAGATTCCCACGTTATACTAATTTAGCCTTTGTTGTATAACTCATAATTAATTTGGATATTAAAGTGGAATTTAAGGCGGTTATAACACTTTACGAATATATTTACTCATATAAGGTAATATATATATTATTCCTCTGTTTACCTGAAAAGTATACCAGGTAAAATAACGTGAAATTATGAGGGTTTAACGTCTAATTATATATATATATTATTATTAAGTATAACGTATATATTATTATTAAGGACGTAGTATAACTCACCGCTATGGTTGTTATCCTTATTTTACAACTTGGTAAAGTTAGTTAACTTTGTAAAGTCGCTCCTATCCGTGGGAAAGCGATGTGGCGGAAGGTCAAGGTAAGGGTCGTGGTTAAAAAGCATCGGTCCGTATAGCACGTATTAGCGTTTTGCTTTGTTTGTCATCTCCTGGGTTGGGGTTTTTTTTGTGTTCCAGTTAATTGTTGATTTCTGGGTTGGGTTGTTCTTTCCGTTTCAGCTGACTTTGCCATAGCCGGTCGGGTTGTTTTCTGCGTTTAAGGAGTGGTTTGGTGTTTGGTTTTACGCTACGGTGTAAGCCGGTATAGGGGTATATTACACTTGTAAAGTGGATAAAAATCGTAGGCGTTTTTTTCCCTTGTGGTTCCTAATTCTAGCATAGGATATAGAACTATATTGTTTTACGCGTGGTCCCCCTCATTTTCATAACAGTATTTTTAGTTTCGTAAGGTAATATTCTTTTACAAAGTCCGTAAGGTACAAATCTTTATTTTCCTAATTTGGTACGTCGGTAAGTTGTGTTATTTTGAATAGGGCTTTTACAAAGCGCTCATTTTTACCTCCTAGAGTATTGATTCCTTTAGTTTTTAGTTAGATTTGTAAGGCTTTAGCAATAATAGGGTTTACTATGGATATTATTGTATATCTTTATATATAATATATTTAGGTAGCAGTACATTACGCTGTAAGGTACATTCTTGAAGCATGATACGATCATGTGTCATGTTACGGGCTATACTCTTGCAGAGTACATGATCTCGTATTATGTTACAGGCTATACTCTTGTAGAGTAAATGATAACGTGACATGTGTAATGATCACACTAAATACCCGCGAGTATATAGAAGGTGTCAGAGGGTTTATATTATCAAGAAGGTAGCAGAGATGCTGAGTGAACAATGTCGCAACCGTGCAAGTAATGATCAAAAGCCGTGAGGCTATTCAGAATATACTGAAACTGAATACTTAGATTGACAACTGAAGAGCTATGAAGGAAATACTATCTATGTGGTGATGACCGTATCCTTATATATCCGTGCCTTCATACCGTTTTTAGTACTGGATCACCTGGATCAGTGCTGATTCCACTGATACTAATCACATGATTGGCTTAGTAATTTCCGCTAATAAAGGAAAGGTGTTCCCCGCCTGATGTGTTGGACTTCGGGCTCAGCTGCACACTGGCTTGCTTCCTGACCCGCTATCATGCTTGGGTCATAACAACATGCTGCAGATTATACTCTCATGCGTGGAGCGGTCTAGAAGCAAGTATTCCAGAGTGGTACGCTCTGGGCGAGGGCTTATAAGCCTGCACCTGTAACGTACGCTTCTAGATACTTCTTCTTGATCATAACAACATCTTACTTTTACTACAATACCAATCATCATTTTGATTACTCTTCTACTTGCTTTGCTTCACGTGAAAAAGTACTTAGACCCTACCGAAATTTACCCTTTACCACATTTCCAACGTTTAAACCGAAAAATTATCATGAAATTCGTTTAATAAGTCAGGTCCATGGATTTACTCCTCCTAATAACGGTATATAGCGGCCAAGATATATATATTTGCGATATAGGGTTTTAATATATCAACTGGTAAATAGATGGTATTGTCTTAAAGGCACAGGTGAATCTCTTGCATCATGGCCTTTTCAATTCCCATATGTTTAACTCGGATGTTAAAAAAAACGTTAACCTGTTTTAGTATTATTGAATTTAGGGCTATAGTTGCGATTTTTTTTGAGGCGTTTAGGCGATGTTCTAAAGTGTAGTAATTTAGTAATATATCTGGGTATATTTAAAGTTTGGAGTAATTTAATAAATATAAAGTAAATAAAGTAATTAAAGCGGATGAGATAATGTTTACTAACGTTACAAGCTAGTTAATGATTTTAAATTAGTTTTTGTTAGTATTATTAACGCTATATTAGCTAAGTGACCACAAAAACTTAAAACTTTATAAGTATCTAACTTAAAATATATAGGGCGAACGTAAGTAAACTTAGAATAAATAGGGCGAATATAGAAAATTAAGTAAGGTAAGGAAAATATTGAGTTGTTATATGCTTCGGGGTACGGTGGTCCGTTCGTATTAACGTGTTATAGTAAAACTTAGTAAAGGAAATCGGTTGTTTACTTAGTATATAACCGATTTTAGTAGGGGGATCGGGTTATTTGTTTATATATAACCGATCGCAGCTTTACCAAAGCAAGTGGTTCGTAAAAAAAAATCAAATGAGTCCTAACAAAAGGTTCCAAAACTTGGTGCTTTTGGTTTACATGGCTTAGTACGTGATAAAACGCTCTCTAAAAAGTAACTGTATACGTTAAAGCGCCAAATGAGGGTTAATAATGGCGTAATAAGGCTTTTAGCAAATAAAACGCCAAATAGGGGTTGATGATATTATATTAAAATTTCCCCTTTTTAAGGTATTTAGTCTTCACAATCTTTATATACGTCGACATATAATTTTTTTAAAAACGAAATATTAAAACACAAATAATTAGGACCGTTATAATATTCCGCTATAGGTATTTAATATGTATTAGTCTTTTCTTTTCTAAGCTGTTTGTAGTCGACCAAGTCGATTACTAATTAGTATCAGTAAGGTTTCAATTTTTTTACGTAAAATAAAGCGAATAGAAGAGTAATCAAAAGATAATTAGTATTATAATAAATTAAATCAAGATGCTTATCCAAGTTTTTTCATTTAAAAGAATATATTTACTATTATTGCTAAGTTTAAGTGATCATTTGAAATTGTATCTATAGCATTTCTATACCCAATAAAGGCTTTTAATAACTTTTAATATGTTGAATTTCTTCTTAATATAATTGGTTTAACTGTCTAATTTAATACAACAAGACATAAAAAGTAAATAGTTTAACTGTTGGAATAGTATTATATGCAATACAGTAGGTCAACTTTACTTATAGTAAAGTTGACTGTACTGCAAGTGTATTGCTTTGTGCGGACTTATCGCATTGGATGTAAGTCGAGTGCAATGCACTGCACTTCATTCTAGGGCACGGACCAAGCATTTGCCCATACAAATTACAGTGCAGACCGGCTAGCGGTCTGCCAAACCTAAAACAATACATACACTATCTGATCACGCAATACTACTGTTACTTCGACCAATTGAATCGACAACGTTATAACGTCTAAGGCTTACTAACACTGATTAGTGTTTGCCTGTCTATAGGTTAAGCACAGATAAACTAAGTAAAAAAAGAAGCTACTTTCCAATTACGCTCTAAATCAAAATGACTGTTGGGGTAGAGGAAAGATTTTTGCGAAGGGCCTCTATTTGTACTGCGGCAGTCTTCCAACGGCAGGAAAACAAATAATACTTTTTGGTTGCGTTAGTCTTCCAACGGCAATCTGAAAGTTAGCAACGGTATCGCTATTCGAAAACACTAAGAAATATTTAGTAATCTTTTTTAAAGACGTTGAAATAGATTGTAAAAATTCTTTACGTTTGGCAAGTTGGCAAACGGCTAAGTTAGTACTATTACGGGTGCTACTACTGTAGAAAAACAACTAAGTCTTAAGACCTATAACAAATAACCTTCGCCCTTTACCTACAACCTTTATTACTAATAATAATCTTCGACCATACCCTTTATATCAAATTTTTGCTTTACTTTACTTTTTTTTCTTCTTATACTACATATATCGCCAAATTCTCTACTTTTAGCGAAAACACTAAGCCGCGCTAAAAAAGCCAAATCGCGTAATCTTACGCCAAGTCACTAAGTCACCAAGTTCCTAAGCGACTCTACGCCAGAAACCCCAAGTCTTTACGCCTAAGATTACCAAGTTTTTCGCCTTACATGCCTGCCAAAATGTTTACCACAAACCCTTACTTTTAAGCCATTACCAACTCCGTTTGGAAAGAAGTAGTTAAAAACCTCAGAACTATTTTTACTAAGTTTTACGACAAAGAACTATGGACTACAGACGTTGGCGAGACTTCTGATAAAGCTTACTTAACTAACTACATTAGTTAGTATATCCTCGAAATTAATGCCAGAAAAGAGTTTGGTCGCGGCGTTCGCGCTTTCCAAGACTTTCGCGAGTTTTTCAGCTATTAGACCTTCAATATATAGAAGTTAATCTAACACGCGGTTAAAGCTAAGTTAAAGAAAAAAGTAATATGTTGTGGTATTTACATTCCTGACAAAACACCGGTAAAACTAGCAGAAACTTTTTTTTAAATTGGTCTAATAAAAGGACTATCTTTAGGATCTTAATCCTTAAGATCTTTAGGGGAAAAAAAAAACTGTTAAAATATCTTAACGCCTCTATACACGATTAAGAGGACCTTTCCTTTACTCTTAGCTAATTTAATCCTTTTTACGCGCTAACAATAAGGAACTTGTTAACCTGTTCGGCGATTTAACACCATTACGTAATAATATGGAGTACGCTTTTAATGGTGACAGGGTATAAGAAGCAAGGGTTACTAATGCGGCCAGAGGTATTGACGTCGGCGCTTTACACCAGTTAATTAAGCAAGATCGTTAGGCCTCTTAAAACCTTTAAGGCTCTATCAACTTTTAATACAATCGTTAAACACTGTAAGAACCCTCTCCTTTCAAACTTGCCTACGTATGTAAACCGATTATAAGCTCTACTACAAAACTTTACCCATCGGGTTAAACGACTGGTGATTACCCTTAACACCGAACCTCGAAACCTCCAAAATTTAAGCTGTTAGAAAATACCAATTAAGCTTAGGATAATTATCGCGACCTTTTTTCAAGACCTATTATGATAGTTAATATTAACTATAAGCTAATAACAGACTTCGTTAAAATCTAAAATGATATAAATAAGTATAACGGGGAATCCTACAACCTTTTTAACACTAAGATAATGCCATTTTTAAATATATACAAGTAGATAAATGTATTTTTTTTAGTTTTTTCTTATTATTTCCTAAAATCCTTATAAGGCACGCTAAGGACTACTACCTAACCTTTTTGACGAGCGTCATCACGTTTCGCGAGATTTATGATAGCATGAAGAGCTACTTCGAGTACGACATCTACCTCGCATAATATCATACAAACTGAGCTACTACATAGTGGACTACAATAATGGTAAAGAAGAAAAAGAAGGAATTACCAATAGATGTTTTTAATTAAATGCTTAACAAGTTAATAATATATTAAAAAGCAATAGGGAAGGTTTATACTGGCGAAGCTATATTTTGCAAACAGGTACGAGTAGTTATCACGGGCGTTAATAAGTTCGAATACGCCTTATAACGCCCGGATGCTACCTATAAAGGCTTTTTTAGCTAATTACATTCCTCGCTCGCCATCGTAATAACACGTATACCAAACTCGCTCGGTATATACCCCTAAGCTGGCAATTTTCTTAAAGTTAATAAAAAAAACCTCATGGTAGTTAATTACGTCGACCGTAAGTACGAACGCCTACAACGTCTAAGGTTTGGTCTATCGACCTCAACTTCGGCCTCAGACTAAAGGCAATATCCACGTTAACGTTAACAAAATACAAGCGAATCCGTTAACCGCTAGAACTATCGTCGTGATAATGGCAAGAGATATTGGATTTGTGGTAAAACTGGTTATTGGTTAATTCGGCATCCCTTTACTGAGCGAAATAATAAAAAGGTAATATATTATATTTAGTACCCTACAACTTTGAAATAAAAATACCTTAATCAGTTTACAAATTTCGAGAGGGATAATCCTGTTAATAGCAATACCTTTAACATAATTAAGTGGTACAAAAATACTACTCCTAATATAATAACTTAGTAATTAGCCGCCTATACTTTCTATACCATTTAGGTGGTAAAGACCCTTACCTTTACTTTAACTATAACCTTAATCCCTTATATACATTTAACCTCTATAATAGTTACGCGGACCATACTTTTCAGGGTATTATGCTAGACATAGGGGCAGTAAAGTACTTAACAAGAGGTTATTCGTAGTATGTAATACTGCGAAAGGAAAGCACTACAGCTACTGAAATTAATCGTTACGATATTAATAAAGTTAAAGTTAGCTTTGGCCTAGGCGAACAATTATCGTTACTAGGGATAACTGTAATTTAAACTATTATAAGAGTAATTACGTTTCACATTCTTAAGTCCTCCACCTCTTTTCTACTTTCTTTAAAAGATATGAAGACCCTTGACATTAACGTCGATATCAATGTAAACGAACTGGTTAAAAACAGCTAAAGGTTTTTATTCGTCTTTAAATGAGGGTATTTACAGTTTTATCTTTAAGGCCTAAAAGCAGTGGTATTAAACCTAACGGAATTAAAGATACGTTAATCATACCAGCATTTTAACCATATAACTGTTAACAAATTATATAAAGTCCTAAAGTCTGTAGGGCATAGCGATATGGAATACTTTGCCCTAAAATATATTAAAAAGCTTTGTTATCACGGTTCAACGTATACTTAAGCCCCCCGAAAATTTAAGTTTACACTAAAAAACGACAAGGATTTTAATTATAAAATCTTTATTAATATGTTTTGCTTAAATAACAAACCTGTTTTTTACGTCGTTAACTCCGCAACTTTTTTCTACGAAACTAAGTTTCTAAAGTCCCTTTCGGTAAAGGATATGTTGGAAACGTTAAGGATGTTATAAATTAACACGTATCTAGGTTTACCTAATGTCGTTGTTTACGATACCGGTACTAACTTTACGGCGGCGGAGTTTTAGGAAAATACCAAGATAATAGGTATCTAGTATAAATAGATACCTGTAAAAGCTTACTGAAGTATTAAGAAGGTTAAAAGAACATACAACTTACTTCACCAAGCGTACAATATCTTTATGTTATAAATTGAAAGTTTTACGGATTCGAAGGCACGTTTATAAATGGCAGTAAAGGGCTTAAATGATATTATAGGCCTTAACGGCCTGATGCCAACGTTACTAATCTTTGGAGTGTACCCACGCCTAAGGAGTGAATCTCTACCCTCGGCAAGTACTTAGAAACGTACTACGGTTTACAGCAAAACTTTAAAGGAACTGCGAAAGGAATTAACACATCGTCAAGTTAATAATGCCCTTAATACCAGAAACGGGCCCATAATAATCGATGTATTTACTTTGCCATTGTAAAGCAAAGTCTTCGTGTAGTGGAAGCTGGGCAAATAGGAGGGGCTGTATAAGATATTAAGTATCATAAACTTTAAAGTAGTTATTAAAACTGCTAACGGCCCTATATTTTTTCGGATTATTTAAGTTAAGCCCTATATCAGGGGTATTAAAGATAAAAACCCTTAAACATTACAAACTAAATGATTGAGCTAATACGACCCTCCTTCACTCATTATTAACAAGCTGATAAAACGCTGCCAGCGCGAACGACTCCTGAAGAAAAAGGAAAACACTAAAAAGAAGGAATATATACTAAGCCGTATCTATAATACTACTTGGGTAATTAGGAAAAAAAAGATAACGAAAACTTAATAATAAAGTTTAGAATATAAAAGATTATTAAAAACTTCGGCAAACCTTTTAAGGAAAGCGATAGGGTTGAAATCAACGGCCTGCTAACCCAAGGTATGGTATAATTTGTACCGAAAGTTGACTTTAACCTTTAAAACTCAAAGGTTACGATCTTTAAGTCGAGGATTATTTACGAGGTTAAGTGTAAAATTACGGGGCAGCTTTATAGAAAGTTATAACTAATCGTTTAAAGATATAGCGATGAAGGTAAAGACTGGATTTTCACGTAGTCACTAACGATCCAGAAGATTAGCTAGCATTCAGTAGTTGCTTTAGTAATAAGTTTGTTAGCTAGGATTAATGGTAAGTTTATACTTAATAGCCGTAATATTATGCAAGCCTATACACAATTAGTTACGGATTTACAGCGAATTGTATTATTGGAATTGCTACAGGAACTCCATGCCGTTTATCTACTAGGAATGGTAATACGGTATGTCAAACCACTATATGAACTAGTTAAGGTAGGCGTTCACTGGTTTCTAACTTAGTAATTACATTTTAAGTTCCAGTTAACGATAAAGTTTTTAATATACGATCTGTATTTGTTAGTGATGTAAGAAAAGAACCTCGGCATAATAGGTATATAAATTAACGATACCCTTTTCGTTGAAGCGGCTGGCTTTATAAAACTAGAACAGTAAACAATCGAAAACTTTAAGTTTTAAAATTACAAACCGGTAACGACATTAACAAAAAACAATTAATTTAACTTTAATAAATCGATAATCCGTATACTTGGTGTTGATACCGGTTTAAGCTTTTACCAAAAGGATTAGGGCGCTATTTTTACTATAATTGACAAAACTGATAAGGCTAGAGTTTAACGGTACTTGGAATAGCATGTACAGGGTAGCTATATTACCACTTTATGCCAACCGAAAGCCTTATACAACCTATTTATTGCGGTATAAGTATAAACACCAATGAATGAAGACTTTAACCGTCTAAATAAAAGGTTAAAGTAATAAATGCGAAATCTAGACCGCGGGATTAATATAGTGCCTATCGATATTTTAAAGGCAAAGTTAATAATTTTTACGGATAAGTTCTTTGCAAATAACACTGACTTGTCTTTACAAATCGGCTTTTTAATAACTTTCGTCAACGAAGATAAACGGGAAGATTATTTTAGTATTATCGGTAACCTAATTTACTAAACCTCTTTCAAGTGTAAAAAGATTACATAAAGCATGTTGACTTCAGAGGTTTACGGCATAATAACGGGCTTTAACGTAGGTATAACGCTGTAAAAAACCATTAACTTTATTACCAGTTAGTTAAAGATTCCCTTTATCCCAGTGGTAATTTATACCAACCCAAGAAGTTTTTTCGAGTACTTATTAAAGCTCGGAACCACTAGCAAAAAGCGCCCAATAATCAACGTAATAGCACTTCGCGAAGCCTATGAAGAGAGGGAGATTAAAGAGTTCCGATGGATCGATGGCAAAGATAATCCTATAAATGCTATGACAAAGGTCATGCTAAACAAAGCCTTGAAAAGGTTTATAAGCAACAATAAACTAATCATACGCATTAAGGGATACGTAGATAAACCGCCCGGAAAGCCCAAATCACGTGACAGCGGACAAAGATATACTAGCAGATTAGAAAACTGCTAGGGTATTAATAATGGCGACCTGTTTAAATAATACAATTGAAGTGGCGAAAAAACTTTTTGTAGGAATTGATAAACTCGGACCTTGGAGTGGCGGAGCAATTAAGGTTAAATGGGGTTAATTTACATACAATTGGGTGTAATACAATATAGGAGTTAACTGGAATTGACAAGGGTCTGGCTAGTTAACGAGGAGGTAATTTAATGGTAACCGGAAACGATTGGTTAGCCACACTGACGTACGCGCACAAACTAAAAAGCCGCCAGTGTTGGAATAGTATTACATGCAGTACAGTAGGTCAACTTTACTTACAGTAAAGTTAACCGTACCGTAAGTGTATTGCTTTGTACGGACTTACCGCATTGGGTATAAGTCGAGTGTAATGCACTGCACTTCACTCTAAGGCACGGGCCAAGCACTTGGCCATACAAATTACAGTGCAGACCGGCTAGCGGTCTGCCAAACCTAGAACAATAATCCACCATCTGACCATGCAATACTACTGTTACTTCGACCAATCGAATCGACTTGCAACGTCTAAGGCCTACCAACATTAACCCATTTGTTCATAATTTTTTTCCAATATCAACGTTAATAATAGTACGTATTTAAAAACAAAATGTTGCTACTATTAGTGTAATTACATTAGCTAATATAGCACCAACTGTAAGATATTACATGCGTATAACACACTGAAGCGTTTATTTACTGATAGGGTGGGGACCAAGGTTATGTTATAATAAATGAGGGAAAACCGAGTAATGGTTTCCTGAACGTAGAATGATGAATCTATTTTACTAATGCTACATTTGTCATTTCGACCAACGATTCAAATGGGCAACGAAGCTACACGAAGACCTACCTACAGTAACAAAAGTTCGCCATAACTTGCTGGTTGTTCGCCATTGCCCCTGAGTAGCGTGTAGACTCGTCCTGACGTCGTGCCTGTCAGCACCTGGTGTGATGCCGAACGATTTCACAAGATGAGCACGGTGCAAGTGTGATGAACAAATCCATGGTAGATTCTTTACAGTTTGGTCAGTCATGACGTCGGGCCTGAGGATTCCAAACTGACGTGTGAATTTGAGGCCTGAACGGCCCTAGAAAAACATGTCCCCTGTCCCCTGTCCCCAGTCCCCAGTCCCCTGTCCCGAGACCTTAGTCAGATCCGGCTGAACAAGCAAGCACCAACCCGTTGCCTGAGATGTGCCTGCCATCAAAATAACGGGTACATCACCTTCAACCTCACTCTGTCTCCAGCAGTCTGATACGTTTTCTGGCGTGGGCCACCACGAACAGATCTTGCATCTCACTGCCCTCCTCTCCAAATTTGCGTGCCAGCGAAGTGCCCAACACCAACCAAAGCCGCAAGCCATCCCCTGTGCAAAGGAGCCGCCACCAGCACAAACTTGTCACTTTTCCTCGTGTGAGACTTTGTGGGGCTGTTGCCCCCTTTCCGGCTTAGCGCGGATTGCATCATCCACCACCTATATCAGATCATCACGGCCTGACTACGACAGCCATCGCTTTGGCCTGTAAGGAACGTTTCGAAGCACCCCAGTCCCGCCCTTTCAACTGATGGCGCTGCTTGCTACACTGTGTGCATCAATGTATTTTGCATGAGCTGTTCAGATGTAGATTCGTAATACTATATATACTTGCTGACTTGTCTGTGTCCAAGGCGCAGGGGGCGCAGGGTGGGAACCGGCGTGCACACAGTCAAGTGGAGGAGTCGGGTACGGAATAGTCGCTTGACAATGGCACGGTTTATGTAGAGTCTGATCTAGCCCGTGGATCTGCTGGACTAAGTATGATGTGCTTTGGTTTGTAATTTACGGGGCCGTCTGGCAGGGCTACTTCTATCACGCTGCCCGCTCTTCTTTCCGTTGCCACCGCGCACATCCCTCACCAACCTATGTATACTTCTTTCCCGGCCCTTTCCAGACCTTTCTCCCCACATCTTGCTCTGTACCTAATCCTTATTCCATTGAGCTGCTGGCACACAACATTCCAAAGCTTCCATCCACTTCCCAGCGGCTCTCACATCCTCCTAACCGCAAAAGACCGAGGCAAACCGCCACACCACTATAGAGCAGAGCACACGAGGAAAATGTCAAACTACACCTACTCCCACTCAGAAGCCTCGGGCGCTTCTTCAGCATCCGCCTCTCCCAATCTCAGCCCCACCGACACAGAGTCCAGCGCCTGTTCCACCACCACAGCAGACGACCTCGAATCCATCCACCCATCTTCCCCCTCCAGCATGACGCTCCCCACGGTGGCCTTCCACCCCTCCCACCTCCAGTGGCTCAACGAGCGGCTCGAGACCATGCACCCGCGCGACATCCTGCGCTTCTGCAAGATCTACTTCCCCAATCTCTACCAGTCGACCGCCTTCGGCCTCTCGGGCCTCGTGGCCGTCGACATGCTCGCCGAGCTCGCGCGCGAGGATGGGCGCCCCGTCGACATCATCTTCCTCGACACGCTGCACCACTTCCAGGAGACGCTCGACCTCGTCGAGCGCGTGCGCGCGCGCTACCCGGCGACGCCGGTGCACGTCTTCCGGCCGGCGCACTGCGCGACGGCGGCCGCCTTCGCGGCGCGGCACGGCGCACGCCTCTGGGCGACGGCCGCCGAGCGCTACGACTGGCTGGCCAAGGTCGAGCCGCAGCAGCGCGCGTACGCGGCGCTCGGCGTCGGCGCCGTGCTGACGGGCCGCCGCCGCAGCCAGGGCGGCGCGCGCGGCCGCTTGCCGGTCATCGAGCTCGACGCCGACGCCGCGCGCGGCCGCGGCGTCGTCACCATCAACCCGCTCGCCGCGTGGTCGTTCGCGCAGGTGCAGGCGTACGTGCGCGAGCACGACGTGCCGTACAACGCGCTGCTGGACCGCGGGTACACGAGCGTCGGCGACTGGCACTCGACGAGCCCGGTCGCGGCGGGCGAGGACGAGCGCGCGGGCCGATGGAAGGGCCAGGAGAAGACCGAGTGCGGGATCCACAACAAGAAGAGTCGCTACGCGGAGTTTCTGCGCAACCAGCAGGAGGAGGAAAAGACAAGGGCCTTGGAGGAGAACCATCAGGGGCGCACGGGGCCCGCCATCCAGCAGCCGTCGGCCCACGGTACTGTGGTGGTCTCGTGATTCGGGCTGGAGATGGTGTTCCTCTTATCGGGGTGGGTGTCCTGGAGCTGACAAAAAGGCCGAACAAAAACGCGGGGGACCAAGTACTTGGCTTGGCAGCGTCGGCAGGGTAGCGTTGATATCCGCTGCCAGCCAAAGCATGGCAAGCAACCTATAGCAAGCAGCGTGGCATTTTGTAGAGGCAATCGAATACCATCCAAACCGGACTATGTACTTGCCTATTCACCGCATAGATCCCAGCGACCGACTGACTGACTCGCCCACGACCCTTGCACAAAAGATACCAGTCACACTGACTACTACGCACCGGCCACAACGCTCCTCCTGCTCCACGAAAACACCACCATCGAGGGTCCGGGTCGCATACACGGCGAGGTCCCAGCGCTGGCGGGCCGACAACTGGAACTTGGAAGGACGTCGGTGGTGGGGCCCGACGGCCGCCGCCCGCGGGCCCATCGCCGCAGAGCCGCGCTGCAACGGCTCTCGAGCCGGCGTGGCGGGGGGGGGGGGTTGGGCGGTTGGATTGCCCGAAAGCGGCATGGCGCGGATGGCGCGATTTCCAGGGAGTGAGTGAGGCCCAGGCAGGGGGGAGGGGCTCGTCGGAGGCAGGCGTCGTGTCATGCAACAACGATCGGGGATTCCAAAGGTTGGAACACCACGCTAGGATCGAAGCCAGGCACGCCATAAAGGGTGACTGGAGGTGGGGGCCGAGGGGGGGGCCTGGCCAAACACGTGCGTGTTGCCTGCCACGAACTGAACATCGGGTGTACCGGTGTCTTCGAAGCATGTGGCGGGAACCCCGTCGATGCCACGGAACTCGTTGCCTTCTGTGGAAGTTTAAACAGATACAGTCTGTACATGGTATGTACACAGGACTCAATACCAAGGATGCAAGGAATACGGAGATGAGGATTTCCACCGGAGAACTAGGAAATAGTATTCTCAAGCCATAGGGGTATCGAGATGAGGATTATAGCTAGTTTCAGCTGTTAGAATTACTAGTATTTACTATTGTAAGGTTTCGATTATAATGATCGAGGTTTATGCGGATTTGCTTCATTAATTAAGAAGTTTTCTAGGTAGATTTCAAGGTATTTCAGAATTTACAAGCTTATATAATATCTTCTTATATAGTACCTTAATATATTATTAGTGTCAAGGGACTAAGCCAGTGCTGTCGTTTAAGGTGTATAATCCTCGATAAAGAAGGGGAGAGAAACTCTTATTAAGGAGTTATTACAGAGTTATAAAAAGGGGGGGTAGCCTACTTATATAATAGGTGAGAGCATACTTTTAAATGGCTCGAAAGCATTGTAAAACTATGGTAACTACTAGGGCTAAATCCTTAGTAACTATTGGCTTATGCACTATTCGTGATATTACCTCTAGTTTACTTTTACGAGGTCTGATACTTTATAAAAGACGGTAGAAAGTGTTAACAAATTGTAAGGGCTAGCGGTGAAAGGTGTTTTTTTTGCTATAAACCATTGCGAAAGGTGCGTGATAACCGTTTCGAAGCGGTTTAGAATACTATAGCATCGTGTGAAAGGTTTCAGCCGTCAAATGTTTTGGTATGATACAAAAAGCGTTGATACTAACCTCCCTACCGCTCTTTTTATAAATAGTCCTATAGCTCCCTCCTTTGAAATATAACACTTTTTCTTTTACAACAATCATGTCCCAGCTATTAGTAATGTAATAACCGTTTTTTTTTTGCCTTGTTCTATTACGTCTCAAAATTATTCAATTCAGCAATTTTGTATTATTATTAGTATAAATACACTAGCTATTAATATAAGTTTCAACTTAAACGCTAAAGTTACCAAAGTTTCTAGAAATATAAGTTTATTTGTTTTAAGGTCGTTTAATTTCTATTGACAAGTATATAGTTTCTTATGTTACGTGTAATGATCACACTAAATACCCGTGAGTAAATAGAAGGTGTCAAGGGGTTTATATTAGCAGTAAGGTAGCAAAGGTAACAAAGATGCAATATCAAGAAGATGTTTGTTCGTGCTGTAGAATGATCACTAGCCGTTAGGCTATTCAGGTATATAGACTGAATACTTAGGTTGACAACTGAAGAGCTATGATGGAAATACTATCTGTATGGTGATGACCGTATCCTTATATATCCGTGCCTTCATACTATCTTCAGTACTGGACCGCTGAAGTCGATGTCGCTTCCTTCGATTCCAATATTATCGACTGGACCCTCGCGGTCCTGTTGGTCCAAACCCTAACCCTGGGTGCTTACATAAGAGAGATCCCTAGCTTGATGTATTGGATATCAGGCTTCTGATAGCGCAGCGGACCGCTAGCCTATTCCATGACCTGCAGTTGGTCTTTAGATTATAACATTACGTCCTATCGAAACGTATTTAAATAGAACTAATGAGTAAATATATTTCGAATACGTGTGTATAATAGTTTCTAACTTATGTAAATTTTAGTAAAAAACTAAGGGTAAGTATAAATTAGAGTAGTGGTTAGGAAATTATTAACGAGTGGTTAGATAGTGGCTTTAAATGCTGCCTATACATTATCAGAGTAACCGGTCGGAATTTGGGTTATATATATGTTTTCTCAAATCTAAATCCTAACATAAACGAGGCCGTCGAGGAGTCTTTTGGGGATTATGTGGGTTTTGACACCTAAAACCGGAGTAAATAATCAGGTTTACAAATTATTTTCCAAACGATAATAAACGGGAAAATAATATATAAATTTATGTGGTTGCAATTAAAGAGGCGATGAGTATCTGTCAAATTACGTCATATAAGGTTAATATTCGTGGCGGTATCGGTTTTATACCCTTCAGTTCTATTCGTTTTGATGACTTCTACATTGTATAGCTTTTAAATGAAGAGTATAGTTTTTAGGTAAATAAATATTTGGGTAATAAATACATGTGTCATACTTAATGAACGGGTAGAAAGTTTAGTTCAAAATTATCAAGAAGTTAGTTGACGTCGTAAAGTATATTAATAGTAAGTTGGGTAAGTAAGTTGAAATTGGTGAAAAGTTATTTATTAATATCGGTTTAAATATGAAGTCGGATAATAGCAATTATAAGGGTATATTCAAGTAATGGTAATTGGTGTAATACGAGTAATTTAAGTTTATTTCCATATTTTATATCTGTAAAGAAAAGGCTTTTCAATGGCTCGAAAATATAAAATGAAATTTAATTTAATTTACTAACGAGTTGAGCATAAAGGTCCGTAATTATTGTTAATTAAGCTGTAACAACATTAAGAAGCGTTAAGGGCTACGATGTTTAATAAATTTAAAAGAGATTTTTAAATCGTGTGTATATAACTTACTTATTTAATTAACCTATTGTTTTGAAAATTCGTTAATGTGGGGGCGATTTATTCAAGGTTTATTTCGGGTTCGTAAAATGGTTTTAATATAATATTTAAATTCGGTTTCATTATTTATAGATACTATCATATATTTCTATAGCTAGTAAGCGGCTTCGTTGCAGGTTGTACTTTTGCAAAGTATACGGTAACGTGCCACTCTATAAGGTGCATTCCTGTAGAGTGCATGATAGCGAGCCACTGCCTAGAAGGGAGATTAGCAGAGTATATGGTAGAGTACTACTACTCAGATAAGAGCCTATAAGCTTCCATCCGAGGCGTATACTCTCTGGATGCCTCTTTTCCCTTTAATCTATCTTTAATATATACTATTAATCTTTACGATTACGTTTTTACTTTTTATGTTTATGTAAATAGGCAGAGACGTTACCGATACTAATTAGTAACCGACTCGGTTGACTATATATAGCCTAAGAAAGAAGAGACGAATATAAGGTGAATACCTATAATGGGGTGCTATAACGGTTCCAACTATTCATACTCTAATACTACTTTTTTACAAGAATTATACAGGAGTTTATAAAAACTGTAAAAGTAAAGTAACTCTAAAAATAACTACTTTAATACGAAATTATCAATTCGATTAGTACCCTTTAACTACTGAAAGCTCCGTTACGTTATAATTAATTTGGTTGGCACTTTAAAATATCCAGATACTTCCTAAAAATCGTCCTATTACGTATTAGGTTATGTAAGCCAAAACCACCAAGTTTCGAAACCCTTTGTTGGGATCCATCCGATTTAAATACAGTATTTAAACCGCTTACAAACTTTGGGAACGGCCAAGACGTAATATCCAAACCGTATATAGAAATTGAAAGCGACTAGTATATAAATTTTGAATTGTTTCTATAACCAAACTACGCCTGAAAAAAAAAACAATTAAACCGCTGATATACCGCAGGTTCAATACGCCCATATACATGTTGTACACCATCTTAACTTATATATATATGTATACCTTCTTATATCTCTTTCCCCATTTTTACCACCCTAATCGCCTTTTGTCATTCGTCATATACCGCTTGTTTGAATTTACTACTAACGACGTTTAAATTTACTAGTTACTTAACTAGTATAACGCCTAGAAAGTGTTAGAGGGCTAATTAAAAACGCTTTATTAACTTGTCATCAGGTTTCATTTACATTTTTAAACATTATTTATCATAGAAAACGCTAAACAAATTATTTTAAAGGCTTTTGTATATTTTATTTGGTTTCATTATACACATTATACGCTTTTATTTGGACCGTACCACTTTAAACACTGCATTCCAAGCGCACCCAAATCTTATCCACTACGTAAAATCAACTTTTATACCGTTTTAACATCTCCGGTACACGTATAAATCAACTTCTCAAACTCCCCAACGTACTAAGCACTCTTGTAATTATAACTCCAGCATTAACAAGCCAGAATAAAGCCAATGAATACTTTAATCTTTAAGTTCAATATATGGGGATTAGGAAAATCGTCTTACAAGAGATTAACCTAAGATTATAAGACAATATTATAAACGTACCGGTTGAGGATTTAAACACTTGTACGGTAAACATATATATTATAACCGTGATTTTTTGTTACTGTGAAAGAAAACCTTAAGGATTTGATATATTGGATAATTTCTGTAAAATATTTTCAAACTTGACGATAGAAATATGGTATATCGTACAAAACTAGATTTCCAAAGTTTTACGAGCTTAGTTATGGAATAGAAGCATTAATACTACAAAAGGAAGGAATAACCGCCTTATAAAAGCCCCATTCGAGACGGCACAGTTTACCGATTAACTGGATTAAAAGAACAAATATATATATGAAACAAATTTTATAAATAGATACTATTTAAAATAATATAAGAAATAAGTTATGAAACATATACAAATAAAATGGCAACGTTGAAATAATATATAAATATAGAGTATAGAATGCTTCAACTATGTGCCCACGCTCCAGGTAAGGAATATAGAGCTTAAAGAAAAGAAGGAACGACTATGAATGTTATCCTCCATGCAAGTATAACACACACCTACACCCAAATGCATACTGAAGGAGAAATGAACAATAGAATACTTTCTGAATACGATTAACACCTTTTTCAGCCGTAATAAAAGCGGTTTAAACACCGAAAACAACCCGACCGAAAAAAATCAACGGTGTGAAATAACAATACAAACCTTACAGACTAATGCCTAATAATTACATCCTATACCAAAACATCTTATTAAACTGTTTTCAAACTAATAAAAGTAATCCAATGAAACTTACTAACTACGCTAAACTATAGGACAAAAAAACTAGAATATAAAACCTTACTACTTCTTTGATAATAAAATATGTTTAATACTAAATAATTATAAAAAACTATATGTTAAGCTATTACAATTCTATATTACCTTACACGGTATATTATTTAGGTAAGCTCCAAAGTGGTATATATACGATGTTACGTAAGTAGATACGTTTACGAAATGTTACAACCACTTAAAATTACACTTCGATACGAAAATAAACCATAAACTTTACAATAAAAACTTAACGGGTACTATTTAGAAATCCTTAAGGAATTAGCATAAAACCGTTAAAAAACCAAATAGAAATGCTTACCACTATATTAACAAAGTTCTGGAAATACCAAACAGCCTTTGAATCACAGTATAAAGGAGATGAATTATTCATTTTAATTGTTGTAAAAGTATACTGAAAAAATCCAAACTTTAAGCTTATGTTATTCAAGCTGAAAAAAGACTTGGAAACTTTTTATATAAGTGTTGGTAGGCTTTTATCGTTGCAAAGTAGTCGATTCAAATTACTGTGGTCGAATTAACTAGTGTTAAATTAATATTGTTGATTGAGATGTGTAAGTTCCAAGTTTGACAGACCGATAGCCGGTTTGCAAACTAATTTGTATGGCCCAACACTTTGGCCTGTGCCCCAATTTGAAGTGAGCACCTACTGCACTACACTTGCAGTGCAGTTTACTTATATCCCATAATCAACAGTCAATTTGCAATACGTATAATCAACTTTACTGTAAGTAAATTTTCCTTAACTGTACTGTATTTAACTGCTATTCCAACACTGACGGCTTTTTGTTTTGTGCTTGTACGTCAGCGTGGCCTGCTATCAATTGGTGGCAACCTTTGAAATCTCTCTTTAATCCGTAAGCCGATAATAAGCGAAACCCCTATTAATTCCGATTATTTTATACTGAAATCAACCTTAACTACGGTCCTTCGTAGCCCTTTTACTCTACCCCTCTGAGGCCTCTGTTTCTCAATGACCGTATACAAATCTTTCGTCATAGACTTATACAAATTAAGTACGCCACTAACTGTATACCTTTTACTAGTAGTTTAAACTACTGTTATTGGCATTTTTACTATCATTACCATTAATACTACTACTCTGGCAGTCTTTAAGTTTGCTAGGGCAACCCTATTTCTTCGCGTCATATACCAGGATGTTTACGTAACCCTTGATTCGTACGGTTAACTAATTACTACTTACAAACTATTTTATGGTGTTATTAGGCGTAGATTTAACTATAGTATTAATGGAGTGGATTTTGCTGTTAATTTACTGAAATTTATAGATTTTTCGGGCTTTATATACCTTCCTTAAAGTCATTACATTTATTATTAGGCGTTTTGAATTAGTCTTATATAGCTTTAATAGATATTCGTAAAGGCTTCAAAAATCGGTATATATTACTATAGGTATTGAAGGCAGTCCTAGGTATTTGGTAATAATTCTTAATATACCGTTAGTTATTATACCGATATCAAAGTTTACCATTATACCGAAAACTTTTGAAGCTAATATATTTCGTATTATACGTTTTTAATTTACATATATTTAATATATAGAATTTCTGGAAATAGTAAACTACTGTTACAGGCTAGTGCCTAGCTAGTATTTACCAGGGATCCAACCTTAGTAGTTGTACTCGATCCTGCAATACTTTAGAGCAGGTAGGGAGCCGCTTGAGGACACGTCATATGATCGGGGAAAGAGCTATACCATTTTAGCTCTATAGTCACTCCCTAATAGAGACTTCTTCTCATTCTTCTTTATCGAGGTTTATAAACAGAATCCAACTACCTTAAGCGATAGCTCCGTTTTTAGTCCCTTGATATATAAACCTCGATTTTTTGCCCGACGGTATCTTAGTTATTTCTTATTGGCTATAACCTAAGGTTATATTTTTATCTTTTAGTCCACTGAATCCAAATCCCTAAGATTTAAAGTAATTCCTTAATGTACGTGTTAAAAATAAGCTTTAAAGCACCTTAACGGTTTGGTACAATTACTTTAAGACTTAATACGAACGTTTTATCGACGCTTTATGTATAAAACTTATCTAACGGGATTAAGTCGCTCGAAAATACGCTTTACATTTAAAATAACGAAATAATAATAAGTTAAATACTTTAACGAATATAATCTGACAATTTGAAGCTACCAGTATGCCTACATCCTCGAGTTAACTTCCCTCCTAAAAAGGTTTCTCATTATATACATTATAAATGACATCGTTACCATAACGCTTTTTATGAAGGACCGCGTTAATTCCTTAAATAACGACGACTTTTTTTAACTTTTATTACGATATTAACGATACTTTTAACGGGCGTTACTGACCTAAACATAAATTATTTAAATAAACGTTTAAATTTTGCGGTATTTTGTTACGATTTTCGGTATAAAAAGCTACGATAATACGTAAGTTACGTCGAAACCAGAAATTTATTGGTATAAAAAAGAATTACTTTTACGTTTTTTTCCAATAGCTAAAAAGCCTCGCGACAACCGTTATAAAAAGCTATTACGCCCGCGAAGACAACGGCAGCATTAGGGACTCTGATTCCTTAATAATTATACTTTACGCCTATTACTACGACCTTAACGCGGCTAAAACAACTATAATTTGGCTTAAAAATATAAAATAAAAAGTTCATAAACGATTTTACGTTTTTATTGACGTTTAGAAGGCTTTACTCGCGAAAGCCGGCGATATAGCCTGGAAATCCGCTGTAAAACTTGGTATCTTAAAGGGAATTATTAATAATATACTTATTAATACGTTATTCCACTTCGATATACTGGCTAATTATAATAAATAAGTTGTCCTCGTTTAACTTATCGATGGATACCATTATAATCTCCGTATTTGTTACGGCAGTATTAATACTATTGCCATCGGAGGCGATTTTCGCAATGTAAATAACGGCGGTAATACGCCCGTTAGAAATAATTAGAGCGATATTATTATAACTAGCGTAAACGACTTTTAAGCCGTTTTTAAATGGTGCGCCTTCTAGGTTAATTACGAAAAACTTTCCCGCCGTAAGGATTTCGGGTTATATTTATGTTATGAAGGGGACGGTTACTGGATCCGTACCTATTTATAGGGCACGGCGTAACGCCTGAACGGCTCTAACTATAAAGTCGTTATAAAAATCTATTTCACTTCGGCCGAAAACCTTATTAATTTCAAAAGAGAAAAAACGTAACTTTTATATATAATCGTGTACAGGAATTACAGGACCTTAATTCGACTTAACAACTTCGCCTTAACTTTTAAACAACTTTCCGTTTATAGTAAATTTACTTTGTAATTTTATTCATTTAGTTTACGTTTTAATAAATATAGATTATAAATATTATAAAGTCGCGAATAAACAACTTATCTATCGTTTAAAGTTACCGCGCTTTTTGATCCCTTTATAATAACTCAGTAAAATTTCATTTTATACGCCCGGTTTTACCCTACTACTTATTTCTTTTATAACCTTTTTAAACTTCGAGCTCCATAAATACCTTTACCGGATATAAACTTAAGTTATCACTTTCTTATAATAGATTGTTATTTTGGGTAAGCTTTAAATAAAATACCATTAAATTACCTACGAAGTCGTAAAATATATATTATTTTAAGGCGGATCAGTAATCATCGTATTTCGAAACGAAGGTTTACGCCCATCCAGAAAATTCCGAAAGGGGTCGGCGTCGTTATATTTTACGTTATTTTACGATAAATACGTAGGGATCGAGCCGTTACTATATAACTCGTCGCTGTCTTTTTTTAAAATATTAATAAAATATTTGCCCCAAAACCACTTGTTTTTATTTACAATAAACTTCCTATTAATTTTAGGGAATTCGTATCGTTATTCGATAAAGCCTTCGGTAATAGGCTACCTTTTTACCGTTATAAAGCGGATTACGAAATCCCTTTTCATATTAATAATTAAGGCTAACTTTTAAAAATACCATAAGGTCTTTTATATGATATATCGAATAAAAAGCCCCTCGTATTACGTAAAATGTTAACCAAATTACTTAATTAAGGTTATATTCAAGTAAATAGATTTTTAGCGGACGTTTTAGTTCTTCTCGTTAAAAGACCTGGAAAAGGGTTTCAATATTATATCGATTATCGAAAGCTTAATATTATTATAAAGAAAAATCGTTACCCGTTCCCCTTTATTAAAGAAACGCTTACAAGTATTTCGTAAATTAAGTAATTAACTAAGTTAAATCATAAAATTGCTTCTTACAAGCTTCGTATTAAAAAGGTAAATAAATAGAAAACTACATTTCGTATATCTTTCGGATTCTTTCAGTAACTTATTACTTTTTTCGGTCTTTTTAACGCTCCCACCACCTTTTAACGGTATATTAATAATTCGCTACGCCTTTTTCTCAATATTTTTTTTTTGTTTACTTCGACAACTTTTTCGTTTATCTTAACGGTACTTTCGAGGACTATATAATTAAAGTTAAACAAATCCTTGACGTATTAAATGTTACAGAACTTAACCTAAATATTTTTAAATTCGAATTCGATATTTAAAAAACTAAATACCTGGGATTCGTTATTGAAACCGGCGTCGAAGTCCGTATAAACCCAAAGAAACTGCTTGTTATCTAGGAATAGGCGGCTTTTCCGAAGGTTTTAAGAGTACGAGGGTTTTTAAGGTTTATAAATTTTTATTGTTATTTTATTCGCGATTATTCAAAGATTATCAAATTATTATTACGGCTAACCTGTAAAAGTACCTTATTTAATTAAGGGCTTAAAAAATATACTCTCGAACAGCTTAAGTTTAGCTTTTTTTCCAAACCTGTATTCGCCTAATAGGATTCCGATCGCGATAATTTTTCAAAACCGACTGTTTTAACTAGTCCGTAAAAGGCTACCTCCTTTAACTCGACAACCACGGTAACCTACGCCTAGTTACGTATTACTCTCATCTTTCATCTCCCGCCGAATATAACTACGAAATCTACAATAAAAAGCTATTTATGATTATAAGCTACTTAAAAATATAGAACGCGAAGCTCTGAGGTAAGACGCGTTCGTTTGCTATCCTAACGGATTATAAAAACTTAAAATACTTTATAACAATACGGCGGCTTTCTGAACAATAAGTTTCCTAGTCTAAACTCCATTTACAATTTCTTTTTCGATTAATATATAATAAGGAAACGGACCATATACAATCCGATACATTATTATAACGAAATTAGGATATTTTTGAAGAGTTTTTGGACCTACGTTACCTAAATCTAAAACTTTAGTTATTACGTTTCGAATAGTATACTTTTTAACCACCTTCGCATACGTACGTCTTCCGGTTAACTGTTGTCGGTTAATCAATTTTAAAAAGTTGTAAACTTTTTACAAACGTCGACCTCTAAAGCTATTAGGATACCATTATTATACGCGACACCACTTACCCCCGCCTGGTACATACGGTACGTATAAGCGACCAATATTTTTTTGCGGATATCCGTACCAATGACGACCGAATGTTAAAGGTTTTAATTTCGAAATACCGGGTAAATAACAATGAATTTTTAAGGTTTTATGACCGTATTTAGGTACTTGTTTACAAGCCGTTTACTATGGCGTTAATTTAAGCTACCTACGATTTGCTTTTTACCGGTTACCTAAGTTGCGACGTTATTATCGTTATTTTTTCCAAAACGTATTTTTAACAAAACTGACATCGTACGGTCCACCGTTTTTACTGTAACTATAACGTTTGTAATCGTATAACTTATTAAAAACACTATCGAAAAGGGCCGTTTAAATACTTTCTGGTTTCTAAACAACTATAAAACGAATTTTCCGTCGACTTTATAATGAGTTTACCTTAAAAATACGAGGGTAACTTATATTACCTTATAGTTATTACGAATCGTTTAAATGGAGCCGTTACATTTATAGTTATAATTATGATAGACGTCTAAATTTATATGGAACGATTTTTTAATTATTATCAACGGTTTCATAGGTTTCCGCGTACGTTTGTTAATAACCGTAATTCGAATTGGATTAGTGGAGTTTAAAAACGAATTTTTTACTTAACTAAGGTGAAATAACGTTTAAATATCGTTTTTTACCCCAAAATTAACGACGTAACCGAATACGTAAATTAAAAAGTCCTTGTATATTTACGTTCGTTCATCGTTTATATATAATTCGACCAAAATCGTTTATTACCCCTTTATTAATTGCTATTAAATAATAAAGATACGACGATTATTGAGATTAACCCGTTTTTTATAACCTATATTTATTACGTTGATTTTATTTAACTGGTATAATGTTTTCTTGTTTCGACGAAGATACTATACGTAAGGGTTAAAGACTTTATTTAACGGATTCGTAAAGCTACGGAATTCGTATAAGTCGTAATAACGGCTACGTAACAACGTTTAAAAAAAGCTGCTAATAAATAGCGTTTCCCCTCAAAACTTTTTCGGGCCGATAACAAAGTTTAATTTCTTCTTAAAAACTATAAGACGAACGAAATCTTTCAAAAGTTAAATTAGCTTTACGATAAATACTAAATAACACGTGTAATTATTTTTTACGTTATAGAATTTAGCGTATCGAGCGGAGAATATCCTCGATTTTATATTAATTCACTCGTTCGATTCGCTTCGAATCCGCTCTTAAGCTAGTAAATTTGAAACTTTCAACCGTAAATTACAATTATCAAAAACGACGATAGTAAGGCGAAACCAGAATATCAAATCGAAAGTATATTATGGGCCCGTAATAAACTCCAAGTCGAATGTACCCGACTTTATAATTAACCGAAACGGCAAGTTTTAGTTGAATAGGTAGGTTATATACACCCAACGTAAAAGCCGGTTTTAAACTTTTTCAATACCATAATACTTGATATTTTTGAATCGCATTATGGATCAATTAAATATAATGATAAATCCTTACGCCTAACCCGTAAAAAGGCATAGTTTCACATCTTATTTTAACAAACGAAGCGGCGTATAAACCGTTAGTAAACGGATATTAAATATACGTATAAACATTGATTAAGGTGAAAAGCGAACTATTATAACTAAGCCCCTATTTATTTAAATATATTCTTAAAATCCTAATCCGAGTTTTCACCTAGTATTTTCTTACATTTTTTAACAAACTAGTTTAGTTTAGCATCCATACAACCTAAATTAATACTAATAAGTTTCGAAACTTTAATAAATTTTTGTATTACTTCTAGTAACGCTTCCTTACGTCTTGTTAACAGCGCCCCTTTACGTTCTTACCTAATTATAAAAAACGTACCTAAATATTACATTTCTCGTTTATTAACTATATAGCCCGTAAACCTCTAGACTGTATAGGAGTAACGGTGATAAAACCCCTCCCATTTCGGGTATTAATCTTAAGTTACATAACGCAACGGATTTTTATAGCCTTTTTAATGGCGATCACCTAAATTTACACGCTTTTTAACCGCTTTTTAATACCTAGGGAGCGGCTTATAATACGTAGACTTACCTCGGTCCTAAAAGTCAAACGCCAAATACGTCTCCGATAACTCCTTAATAACTTCGTTTATATCCGGGTTTAAATCGAGCGGCATATACATATAACTAAAATTATGACCTGTAGCTTTAACTGAATAAAGGCGGTACTGAACTCTAGTATTTGGCTACTCGTTAAGAGCTCCTTCGCAACTATTAAAACCACTTACCCTTAATCTTTTGGCAAAATTTCCTGAAATTATACGTTATTCCATAAACGTATTCGAAATATATATTTTTTCGAATTTCGTTAAAGTATATATCGATAACTCTTAAATCAAGAAACTTTATATTTGTTAATAAGGTTCAAATCATTTTAAAATCTATGAGCCATATCTTGGATAACTTTATTTACCTTCGCGGCAAACTAAAAATTTATCATAATGTTAATAAATAAAGAGAATATTAAGATTATAAAATAAATAAGTATCATATTAATAACTATATATATTAACGTTATACGGAAAAGTTAAAGGTTAAAAAAAAGAAAAAGGTTTCATTTTTAGTAATGAGGACTTTACGAATTATTAATAGGAAGGGGAGGGCATTAAAGACTTTTTTACGTAACGTTGGTTTAATCCCTTTTATACGAAACCGTATTGTTCCAAAAGGCGCGCGTATCTTCCTTATATTTACGGCGCCTTATATCACAACATTAAAAAAATTACGAGGAAAGGAATGACAAAGATATCTTTAGGGGTAATATTATAGATTAGTACCTAGCTAGTATTTACCAAGAATCTAATCCTGGTAGTTCTACTCGGTCCTACGATGCTCTAAAGTAGGGAGAGCCACTCGATGATGCGTCACATAACTGGAGAAAAGGCTGTACCATCTTAGCTCCATAGCCGCTCCCTAGCAGGGACTTCTTCTTCTTTTTCTTCATCGAGGTTTATAGATAGAATCCGACCACCTTGAGCGATAGCTCCGGCTTCAGTCCCTTTACAACTACCTTTGAAACCTTTTCTCGTTAACGAATATTATTAGAAAGTGTTGGTAGGCCTTAAACGTTGCAATATTATCGATTCGATTGGTCGAAGTAACAGTAGTATTGCGTGGTCAGACGGTGGATATATTGTTCTAGGTTTGGCAGACCGTTAGCCGGTCTGCACTGTAATTTGTATGGCCAGTTGCTTGGCTCGTACCCTAGAGTAAAGTGCAGTGTATTGCACTCGACTTACACTCAATGCTTTAAGTCCGCACAAAGCAATATACTTGCAGTACGGTTAACTTTACTTATAGTAAAGTTGACCTATTACATTTCATGTAATACCATTCCAACACTGGCAGCTTTTTAGTTTGTGCGCGTACGCCAATATGGCTAACCAATCTTTTTTGGTTATCACCAAATTGCTTCCTCGTTAACTGGCCAGACCCCTATCAATTTCATTTAACTTTCATACTAAATTGCTCTACCGCTCCAAGGCCTGTATTTATAAATTCCCATAAAAAGTTCTTTCGTCACAACCTTTTGCAAGCCTCCACTTCAACTATACCACTTAAACAAATCACTGTTATCAATCCCCTAGAAATATTTTAGTCTGATAGTACATCCCTGTCCATCGTCACGTGGTTTGGGCTTTCCGGACAGCCTATTTACGTAACCCTCGATACGTATAGTCAGCCTGTTGCTATCCACAAACCTTTCCAGGGCTTTGTTTAGTGCCGCCTTCGTCATGGTATTTACGGAGTTGTCTTTGCTATCGATCCATCGGAACTCCTCAATCTTCCTCCCTTCGTAGGCTTTACAGAGTGCTATTACATCAATTATCAGGCGTTTTTCACTAGTGGTTTCGAGTTTTAAAAGGTATTCGAAAAGACTTTTTAAGTCGGTATAAATTACTACCGGAACAAGAGGAATTTGCAACTATCTTATAATAAGGTTAAGGGTTACCCATAATATTATACCTATGCTAAAGCCCGCTATTATACCATAAATCTCCGATGTTAACATGTTTTGTATAATAATTTTACACTTGATAAAAGTTTAGTAAATTAGGTTATCGATAATGTTAAACTGGTCTTCCCGCCTATTTTTATTAACGAGAGTTATTAGGAAGCCGATTTATAAAAATAAGTCCGTATTATTTGTAAAAAACCTATTCGTAAAGATTATTAGCTTTACCTTTTACAAGTCGATTAAAACTATATTAATCTCGCGGTCTAGATTTTACATCTATTACTCAATCCTTTTATTTATCCGGTTAAAGTCTTTATTTATCGGTTCCGGTACTTACGCAGCGATAAAAAGGTTGTGCCAAGCTTCTGGTTAATATAATATAACAAAATAACTACCTCGGGAACGTCATTCCAAATACATTTAAGCCTTAACCTCGTTAGTTTTATGAATTGTGGCAAAAATAACACCCTTGCCCTTTTAACGAAAGTTAAAGCCAGTATTAATAATAAACATACGAATTAACGATCTATTAAAGTTAAGTTAGTTATTTTCTGTTAAGATCGTCACCGGCTTGAAATTAAAGAACGTAAAGTCCTTAATCGCCTATTATTCTAGTATTATTAATCCAGCCGTTCCGACGAAAAAGGTATCGTTAATTTGTATATTTATTATGCCGAAGTCCTTTTCTTACGTTACTCATAAGTACGGTTCTTATATGAAAGACTTTATCGTTAATTTGGATTTAAAGTACGACTGGTGGGTTAAAAGCTAGTAACAACTTGCTTTAAATAATCTATATAGTGGTTTAACATACCGTATTACCTTTTCTCAAAGGTAAATAACACGTAACTACTATAATAATTCCAACAATATAATCTTTTACAAATCCATTACTAACTACGTATATGCTTACATAATGTTCCAGCTTTTAAGTGTAAACTAACTTTTAGGCCTAGTAAGAAAATTCATTGTCAAAATAATTACTAAACGTTAACTAATCTTTTAAATTGTTAACGAATACGTAAAAATTCAGTTTTCAACTTTATTATCGTATCCTTAAGCAATTAATCGTAATTTTTATTATAACCGCCCTGTAGTCTTACCTTTAACCTCGTAGATAATACTCAACTTAAAAATCGTAACGTACGGGTTTTAAAAGTTAACGTTGGTTTATAGTACAAATTATACAACTCCTTGAGTTAATAGGCCGTCGATTTTGACCCTGTCGCTTTCCTCAAAAGGTTTGCCGGAAGTTTTAATAATACCTTATATACCAAGTTTTATTACCAAATCTTCGTTATCCTTTTTTTTTTACTTACCCAAATAGTATTATAAATACCACCCGGTATATATTCTTTCTATTTAACCCTCTTTTTTTAGCGGTCGTCTGTGTTAACCACATTCTATCGGATTATAGATTACAATTAAAGGGGGTTCATATTAGCTAGATTGCTTGGTTTAAAGGGCTTACAGATTCTCGTCTTCAGTATCCCTAATATAAGGCTTAACTTAAGTGGTTTGAAAAGGTACAAGGCTGTTAGTAGTTTCGATAACTACTTCAGAGTTTATAATACTTAATATTTTATACAAACCCTCACATTTACCCGAATCCCTCTATACGAGGACTTTAATTTATAATGGTAAAGCAAGTATGTCGATGGTTAATAAACCATTCCTGGTATTAAGGGCGTTATTAACTTGGCGGTGTACCAATTCTTTTCGTAATTCCCTTAAAGCTTTGCTATAAGCCGCGACACGTTTCTAAGTACTTTCCGAAGGCGAAGATTCACTAGTTAGATGTAAATACGCCAAAAAGAACTAGGAGAGTTAGTATTAAGCAGTCAGTGCCTATAATATTATTTAACCTGTTTACTACTATCTGTAAACGTGCCTCCGGATCCGTAAAGCTTCCGATTTCTAATGTAAGGATATTATACGCTCGGCGAAGTAAGGAGTATACCCTTTTAATCTTTACAATGATTTAATAGGCTTTTAAAGGTACCTATTTACACTAAATACCTATTATTTTGGTATTTTCCTGAAATTCCGCAGCCGTAAAGTTGGTACCAATATCGTGGACGACGACGTTAAGTGGGCACAAAAACGTATTAATCTATAGCATCCTGAACGTTTCTGACGTATCCTTTACCTAAAAGGACTTTAAAAACTTATCTCTGTAAAAATAAGTTGCAGAATTAATGACGAAAAGGATAGGCTTATTATTCAAATAACATACATTAACGAAGATCTTACAATTAAAATCCTTATCGGTTTTTAACGTAAATTTAAATTTCTGGAAAGCTTAGGTGTACGTTTGGCAATGGTAATAAATTTTTCATGGCTTTTAGGGCAAAGTATTCCATATCTTTATACCCTACCAATATCAAAACTTTATGTGGCTTGTTAATGATTAGATAGTTAAAACGCTAGTATAATTGGAATATATCCGATTTTATTAGATTTAACACCATTGCTTCTGGGTCTTAAAGGTAAAACTATAAGTACCTCTACTTAAAGGCGAGTAAAAACCTCTAGTTATTCTTAACTAGTTCGTCTATATTAAAGTCGACGTAAACGCCGAAGGTTTTTATATTCTCCAAGTAAAAAAAGAAAGGTATAAGGGACTTAAAAATGTAAAACTTAATTATGCCCACAATAATTTAAACTATCGTCATCACCAGTAACAATAGTTGTTTGATAGGACCAAAGCCAATTTTGGCCTTACTCGTGTTGTAACAATTAATCTCAGTAGCTATAATGCTTTCCCCCCGTAATGTAACGTACTGTGAATAGCCTCCTGTTAAGTACCTTATTGCCCCTATATTTGGAATAATACCTTGAAACGTATGGTCCGTATAATGATTACGAAAATTGAAGGTATATAAGGGGTTAGGGGTTTAATTAGGGTAAAGGTAAAGGTATTTACCACTTAGACAGTACAAAAAGACGTAGTCGGCTAGTTACTAAGCCGCACTAGGAGTAGTATCTTCTTCGTGCTACTTAATTTACTTAAGTGTATTAACTTTATTAATTAGCTCGTCGCCCTCGAAGTTTGCGATTTAATTTAAGTAGTTCTATTTAGAATAAGTATAATATTAAGCGTGGTATACTTCCTTTTTGTTATTACGCCCAGAAAAAGAGTTCCGAGTTAACTAGCAACCAGATTTGCCACAAATTTAACATTTCTTACCACTATTACAATAATAATATTAGAGGTTAGCAATCCCGCTTGAATTTTAACCTTATCAGCGTTTACGTAGGTATTTCCTTTAGTCTAAAGTTAAGGTCGATAGGCTTGACCTTAAACGTTATAGGCGCCCGTATTTATGGTTGACGTAATTAACTACTATAGGGTTTATTTTATTCACGTTAAAAAAATTGTTGGTTTAGGAATATATACCAAGCTAGTTTGGTATATGCGTCATTACGGTGGCGAGAGAGGAACGTAACTAGCTAAAGAAGCCTTTTCAGGTGGCATCTGAACGTTATAAGGCGTATTAAAACTTACTAACGCCCGTAACCACTGTTCGTACCTGTTCGCGAAGTGTAGATTCGCTAGCGTAGGCCTTCTCCATTGCTTTTTAACACATTATTAACTTGCTAAACATTTAATTAAGGATATTCATTGGTAATTCCTCCTCTTTTTTCTATACTATTATTATAATCCATCTTGTGGTAACCTATTCTGTATGATATTAGGCAAGGTGAACGTCGTACTCGAAGTGACCCTTTATACTATCGTAGATTTCGCGAAATATGATGGCGCTTATTAAAAAAGTCAAGTAGTAATCCTTAGTGTAACTTGTAAGGATTTCGGAAAATAGTAAGTAAAAACTAGAAGGTGAAACCTCTATTCACTTACAGATATTTAGGAAAGGTATTATCTTAGTATCGAAAAAGTTGTAAGGCTTGCCTTTATACTTCTCTATGTTATCCCAAATCCTAGTAAAGTTCGTTATAAACTTGTAATTAATATTAATTATCTTAACAGATTTTGATAGAAAATCGTAATAGTTATTTCAGTCCTAAATAGTGTTTCCTTGTGGTTTAAGCCTTAGGGCTTCCGATACACGATATTAGGGGTAATTTCCAGTCGCCTAACCCGCGGGGTAAATTCTAGTAGTAGGACCCATAGTAAGCTCGCGCGCGTAGGCGAATCTGAAGGGAAAATATTCATAAGGGTTTTGGAGGACTTGGCGACCGAGTTGCTAGGGGGCGATAGGTACTTAGAGGTTTTGGGAGGTTTGATAATCTTACTTAATTAACTAGTAAAAAGCGCTAATATTAATACCTTTAGCCGTGTTAGAAACCGTTGCTTTACGTGTCTTACTACTTCTAAAGGCATATTCTGCGCTGTTACATAGGGGTATTAAACTGTCGAGTAGGTTAATATGTTTTTTATAGTTAGCTCGTAAAAAGGTTCAACTTAGATAGGGGTAAGTTAGCGGTCCCTTGGAACGCGTGTAGGGGCGTTAAAATCCTTTAACGCCTTTCCCTTTTCCTTAAAAGACTTATGAATTAGGATTTTAAAGGCATTTTTCTTGTTAGGCTAATTTGAAGAAAGTTTTGGCCAATTTTACTAGTGTTTTATTAGGAATATAAATACTATAGCGTGTGAAATCTTTCTTTAGCCTATTCTTAACCGAATGTTAAATCATTTTCTATATGTCAAAAGTCCAGTAGTTAAAAAACTTGCGAAAGTCTTAGAAAGCACGAACTCCGCAGCTGTAGTCGTCGCAAAAATAAGTTTCGATAATGAACTGGCTGAAGTAATTAGTTAAATGGACCTTAGTCAAGGTCTCGTTAATATCCGTAATACAGAGTTGTTAGTCGTAGTAGTTAACGAAGATTATTCCAAAGTCTTTAACTTTTTTTATATATTCTTAACTTGGAGCCATTTTACTTAGTTTGACTTGTGGAAGGCGTGTAGGGCGAGGGACTTGGTAATCTTGGGCGTAGAGACTTGTTGTTTTGACGTAAAGTCGCGTGAAAACTTGGAAACTTGGTAACTTGGCGTGAGGTTGCGCGATGTAGCTTTCTAGGCGCGACTTGGAGTTTTTGTTTAAAGCAGCGAACTTGAAGATTAAGTTGATGTAGGGAGTGAAAAAAGTAAAGTAAGGGTAAAGGTTTAATATAAAGTGTAAAGTTGGAGGTTGTTATTGATGTAGGTTGTTTGATGTAGGGACTTGGTTGTTTTTCTGCAATAGTAATACCAGTAATAGTACTAATTTAGCCGTTTGCCAACTTGCCGAACTGAAAGACTTCTAACAGTCAATTTTAACGTTTTTAAGAAATATATGTAAAGATTTATTGGTGTTTTCAATAGCGATACCGTCGCTACCTCTAAGTTGTCATAAAAACTAACGCAGCCTAGAAGTTTTTTCTATTTACTGCCGTGATAACCGACGTAACAGTAAAAGCTCTTTGCAAGAATCTTTCCTCTATCCCAGCGGTAGTATAACTTAGAGCGTAACTGGAAAGTAGCTTCTTCTTCTACTTAATTTGTTTGTATTTAACCTAATAGGTAGGTAAGTACTGATCAGTATTGGTAAGCCTTAGACGTTACAACGTTGTCGATTCGATTGGTCGAAGTAACAGTAGTATTATGTGATCAGATGGTAGATGTATTGTTCTAGGTTTGGCAGACCGCTAGCCGGTCTGCACTGTAATTTTTATGGCCATTTGCTTGGCTCGTACCCTAGAGTGAAGTGCAGCATACTGTACTCAACTTACACCCAATGCGGTAAGTCTGCACAAAGCAATATACTTGCAGTACGGTCAACTTTACTTATAGTAAAGTTGACCTACTGCACTGCATGCAATACAATTTCAATAGAAAGCTAATTTACGATATGAGATTAGTATTATTAGTCAATAAACCGTTCGTAAAAATTATTAACTTCGCTTTCGTTAAATTTATAAAAACCATGTCAATTTTTCTTTTTACGAAATCTAATTACTACTAAATCCTTTTCTTTAGCCTATTAAAATCCTTGTCTTATGAATATTATGTCTGTTCCATAATATAAAGGTTGTACAATACCTCCGGTTAATATAACGTAATGATATAAGCCGTATGGACCCTTTGTTATAGGTATCTTTATAATCTTACTCCGTTGGTCTTATCGATAATCGTTAGGCCCATGGCTTACCCTTTTTATTATAAGCTAATATAAGTACTGCTTTCAGCCTTAATATTATAAATGCAAATTAACGATTTATTAAAGTTAAATTTTATACTTTTAGCCAGCGTTTTAATCGACTTACAATTCTAGATGCCTAACTTTTTGATAACACGTTGTTTCTCCACTATAAACCCAGTATCTCCGGAAAAAAAGGTATCGTTAGTTTATATACCTACGATTCCAAAGTCTTCACCCTCCATAATTAATAGGCATGGGTTGAATATGAAAGTTTTAATACTTAGCCTATTTTTAAAATGCGTATGGTACGTTAGGAACCAGTATACGCCTGCCTTGGCTAATCTATATAAATGCTTAATATAACGTATTATCGTGCCAACCGAAAACTTTTCCTTTAGTTTTTTCGGTAGCTTAAATATTATAATCAACTGTAAATTGATAGCAGACTACGTATATGCTTACGTAATTTCCCGATTATTAAATGTAAATTAACCTTTTATGATAACAATAAAATTAATAGTAATTACAACAGTCAAACGTTTACTAATTTTTGAGATTATAAGTAATTCAGAAAAAAAAAATCTTAACCTTTATTACTGTATCTTTAAACGATTAGTCGTGATTTCTTGTATGGCCTGTTAGTAATCTTACTCTTGACCTCATAAATCATCTTCAATTTAAATATAATAAAGTTTTGGCATTTAAATTGCGTTAACGGTATAAATTATATAACCCCGTACACAAGAAGTCCGTTAATTTCCATCTAGTCTCTTTTTTGAATAATTTACCCGTTATATTAATAATGCCTTCGGCACGTAGTTCAAAGGTATACTCTCCGTTATACTTCTTCTTTTAAGACATATATACCGTTTTAATACCCTATTAAGCCTGCAATACCTATCGTTGTTTTCCTTTTTAGTGTATATCCCCCTTCTAAGTAGTTTTTTACGCAGTCGTCGTTTTATTAACTTATTAATAATCGGCTAGGAAAAGTTATATTAGCTTATCCGTTCGGCTTGGAGGTTATCGACGTTAGAATCCTTATTAAACTTAAGGAGTTGTTTATACAACTTGATCTATATAATACGAAAAGGTACTAAACTGTTAATAGTTTTAATTACTATATATGAGTTAATAATACTTCAAATCTTATACAACCTATCGCATTTTCCTAACCTGTACTACTTAAAGACTTTACTTTAAAGGGGGAGGGATAATACGTTTACTATGAATATTCTGTTCCTATAATTACAAGTATCGTTAACTTCGCAGCGTACCGACTTTTTTCTCAATTTATTTAGAGTTTCATTATATACCATAAGGCGTTTTTAGGTGTTTAACGAGGATAAAATCTTAATAATCATACGTAAATAAGCTCTAAATACTAATGAAGTTGGTACAAGTCTGTTAAGGTTAATAGCATTATTAATGCCTTTTACTCTTATTTAAAGTTGTATCTCTTAACTTATAAAACTTTAAGTTTCAAGTATAAAGATATCGTAAACCTTTTGTAAAAGGGAATATACCTTTTCGACCTTACTAATACCTGAAGAAAACTTAACAGGAATTTATTCATATTAAATTCCTATCGATTCAACGTTAACTTCAAAATTTATCGTAATAAAGTTTACATCGGCGTCGTAAACTAATACGTGTAGTAATCTAAAGTACGTATTAATCTACAAAACGCGTAACACTTTCTATATTTCCTTTGATATATTATTTTTGAAGAATTCAGCGCCGACAAAAGCTGTGGCGAAATTCATGACGTATAATACTAACTTTGAAAAAGTATAAAAGTATATTCAATAATAGTGGAAAATTCGTTTAGTCAACTTTAACGTTTATAAATCCACATTTTTATAACCAGCTACTTTTAAAACCTTATAAAGCCTATTAGTTGCTAAATAATTAAATCAACAATGTAATTAATAAAGTTCCGCCTCCGTTAAATTCAATACCACTACCTTTAGTCTTCAAAGATAATACTAAAAGTAACTTTATTCAAGGTAAACTAAAAAACTTTTACTTCTTTTAATTTATATTGACGCTGAGGCTTTTTATATCTTGAAGGAAAAGTAGGAAAGAGGTAGAGTATTTTAAAATGTGGAAAACAATAAGGCCAATAATAGTCATTACCATCGTTGATTCTAGTGAAAATAGCTTTTTTTAGGGCTAAAACCAACTTTAGCTTTGCCAGCGTTCGTATAATAGAATTCCGTAACAATATAAGTATCCCTTTGCAACGCGATATATCATGAATAACCTCTTATTAAATACCGTACCGCTTCTATATCCGGCGTAATCCCTTAAAAAACCTGCTCCGCGTAGCGATCTTAAATGGTAAAGAGGTATATAGGGCTAAAATCTTTATCGTTATATTGGTAGTAAGGGTCTTCACCTATCAGATGGTACAAAAAAAGCATGGTAGGCGAGTTATTACGTAACTTTCGAGCCAGTGATAATATCTTTATATCAGCCAATAACCTTGGACCCATGTTCCTCCTCTTTCGCTTTATTTCTGTTGAATGATATAACCTACTTAACGTAAATCCAATCAAAAGTGAAAGAGAATTACATGTAATATGTTACCTCATTTAATTTATATCTGGAGATCATATAAAGTATTAACTAATAGCTTTACTCACCGAAAATCAAACATTTATTGGCGTTTGAAATATATTTGCTCGGGTAAATTGAAAACCTTAAGGAAAAGGAATATTTTCCTTCGTAAGTAAAAGTTCGAGTCTTTTGTTAACCGTATTAGTCGGGTCTTTTATATTTGCTATCGATATAATACGCGAGGAAGTTATTTCTTTTGTTGTTACTAAATTTATGGTCTTAAGTTTATATATCAGTTGAGCCAGATATTCGAATTGTTATGGTCGCCCACGAGGAACGTAACTAGCTAAAAAAACCTTCGAAAGTGGCATTAGGATATTAAAGGACGTATTCAAACTTTTTATGGCCCGTAATGGCTTGCCGAACCTGTTAATGCAAAGTGCCTTCGCCAATTTCCATGTTTCCCATTACTTATTAGCAAAACATCAGCCTATTAAACATCTAGTTAAGAAGGTGAATTTTCTTTTCCGAATCCTTCTTATGATCCAGAATATAATACTACTTAATAATATTCCAGTCGGTGAGGTATTAAACAAGATTAATGTCGTACTCGAAGTAAAATTTTAGGCTATTTTAAATTTCGCGAAATGAGGAGTAATTCGTTAGGTATCGAAGGTAATAATCCTTGGTTTGGCCGGTAAAGATACTGGGAAATAGCGAGTAAAAACCTGGTATATAACTATTATCTGACGGCAGATATCAAAAAAGGGCGAAAATTAATGTCGAGGAGTTTGTACGGATTACCTTTATACTTCTTCTTTCTTTCCTAAATTTTAACGAACGTAGTAATTACCGTACAATCCGTATTTACCATAAAAACACGTTGAGAGGGAAGAGTAATATACTGGTCGTAAATAATTTCCAGATCCCTTAATTAGGAAAGATGCTAAAATTACTAATACTGGTGGGCAAAATAATTACCTTTGATGGAGTTTGGGGGGAGAAAGCCAGTAGTTGTGCCTACGGTAAGCTTGCGTGTAAAGCTTGTTCATCCTTAATTTTGCTATTGAAACTAAACTTGTTAAGGAGCTTGTGTAAAAGGAACTTAGGGGTTTCCGCCGCGGGGAACTTAGTAATAGTCTTTTTAATCTTAAAGGGTATATCAAAGTTCCTGCTTAATTAACTAATGGACTTAAGGACTTACAACGTAAAAGTTGATCAACTTTTTACAGCTAATAATGTTAAACTGTTGATTTTACGTAAAAGGGTTTAAAGAACTTATATGTACTTTAGGTAGGTCTTTACGAACGCGTATGGGGTTGCTAAAAGATATTATCGCCAGAAATACATTTACTCTTAGCTTTAAAGATCTATTAAGGATTTTTATCGGTGGTATATTCGTGGAGTACGTTAGTTAGGTTTCCCTTTTTCCATTTTCTAACTGGAAGGTTGAACCTTCGGTTAACAAGTTCAATGTTTAGTCTAATCTTAACGTGATTTTTTACCATCTTTCACATGTCGACGTTCCATTTTCTAAAGTATTTTAAAAAGTCGTCATGTATTTATAGGCCTCGAACAGTTCTAATAAGGTCTAAATCAAAAATATAGGAGCCGATAACGTTAATAAGGTACTCGACCGTAAGGTTTTTGTTAGGTTTAGCAAACTAAAGGTCTTTATTATAGTGCATTTCGAAGGTAATACCGAAGGCTATAATAGCTTTTTTTCTGATAGTATTGGTAATAATATCAATCACAGTACGTTTTAAATCTATAGTAATAAAGATTGAAGAGTGTAAGAGGGAAAAAGGTAGTAAAAGGTGGTAAGTTTTAAGTTTATCATTAAAGTTAGTATATGTGAAAGGTCGTGGGACCTCATCTTTTTTACGATTTAAAATTTACAGTAGTAGTACCTACAATAGTAACAGCAATAGTATTAACTTAGCCGTTTACAAATTTGCCGACTTAGTAATTTTTGAAACTTTTAAGCGGTTAATCTTAACACTTTTTAACAAGAATCTTTAGCAAAGAGTTCTTAGTATTTTGAATAGCGATACCGTCTCCTATTTATAGACTACCGCGAATAATTAACATAGCCTACAAGCCTTCCTTACTTGTTTCCGCAAGCAACTGACATAAATTATAATCGCTCTTCGTAAAAACCTTTCCTCTACCCTTAACCGTCGTTTAACAAAAAGCGTAACCAGAAAACAGCTTCTTTTTCTACTTAGCTAATCTGTGCTTAATCTGATAAGCACTTATTAGTATTAGTAGGCATTTATCGTTGCAACATAGTCTATTCGAATCACTGTGACCGAAGTAACTGGTGTTGTGTTGATATTGTTAATTGAGATGTGTAAGTTCTAAGTTTGACAGACTGCTAGCCGGTCTGCACACTAATTTGTATAGCCCAACGCTTTGGCCTATGCCTCACTTTGAAGTGGGCACCTACTGCACTAAACTTGCAGTACAGTCTACTCATATCACACAAACTACAGTTAATTTATAGTACATACAATCAACTTGACTGTATATAAAGTTACCTTGACTATATTTCATTTAACTGCCATTCCAACAATAAGTCTTAAAACTTTGTTTCAAACTTCGATACGCTGGTATCTAAGTTTCGAATTAATATTTATAACCGAGAAAATTAAATTCAAAGGTTAAATCATCAAGGAAAACATCTCTTAAACAACCAATTACGTTTTAAACCAACGATCTAAAGTGTACCCGAAATAGAATGAAGGACTTAAATATGGTTACAAAAACAAAAAATACCAAAGAAAAAAACCTCTAACTTGAAGATAAAGCATCTATTAACAGAAACTACCTTACAAATGAATACAGAATTCATTACTCGTATAAAAATACCTATAAAGACATATACAAAGTTTTATAGGTTTCCAAAAACGCTATATTATAAACGGTGAAATTAAATATTAATTGACTAATTCTTTATTATACGAGTAAATTCGGTCTCAACGCCAACTTTAAGACTATTAACCACCTAAAGATCAAAAAAAGCCCAATTTCACGACATATATAGCCGACTGAAAAGGTATAAAAGATAAATTGAACACCTAACCTTACAAATATACCTTTAGGGAGAAATTTTAGAGGAGGCTAAAACTTATTTAAAAACTTAGAATAAGGAAACCAACTGAAAACTTGTTACAAGCTTATAGGATATCTTATTCCTATATATTATAGGCTTGGAATACAAAAAAAAAAGTGTTCAACGCTTATATGGCGTTATAATTTACGTTTTTTCAACAAATAAGGCAATCGATTTCAGACTATAGTACTAAATACCGACGAAACTAAATTTTCGACCGACGGAAAGCGATAATTCGACGCGCTCGCGACGAAATTTTCGAAATTTCAATTCAACAGAAAAGGCGAGCACTAGGAAGTTTTATTTGGTAAAGGTAATACATCGTTACTTGACACAATCGTTATAAACGCATGATTCGGACCGGTTAAGTTTTACCTAATAATCTGTAAAACGCTATGTGAAATATTATTAGCTAATATAAACAAGCTCGAAATTCAAGTTGGAAACACGACCAATTAATTTATTTGCGCTTCAAATAACATCTCCGTCCCTTTTTTTTTAAAAAAAAATTGAATACTTATAGTTTTTCCTTGAAACATGTTTAATTCAAACCGTTACCTAATATAGCCGGAATTAAGAATATTATATCGCCGGTTTAGATACCTAGCCGCGAAAAGCTTTTTGCGGCTACTAAATGCAGCTAGATAAATAAATGTAGGAAAAGGAGCTTTAAAATCTATCGAAAAGTTTACTATGAGTATCAACTGTATTCACGAGTCCTACGGTGGTTTAAATTTCACATTTGAGATAATATAAACTTCAATTATAAGGTAATTATGGAAATAATATACATTAACGGCTTGCTCATATTATATGCTGTTGACGTAACAATATTATTTTAAGCCGCGAAATTCACGTAGAACGATTTCATTACGAATTACTGGGATATTTTGGTGGATTTCTAGTTCAAAGTCTACTCAGAACCTCTAAATTAGATTACTTAAAATACCAGTATAGCTTTCAAATTAACTGGATAACTTGATAAAGTTAAAATCGCCGGTAATAAAAAAACAATACTGGTGGAAATACTATGGGGGATTGAAAAGTGCAAACTGTCCTATAAGTCGTTTAAAAGAATATATATAGTACTATCCAAAAAGCTGAAAGGTATCATTTCTGAGGAATCAATCTTGTAAATAACGTTTAACGCTGTAAACAATATATTCGGCCCGAGTAGGCTAATCCTAAAACTCCTCATTTTTGGTGTTTACCCCAAAGTTCACACATATTTAATACATTTTCTATCTACAATATAAAAAGCAAATAATTTAGCAAAATCTACAGTAGTATTTCGTTTCCTACGGGTTAGAAATAATGTTTCGAAAACATTGGCTACAAAAAATAGCCCGCGTAAAACTAGCGTTTTGGATTTGCCATTACAATTTAAAGTTTTGGTTCGGAAACCAAAGAACAGATAAACTAGCCTATAAAGAATCAAGAGATTTAAAGACTACTATATACTTGTGAACATATCAAATAACACTAGTTTATTTAGTTAAACGATAGTACGTCAATACAAAACGGAAGTGGTACACAACAGCGGCCTGGAAACACAATCCAAAAAATAATATTAATAAAACCACTCTTATAAAGACGAATTCAAACCGCCTTTAAATCATAGATAACTTAGGGATAGCCCTTTAAAACCTTTAACACCTTACGAAACCAGCCCTCCTACACTAATAAACTAATAGAAAGCCCTCAAGGGCGCCCACTAGGCTCCAAAAACAAAAAACGCTTTAAACACTTTGTTACGAACTCCATTATCACGTAAAATGAAACGGCAAACCGTAAATCAAATTTGAATTTTCGCTGAAAGATATTATCAACGTTTTTGATACTCCGTTTAAAGAGTTTATCTAAACAGAAATTTCTATTTTTATTGAATTAGGCGTTTTTTGTTTCAAAAATATTAAACCAACGATTTACAGCACCTAAAAAGTTTTCCCCATATGCTTGGTCCACAAAGTGAAAAACTAAGGCTATGAAGCTCTATAAAAAAGTCGCCTTATAATAAAAAGCTATGATAATACCGGTAAAAAAGATATTATAACTTAATGGCTCACTTTGCAAAAAAAAAAAAAAAAAAAACATTACTTGATTTTGACACTTACCGCCTCCTTATATACTCCCTATAACCTTTACATTGAAATTCCTAATATTATACAAGTTTATACGAAATAGGAACAACAGCTTAAACGTTGTATTTACGTTTATATACCTATAGAGCTCTGGAAATAACATTTACCCAGAACGATTTTATGTATTCAAAAACCGTTTTATGGACTTATTAAAGTTAGGATATTTTGGTATGATACATATTAAAGATATTATGAAAACTAGCTTGAAATAGATGATTCGACCTTCAAATTATATCTCTTAATCTTAACATCACGTTTTAAGGGGTTTCCACTTATTAGTATTTAAAAAGACGATCAATTAATGTTCTATAATACTTCGCTTTCTGTTGCGAAGGAGAGGAAGCTTGTGGAGGTCAACCTAAAATCTAAACTCAAAGTGTGTCTAGCGGAGGACCGCTTAATCGATTTAAACAACGTAACAATTACGCTTTAAAACGATATTTAAAACCTTGTTTAAAGAAGGGTAATAAAATGAAGTTATTCTTATGAACCTAAATAATGTAAAATAGGTTAACTAATATAAATGTGAACGTGTACATAGAGTTTGAGTCGTATTGATGGTATAGCTAAAGGCGGAGTTCAACTTTTCGGTTGCCGTATAATGTTAAACCGACCTTTCAAATGACGTATATAAAGCGTTTAATAAACGCTTGGCGTAATAAATAAGCAATTTGAAACTCGGCTTACTATTTATACCGTTCGATATACGTACTATTAAATTCTTCATTTCTACTAATAGTTTTTTCGCCAATAATATAAATTATTACTCTTAAATAGGATTAATTTTTTTTAGTAACGATATACTGGTTCGAAACAGATTTACCCTTTATTGAAATATTATTTATTAAAGCATAATCAAATGTAAGTAGATTACTTAAAGCATTTTGACCTTGGAAATTAATGATATGATGAAAGGATTCAACTCTAGAATTACTATAGTAATAACGATCCAAATAAGGTTTTCGAACTTTAGTTTCAAACATCCCCCTTTGCTAGTTTATGTTTTTTTCCCTTGTACGAATACTTTGTTAAACTTGAAATTACCAACGAACAACGCCTTATAATCGATGTTATAACCTTACGGAAATCGTATAAATGCTGTGAAATCGAAGAGATAAGATAAATTGAAGGAGTGTCCAACCTAACGGATATAAAAACTAAGGGTGCCCCAAACAGGGTATTAAAAGCGTTCGTATTAACGAGTATTCTTTTTGTTAGCATTACGAGCAATATCTTACTGCTTCACACTAGTTAGGTATTTCTATACCTTACACATATAACTTCCTTTTTATTTTATACTTTTATACCTTCAATCATAATTTTGTTATTATTGAAACTTATTATTAACATCGCTTTCAATATATTATCACTTTCTGGTTTTATCATGTACACCGTTTTTAACATATTACATTTTGCTTTTACTATTTAAACCTTATTCAATATATTGTTACTTTTGTTTTACCATTTACGACGTTATTGAAACCATGTTTTACTTTTTACGTTTAAATTTGTCACTTACGGTACGAATTCTTTGAAAAGAAATTTTATTATTGTGCAAAAAACTATACTATGGCCGGGTAAACTAACGTAAACATGAAAACAGGCATTTAATCTTTGCATAATAGGGAGGGGGAGGGTGGCATCGCGTCTTTGTCGTCGTCGTCTTCGTTATTCCCCTCTTCGCTGCCTTCGCCCCCACCGTTATTACTAACGTCGCCGCCATTACTGCCATCGACACCGTTACCAACATCGCCAGAGGAGGGGCCCCACGCCTTAGTTTATATATCTTCAAGTAAAGGCGGATTTTTTTTAAAAAACTTCTTTCATGACGCCGTATAATAACATCGTTGAATTCACCTGCATAATATAAAATTAGACTCGATTTTTAGGCGATAATAACAGTTACCATCTTTTTCCACCACCGGTTAGGGCTTATTACTAATAGATATCGGTTTATTTAAATTTCTATAAAAGTAATTATTTTGAAGGTACGCCTCGAATAATATATTAAAACAATAAGTGATTATTGGCGGCAGTTGGAATTACTGATTTAAAGTATATTTACCGCAGAAACGACGGATACATAGGAAAGCTTCGGCCTACAGCCTCAAAACCACCGAAACTGGGTTGTATTCATTATTAATCCACTTGTAATGATAGTAACAGGCCGATCGACTCCCATTTTAACAGTAATCACTAATATACTTACCGGTAGCCGCGAATAAGATATACGAAAAGTAGATATTATCCATTAACAGCCTAGAAATACGAACCTAGGCACGCCGTTCTAATGCTTTACGTATTAAAAAGGTCTCGCAGCGCACTCTAATAAGCTGAGACTTAAAGTAGCAAACTAGGTTGGCCGCTTCGACCTAGTTTAAAAAACATTAAAATGATATAAATGAAGGGGGAAATAAATAATACGAACAGCGTTATAATATTGTTAAGTTACATTTGAAGCGGCTAGAGAGGGGGGGGGGGTGCGTTATAGGAAAAAGGGTTTTTACTCGTAGTAAAAATGTAATATAATTAACCTTAAAAGCCCCTTATTTCTGTCTTTAAGAGGTGGGTGAAGAAGGGAAGGGGGAGAATAAAAGAAAGAGAGCAGGAGTGTTAGCGATGGCGGTAGCAGGGGATGAGGCGAGGATAAAGGCAGGTATAGACAATATGCTACCGGAGGAGGGGGGGCTAGTAGTAACGCTAACAGCGGCGTAGAGGGCGGCGGCGGCGGCGGCCTCTTCTCTCTTACGAAGCCGCACCAAGCGGCGCCTAAAGGAACGGTTTTTACGTATCATCTATTTTCAGTCGCGGTTAGAATATGACGTTCGTCTAGTAACTTACCTATTGAAACGGTGCGAATATTAAATAGGAATAGTAGTTTATGTGCATATACGCTAATTTATTGGTAAAAGATTGACGGTGTGAAAGGGGGCGCGTTATTAAAGGGGAAAAAAGAGGGTTTATTTAAAACCATAACGATATATCTTTTTATATTAACCTTAAAATTCATAATACCGATAATCATCTTATAAATTGATAATTGCACCTTTATGAGGATTAAAAACCATATTATCATTAATAACTATCCTGTTACCAATCGGCTAACCTAACTAAAGCCTTATTACAATCATCACCGCGGTTGGAATTACTAATTTAAGCCTTTATATTTTTAACACTAACTACTACCATGGTTAAAATTACTGGTCCGAACTTTTACAATTTCACACTACAAACTAACTATTATTACCAAATTCTAAAAACTCAATTGTTACTATTAGATGATGGATACGGATTATGCTTAAGAAAAAAAGATTGCCTATATATATATATTTATATATTTCTATAGCTAATAAGCGGCTACGTTGCGGGTTGTATCTTTACAGAGTGTACAGTAACATGTCACTTTATATGGTACATTCCTATAAAGTGTATAATAGAGTGCCACTAACCAGAAGGGAGATTAACAAAGTGTTTAATAAAGTGCTACTACCCGGGTGAAAGCTTATACGCTTCCACCCAAGGCGTGCACTCCCTAGATACCTCTTCTCACTTTGATCTATCTTCAGTATATATTTCCAATCTTCACGATTCCTTTTCTTCTCTTCATATTCATGCGAATAGGCGGAAACCTTCACCAAAATCATTATTATTATTAACTTTAAGATCTGATGATTAAGAATTGTAGATTTATTAATTCAGAAGAGTTTTCGAAATGGTTTAAATGAGTTGATTTACGTGAAATTGGAAATGTTTGTCCTTCGGGATATAGAGTTTAATAATGTAAAAATAGATTTTACGTATAATATGGTATGTATTATAAAGTTTATTTACTCTTTTTAAAAATTAGTTTAACCTATTTTTTTTAAAAAAAAGGTTAAACGTTATTATCTACCAAAAATCATTCTGAAAGAAAGTGTTGTTTATTGGCGGATTTTTCATATATTATTACGTAGTTCTTATTAAATTCTATGTTAATTTCATAACATCGCAAATATGTTAAAAGAATTGTTTAGCAAATATATGCAGACTTGTAGCTATAATAAGTAACTGTTGAACGGGTTATATAAGGTTGATATGATAATCGTGCGTTATAAAAAAACTGGTTAATATTAATAGCATTGATATTTTCATTATTTAACGTAAATTGAGAGCCTAGTAATAAATGATTTCAATTAAGTTTAATGTAAATGATTAAAGAATGTATGTACGTTAAAACTTTTCAACTAGTATGTTTGATAACACAGTTTGTTTTGGGATAGAATATAGTGTTTAGATGTTATTTTATCCTCGTTAGATTTTAAAGGCGTTTACAATACCTATCGATCCACTTAGAACCTCGGTTACTAATAATAATATAAGGGAAACCATGAAACAGTTGATAATAGTTTAAAAATCGCTTTACACAAGCTTTGATCTTTATATTACTTACTCTTTTAAGGTAATAGCTTTACATACACGGTTTTCAATAATTATAGCGTAATATAATTACTGGTTTGATTTGAGAGGAAATTAATTATGAAGTCGTTAGAAAGCTAGCTTTAAAGTTATTCAGAAATTAATAAAGTTTTAAGAAGTCTTTTCCGACGATATCACTCATAGGTCATATATCTATAAACATTATAATTCTGGTATAAACGCCGGATCATACAATGTAACCCGGGTTCTAAGTATGTTTTAAAAAAATAACGGTGGTAGCATCGCGGCCTGGGTAATTAGTATGAAGTGAATCGTATATAGCTCAAATTAAAGCGGTAGTAAACGACTCATAAACGCGTATTAAAATAAGGTTATTGACTTGTAAAATATTGTCGTTGTTTACTAAAAGTTTTGTGATAAAAAACTCAAGTATTTAGTCGTCGTTAATACGAATATCGGTGGGAAAAATCTAGTTCATTATACGTATCACGTAAATTATATGGGAGTAGGTAGTATTTCGAGTGATAACGGAGTTCTAATTGTTTTAAAGATCGATATTAGTGAGAAAATGGTAACTTTTCGCAATAAATTAATGAATGATAGCTTACCGGAAGACGTATAGGTTTGAAATATGTTGGAAATAACTTTTTCAAAGCGTAAAAGTTGTATTACTCAGCTTAAAATGAAGGGGTTAGAGAGGCTTTTAAAATATCCTAGCTTCGTCGGGATAGTATATCGGGTCGTATATAGTTCTTCCTTTGATTATAAATTAATTTAAAGTGAAATTGGGAAATGTGTTTCGATTAATAAATATATTGTTCAGAAATTCGTTGGGTGGTCATAAAGTACTTTACGTTTTTGTAGTTTGTAAAGATAATGAATGGATGGGCCGTGCTTCGGAGCTTCGCGTTCTATATTTTCAAATAATTTATCATTCACAGTGGGGTTTGATCGTGAATTTCATAATCATACTCGATAAGTAACAAACTATGAAAGTAATACGTTACTGGGCATGAGTTATAATAATTATCTCATTGAAGTAGATATCTCTTTAAAGTTTAATCAAAGTAGTTAGGTTTTAAAAAAGTTTTCCATTTAGGGTTCTATTAAACAAAAATTAGTTTGGAGAGGAAGTGAAATTTGAGTCGTTCGAAAATAGTATTTTTTTGGGCCGCTAGTGAAAGGGGATTCCCTTTCATATTATTCGAACTAAGGGCCTAATGATCGCAAAATAGTTTCGAAAATATTTCCGGTAAATGGTAAAATTAACGAAACCCTATATTTTTTAATATAAAGTAAGAGCCTCTTATGTCCGGATAACGCCCAACTTTTCTAGGTTTACATGTACTTTCATTTTCATTTTAATAATGAACCCTAGATATTGAATTATTTGAATATCAAATTTATATTTGAATATATCGAAGTTTAGATTAGCTACATTTTCAGCGTTTAATACCTAGATAACCTTAGCGTTATAATCGTTAAAGATACTAATTAAATGAAGAAAACATCGGCAAGAATAATAAAACATAAAATATGGAAAAGGGGGTATAACAAATTGTGAATATATCGTTGAAAGGTAACTAGTATACCGAAAATACCGAACATTATAACCAGCCATTTGAATAATTTAGGAATTATACGAATTGCAGCTTTCTACTCGTTACCTTATTAAATAAGAAACTTTTCGAAAGCTATTTCAACGTTTAATTTGGTAAATTACATAGGTATTCAAATATTTGCGAGCGTTTTCTCCATTAGGGGAAAGTGATAGTGGTCGGCTTTTGTAATAACTTTAAGTTTGTGGTAATAAACATAAATTTCCAAGCCGGCTCCGGGTCTCTTATCAAAAAATACGAAGATACCCATTAAGAAGCTATCTATATCAATTTACTCTTGGTTTAATGAGTTGGTTAACGTTTTCCCTAATATTAAAAACCCCTCCCGCGACATACCGTACAATAGACCCCACGGAACTTTTATAGGCTAACACTAATTATTATAATAAAACACGATTTCATGATCGGTTTTAGAGCGGTAAAAAAAAGGTAGTGTGTTTCTTGGAGCTTTATCGAATGAAGGCGCGATTTTTTTGGAAATTATGAGAGATTTATCGTCAACAGACACGAGTAGCTTCGAGACTAACCTTTTATTGATATTTTAGAGGGAAACAAAGGCGAGTTTCACAGGAACGGCTCAGTTTCTCCGAGATTTTCTAAGTATAACATGAAAAGTAATAGTATTAACCATTTTAAATTCTATTTGTTTAGGTGTAAAACCCCGTTCCTATATATCATAATTAACCGTTCGTTTTAAAATTAATGTATATTACGGAACAAAATATGTTACGTGTTCATATTTTATTAACAGTTTACTTAAAAAGTTGTATTGCAAGTAGAAAAAAATATTTTCGAATTCGGGGTTGGAATTTCTCGAGGTTAATATTGAAATAAGGTATAAAAAATAAATTGGGGGTTGGTTTTAGTCACGTCATATGTGGTTTCATCAAATCGTTGGGGTAAAATAGAAATAGGAGGTAATTTAAATTATCAGGTGAGTTGTTTATTCGTAAGGATATACTATCCAAAACCTATGTCTACTTAAACGTTAGCGAATCAAATGAAATTTTCAAGTAAATTCATTATAAATAGGAGGTCATTCAAAAGCTATGGATAAGCTACTAGATTGAATTAAAGTCCTTACAACTTCTATATGCGACTATATATAGAAGTTACGCTTTTATTCCCTAAAGGTTAATGAAGTTATTGGTAAAAGTAAGGTGGATACCTATATTACCTATGATACTGAAGCTACTTGAACGTTATACGGGATTGAATAGGTAGGTAAGAATAAGATAACCGTCTGTGCTGTATTTTAGATACAAACTAAAGTTTTTATGACGGAAAAGTTCTGAGTAGTAAACCTCGGTAACGCGTAGTTTGGATGGCTCGGAGGGCGTTTACTCCAGTTATCATAAAGTTTCTCTGTTTATCATGAACGGGTGCGTCGCCGTTACTATTTCCGTTGCAAATAACACTATTAATACTAATAATACTAGCGCAACTGGTGCTATCGTACCAAGTGCAAAAGTTATAAAGTTGCCTATTAATAAATTGTGTATAAATGACCTAGTTATTATGATTCGCGAATATTTCGAAGAGAAGTAGCGTGTTAGTAAGCGTGTTGTTATTAATCATTTGAAAGATGGCGAACTTAGTGGCGGATTGCCAAATTATATCGTTAGCCTTTATAAGTAAACTCTTCCTAATATTAAAAAAAGCGTAAAACCGTTTACAAAACTTTTTTTTTAAGTTTGTAAGCCCAGATATAATTTCTTTCACCGTATTCGGGTCGTAGAAATACTCGTAAAATATTGGCATAAAAGCGTTAAAATTATTATTACCGCTGTCAATACTGTAAATGTAGTAGTTTTCCATAGTGAATCTATGTAAGTATCTCCAATTACTAAAAGAAAATATAAAAGTCATTTTATGTCAATAAACTTTCGATTTTTATATAATTTACGTAATATCGTATATTTTCATATGAAAAATGTGTCTTAATATTTGAAGATTTGATTAGTTAGTTGAAGAGCTTACTTTTAATTCGCTAACGTTTGATATCATTGTGTTAACCGGTAGTATTATAGTCAAAGTTGGAGAAATCGGGGTCGTTATTATTGTCAAGTAGGTCGGTATAATCGCTGATAGGGATTGATATAGTAATTATATTGTTTATGGATAACTTTGGAATGGGGCCCTTTTAGGGGAGGGATTACTTCGAAAACATAAGTGTTGTGGCAGCTTTAAACTACCGGGTTATATTTATTAACGTGTCTAATACTTTAGTATTACGTTATTCTATTTTCAAAGCGTACTCGTAAACGATTTAGTCACACTTAACGAACTTTGTATGTAAAGTCTCGGTAAATCGTTCGTATTATACCGTTAGGTGATTGTGTTGTATAGCTAGTGCTCTTTAAAACTATTCCCTTACGTGTACGTCTAAAAGCTGTTTCAAACCTTAGGGATTTAGTTTCGAAAGGTCGGAAGATATTGTCCTAAATTATTGTCACTGGTAAGTAATTAAAACACTGTCGGGGAAAACGTCCAAGACAATATATAAAAGAACTAAATGAAAGTTGTCGTTTAAGGAGGTCTGATACTATCTATAATCCTTGATAAAGAAATGGGGGGAAATCCTTTCTAAGGAGCTATTATAGAGCTACAAAAAGGGGGGGAAGCCCGGTTATGTGACAGGTGAGGGCATGCTTCCAAGCGGCTTAGGAGCATCATAAGAGCATGGCAACCACCAGGGCTAGATCCCTGATAAACACTAGCCGAGGCACTAGCTTGTAACAACTGGTACGATTTTACTTTACTTCTTTCTGAATTAAATATTTCAGTTTTATATTTTTCGCTTAAACCATTATTCTTATATATTTTAGATCTACTGATACCTTTGAAAACGCTTAAGATCTCATTGTTTCATTGCTGTCTCTAAAGTTTTATGATGTATTATTTCTACTTCTAGGTTTATTATTTGATTGAACTGACAATGCTTCCTTATATTTAAAAATCGTCGTCATTGTTAGTCTAACCATCTATTGGATTCAAGTGGGGCACTTGGACCTACCCTTACTCCACCTGCTTTTTGTTTTTGCAGACGAACTTCAACTGCTGCAGACTTTGTTGCTAGAACCTAGACTTAACATTCCAATACTATACTTTCACATAAACCTAGAGTACGAACTAAAACATGGCAGCTGTAAATTGATTATTATTAATTTGGTATTAAACGATTATCAAATTGATATTAAGTGTGTTATTTTTTATCAAGTAATACTGTTACAAGAATCTGCAAACTCAATTAAATCAAATAATATGCATATCCATGCGCAGCAAGCTTGAATTCCTTTACTTGCAACTTATTTTTACTTGCGTTAGTAATTATTACTCTTTTGCTTCTTGTATACTTTTTATATTTTATTATAATTTTCATAACTAGTAAATATGTTTAAGTTTCGTTAGAAAGCCAATTTTTGTTCTTATACTATTATGATAAACTTAAGGCTATTGAACTGGAATTAAAGGTTTATGTTCGAGTATAAAAACTTAATAACCATTACGTATTCCCGTTCCTTTCTTTTACCAAATTCAATTCATTTTTCTACCTCCGTATAAACCATATTAAAAGAATTTGTTGCTACCAAAAAAGTTATCCCTATAAATAGTGGTAGCGGAATTTAATTGAAACTAAAATGTAATAGTATATCATGTGTTCGAGATGCAATTGATTGAGAGATTAATGAATGCTTTAATGTTGTAAATAAGCTTTATAATACTTCAAACGATCGCGTTCAAAATATTATTTAAAGTATTGGAAACGAAATCGTAAATTATATTACCGCCAGCGTTATTACTATAGTAGCCGCCCTTCATCCAAAGCCCTCTGCTCGTAATTCTTATAACCATGATCCTTGTAATAAGGATTGACTAATTAATTTCAGACTTTGTGAAAATGATTATCAATCTCTTAAGGATAACTATTGACTTGTTAAGAATAATCGTCAACTTTGTAAGGATAACCATCGATTACACGAAGAATATTGTGAATAGCAAACTTTTAAAGAAGACTATAATGCCCGCGAGAGTGATCGGCGAGCCCATAATAATAACTAGTGTAAATACGATATAAATACAACCGCGAAAACTAATATAATTAGCGAAAATTATTATAGCTCTCATTTCAATACTTTATTGGGGGGAAAAATCGAAAGCGGAAAGAGTTGGTGGGCCTTAATTTGGAATATCCCAATCCATTTGATTTGTCTATCAGAATAGTAGGTCAAGATATCATGTTATTAGATATATGGAGTCTTTGTTAATGTTTCGACTTTTTTATTCATTGATATTCGGGGGTTAATAGTTAATTAATTGAAATATTTTTGATAATTTTGAAAAGTATTAGCCATTTACTAGTGAAATTTAGATGTAAACTTTCATAATTATATTGAAATGTGTTTTAAATTTCTTGCGAAAATTATGTATGATTCTATCGTTTGATTTTTAATAGATTTAGACCATGTTACCACTAGATATTGCAAGTATTTCTTCTTTATACGCCAAATAACGAGTATAGGTTTCGTAAATACATATAAATAAAGATGAAATACGTGGAAGTTATTGAAATATTAGATCTTTTTATTAATAATCAGAAGGGTACTATAATTAAGATTTGATTTTTCATAATTCTTAAGATTGAATAATAATCATCACCTCTATATTTCGGGTAGTTGATAGATTAATATATATTGAACATTCAAAAGAGTAAAATATTCTATGGATAGTAGAAGATAGTAAATTCCTATTTTACAGACCTATTTCGAGAATTATTACGAATAATTGTTTCGATTATAATGGAAAATACGAAAATACTCGTGAAATGTATAAAGATATTTGGTAAGATAAGTATTGTTATAATGATAATCGATATTTCAGCCGATAATATAAAGTTTGATATCGATATTACGGTCATTACAATGACCGTTACTAATATAGATGAAAAAGAGATAAGTGTCGTAAAAATTGTTGGCGCTATAGAAATTGTTTTCGTAAACGAGGACAAAAAGAATGTTCCTAAAAGCTAAATTACATAATTTTTTTGCGAAAACATAAAAGTCGTCTGTGTGATCACGATAATCATTGCTGTAGTCACAACGATTGTTGCTATTGAATTAATGATATCAATATAAAAACTAATAAATTTTTTTTTCAATTTTTTCAAACTTTTTCACGGGTGTTTTTTTTTCGCATGTTCAACCACCGTTTTTTGACTTTTCGATATTGGGTAATCATTATGTAGGTAATTCGATTAGTTTATCAAGTATCAGGTTAAGTAAGACAACGTGTAGCTGGTGCCGCAAGTTATTAGATTCGTAAAACCAGTTATTTATTCACTCAAAAACGTGTTTAGCTCATATTATTATATTTTTATTCAAGATGAACCATGATTTACGAAAAGTAGATATATGTGCTTTAAATAAATTTATTAATTACATTGAATAATTGGATGTTATTATTGCTTCTAATATTAAAAATGAATTTACCCTAGTAATAGAATGCTATTAATACTTGTATATTAGTAAAAAATATCGTGAACATATTATAAACAAGACCAACAATGTTATAATATGCCTGGATAAGATAATACGTGAAATTTTGTTGGAATTTTACTTTCTCGAAAAGTATTACTGAGGCTTTGTAATATGATCCTTCTCTATATATTTTTGGGCAGCCTCTATAAATATTATTTCTGATATAGGACCCTTATACAATTGATCAACAATTATCGAGAACTTTAAATGGTTTTTGCTGCGGCTATAGATAACAAATCTTATAAGATTTCGAGTATCTCTGGTATATTAGCAAAGAGTTCCACCCGCCTTTCATCAAAAACTTATGATTTATTTTCAAAATTTAAGGTAATTGGTTTGCCTCTGATGAATACGTATGTTGCTATATACTGCACCCAATGGTTTGGTATCAACTCTCGTATAAGGACAGTTAATGTATGCAAATATAACTTTAATATGCATGAAATGGTGTATCAAGCTTATTAATAGGTTTTTTTATATTGTATTATCACCGGGCAGTGCCCGCTATATAGCTAATACAGTGCGGCCCTAGATAATGTTTAAAGGTACATATACTAGTGGAAAGGCTCGCAACTTGAGTATTTCTACCCTACAAAAACTACTCTTTTCGTAAATTCCTATTCATAAGCTATACCGTACCATCCATCGAACAAACTATTATAAACAAAAGCCTTATCACAATATAACACAAATATACAAAATTGAAAACATAATCCTATATACTTATAACCAATTTTCGAGAAATGTGTTGTATGTATGTGTTGAATACTGATGGGATCTTATAAACAACTGTATTGGTTCTTGCTAAGTGCTGAAAACTTAATGAAGTCTACAAATATGGACCATATTTGTATAAGTTTGTCCACATATCAGGGGAAAAAAATATATACCTCTAGGTATTTCGGAAAAGAATTTCGACTAAATATTGGTGTAAAAAAATTCCATCGCCCTATATTCACAATATTTTCTCATAGAACCAAATAACAAATAAAAACCTGTGCCAGAAATCGAACCACAAGCTAGCCTTTCAATCAAGGCCTAAAAGTACCCTACAATTTAGAAACTCATAAAGGCGTGAAAACTATAGTCTTATCCGGACCATGCTATGCGGCCATCTCATTCCCTATTCGACGCCTACTCCCATCGAAAATATGATATATTTGAAAGGGTGAAGGTCTCATAAAACCCATATATTTTGGTTGAAAACCCATGATGATAACGTAGGTATACTCCACAACTCAGTGTACGAATATACTTCACAACCCGATCCACCTTTTTACTATGAGCCGAAAATATAAAAAGTGTAAAAAAACGTAAAATAAGGTACACTACTAAGCGGGTCGTATACTGAGAATAGTTTTCTGTAGACAGCTAAGTATCCAAAATGTAGTCGAAGGCTCCGCTACGTGAATGGAGAGTCAGTGAAGGTGCTAACAACTTGAAAATAAATAAATAAATAAATAAATAAATAAAAAAATAAAAAAATAAAAAAATAAAAAAATAAATAATAAATAAATGAAAAAATAAATAAATAAATAAATACATAAATAAATAAATAAATAAATAAATACATAAATGAATCAATGAAAAAATGAATATATAAATATATAAATATATAAATGAATATAGAAATATAGAAATATATAAATATATGAATAAATAAATGAACGAATAAATAAATAAATAAATGAATAAATGAATAAATGAATAAATGAATAAATAAATAAAAAAATAAAAATGAAGAAAATTAAAAAAATGAATGAATAAATAAATAAATAAATTAATAAATAAATAGAGCAGTAAAATACGAACGCTTGTAATAAGGGTCTTTTCTTAAGACTTTAAAACTTGAAAGGAACCAGACTTTGGGTATATCGTAATTTCAAGTCCAAGTTTGGAGGGTCACGTTAGCATAAGTAATGAGGGACGGAATCGTTGATTGTGAGGGCTATTCTCTGGATGCATCGCTACGCGGACGGTATGGCAGGCCGACGACTATCTTCATAGCCAAAAAGGGGTCGTCGAAAAAAAATCAAGTGGTGATAAAGCTGATTAGCTATATTAGTTATGTTGAGGTAGAATAGGGTTTATGTAAAGTAATGGTGTTGAGAGCGGCTGATCCTATTTTTTTCTCTCAAAGGTGGGCATTGTTAGAGTTTACATTGAAGGCCCCCAATCATTCTTAAAAAGGTGGTCCATAAACACATGCCAAGAAAGTTGATGTTAGGTCGAAGATATATGAATAGATTATTACCGCTTTTGTTACGTGTTTAGATGAACTCAAGTGTACAGAGCATTGAGAATTCGCCGAATGTATTGCGTGATACGAGATTAATAATATTGTGTGTGAGGGCAGAGGCCCGGATTCTTATTAAAAGCCCGGATTTACAGTTTTTACCCCCGTTGTAAAATTTTACTTAAGTTACATCGAACTAGGTTATAATGCTACGCATTTGCCTTTTCCTGTCGCATTGACGTACACCATTACGCCGACATTTTTTGCTTTTATTTCATCGAAATTTATCTCTGAAACAACTTTTTACAGCAAAGTAATTTCAGAGGCTTTCAAAGTCTTTGTCATAGTCAGCATTACTCGATAAATCGATTTGATCGGGTCGATACTCATGTTTTAATTTTTTTTTAGAAAAAAAAAAGACCTGGGGTTTTCCTCCTAAAATTAATCAAACACCACCTTTTTTTAAACAAGGATGTTTTTTTTTAGAAGACATGAAGTGAAAACATTCAAAGGTTTTCGTAAAAGTTTTTAAATGATATAAACGTTAATTCAAAAGCTTTGTATTCAAATTTTCTTATAAGAGTTTCAATTTAATTCGATAATTGCTTATTGAGTTTATAGTAATTCTTTTACGGAATTTATGTTTTATTGTCAAAAATATTGAAATAAAATTCAAGGGTGGTGAAATTACAATTTACTGTACTACTGTAAATGAATTACAGTAGATTTCCATTTCAATGTAGGGTGCAAGCTAAGAAATTGATCATATGAACTAATGTACTTACCGGTTAGCAGTCTGATAAACTTAGATGTTACTATCCGCCACTTGACTAAATAATGATACTTTAAACTCGACTATGATTAGAATCGACAATAATGCAACGTCTAAAGGCATATCAATACTGATTAGAAATTATTAGGTTAAGTATAGATAATATAAATAGAAGAAACGACTTCTTATAATATTTTGCGGGAGTAAAGTAAAGAGAAAACTCTTTCGAAAGGGCTTTACAAACTGCGGTATGTTTTACAGCAATAAGTAGGGAAAATCTATATATTGTGGCGGTTTCTACGGTAACTTAGAGGCAATAACAGTATCGCTGTCGAAAACAATCAAATTCTTTTATTGAACCTTTTTAAAAGGCGATTGTTGGTAGAACAACTGTTAATTATATTACAGTTAAGTCAACTATACTGACATTAAGTTGATTGTATTGACTGAAAGTTGACTGTATTGTTTGTTGGTTTACTGCAAGTCAAGTGCAGTAGGTATCCACTTTAGACTACGGTACAATTCAATCAATTGACTATACAAATTAGTATTTAAACCGGCCAACGGTCTGCCAAACTAAGAAGTATCACATTACCCACTTCATCACGAAATACTATTGTAATTTCAACCACAATTTGAATCAACAATCGTTACAATGTATAAAGACCTATCAATAATAATCAATACTAATTAGGTTAAGTACAGATGAGCTAAGTAAAAGAAGAATCTACTTCCAGATTACATTTTGTATCATATTGTAAGGTAGGAGAAAGTTTTTTTACGAAAAACATTTAGAAACTACAGCGGTCTATTCGACAGTGAGTAGGGAAGATTTCTAGATTACGGCGGGTTTTACAAAAAATAAGGGTGCCAACGGTATCGACAATAGAAAACACCAAGAAATATTTATCAAAACCTGTTTCAAGAATGTTAAGATTAACTATTAAAGTCTTCAATCATTAAAAAGCCATTTTTAAGTTACTAAGTTCTTTACAACTATCAAACGGCTCAATCGCTATTACCACTACCATCATCCCAAATCTCTGGATCCAAAGCCCTTAAATTAATCAAGAATAACTCTAGCAATAAACAACCTTTAACTTTGCTCTTTACACCAATCTTTTCCCTTTGGATGAGCTTTTATTCCCTCTACATTATAAAATCATTAATGAGACACGTCAATAAAAACGTCAGGATCTTTACGTTGAGCGAAATATTAATCATAGTCAAGTTGTGCTAAACAGCTCAATTGTGCTAAACAACTAAGTTACGCTAAAAAGCCACGTTACATCGTTCATAAATCGCCAAGTTCCGTTGTATAAATCGACAAATCCCTACTTCACTTAGATTAACGTTAACTTCGCAGTTAAAAAGTTAAGATAACATCAAAAAACATAAGTATAAAGACTATTAAAGTACTTGAATCCCTCTTTGCTAAGTGTTATAACGAAAATATTTGGTTTAAAAATATTGATACCAACTTCACGAAAAAAAAGTTAACTAAATTCGTCGACTAATTCATATTTAAATTAAACTCCCATAAAATCAATCGTGATATATAGTTCTTTTAAAACTTTTATGATTACTTTCAGGACTAGACCATTAAGATGTGGAATAAAAACCCAAAAATAGTGAAAGGTAAATTAAATATAAAATTTCGTAACCGTGAAATATTGATTTCAAATATGGGGGAGGAAATTGCTATAAACTTTCTTTAACTGAACTATAATAGATAAATGCCCCTAAAAACTCTAAGTTTAAGGATCAAATAACAAAGAAATATTATTGACAATCTGTTTTATACACATTCCAGGGGACCAACCTCCAATCTCTAGTTAAATTAAGTTTTTATTCCATAATTTAAAAATCCAATTGATTTGTTAGGTACTTTAACTCTATTTTCCACTCGCGATAGCGTGCGATAGCGTGAAATAAGCGCTCGGCAGAGGTGAATCACGTAGAGTATCGATTGATAATACGGTAAAAATAATTAACGTTGACGTTATCCAATAGTTCATCATATAAAATCGTCAAGATTTTTAAAGTTTACTTTAAAATCATCGATTTCTTTAAGTTTTTCCTTAAACCAAAGCTTCTCACGGCAGGTACTATAACACACGTAATCCAAATATAGGTCCTACTATTGAACTTTACTCCTCGGGCTAGGCAACTAGTAATTACTTTTATCACTGCAATTAAAAGGTCTAAGACTTGAATCAGCAACACATACTATCGACGACTAGGACAATTATCATAACCTACCTCACACGCCAGTAAAAATAGTTACGATTAATTAAAAATTACATACGAGCTTCATGAAAATCTAAAATAACATATATAAGTATAACAGGAAACCTTACGATTTTCTTCATACGAAAATAATGCCGTTCCTCAACATTTATAAGTAAATGGAGTTTAAACCCATGAGTTTCCACTTTTTATTTCCATGAATTATCATATGTTACGTTAAAGATTATTATCTGCTATTTTTCATCAAAGTATGCACTTTATATAAAATCTATAACGGAATAAAAATTTACTTTAAACATGATGTCCACCCTATGCAATATCACATGAATTGGATTAAAACGAAGTGGATAACGATGCTGATAAAGAAAAAAGAGGATGAAAAACCAATAGATATCCTTAACCAAATACCTAACAAGTTAATATTATGCAACCAAACAATGGGGAGAGTATACGTTAATTAAACCATATTTCGCGAATAGGTACAGAAAGCTATCACGGATACCAACGAGGTTAAATATGCTTTATAACACTGCAATATATTCTTTAAAATCTTTTTTAATAATTAAAGGTCTTCGTTTACTATTGTAATGATATTTACGCCAAACCTTGTTAATATGTATTCCTAAGTTAATAACTTTTGCGATTGGAATAAGAAAAACCTTCTAATTAAGTATTACATCAACTGTAAGTACAGAAGGCCACTACTTTCAAGATCTTGTTCAAAGTCTCTGGACTAAAACTCATATTGGCGATAGTAACATAAATAAGACTTAAGCGCATATATCAATTGCGTTCGTAATAATTATCGTCGTGATAATTATAAAACATATTGAATTGGTAACAAGTCCCATTATCAATTAAAATGACATTCAATTGTTACTTTCTATTGAAAACATAAGATGTATTACGGTGGTGTATTATACTTAATACTTCATTTCTTTTAAAGAGGAATATCTAGTACATGTTATAAACTTTAAAGATAAAGATAACGTATCAAAGCTAGTTATATAACATAAAAACACTACACCTAAAATAACTTATTAATTAGTTGATTAAGTCTTTCTATACTTCTTAATTGTTCAAAACCCTTATCTCTACTATAAAAATGAAGTAATTAACCCTTTATATATCTTTATTCTTCGCAACTATTACGATAATAACACGTTTTAAAGAATTATGTTATATATGTGGCCAACAAGATACTTAATAGGAACCTATTTACAATACATCGCATTAAGACAGGAGATTATCATTATTACAGATATTAATCGTTGAAATGCCGGTAATTTCGAAGGAAGCTTTGGCCTAGATAAGGCACTATAGTTATTAGGATCGAGAACTATAAAAACAGTCGTTAAATCAATTACGCTTCATATCTTCAATTCCCCTTCCCCATTTACTCTTTATTTTGAAAACAGAAAAATCCTTGGTATAAACGTCGATATCGGCATAGATAAGATGATTAAGGATGGCCGAAGGTTTCTTTTTATCTTTATGTGGAGATATACATGATTTCACCTCTAAGGGCTAAAATCAACAGTAATAAACTTAACATAGTTGAAGATACGTTAGTTACATCAACGATGTAATTACTTAACCGTCGACAAACTATATAAAGTTCACAAATACCCAGCATAAAAATGTAGAGTACTTGACTATAAAAACATTAATTTTTTTTGTTAATATTGCAAAAACTATACCCAAATGCTAGAGGATTGAAATTTACTTTGAAAAACAATAGGAAATTCAATTTTAGTATTTTATTCAACCATTTTTTACTTGAATAATAAACCTATTTTTTTACCTTATAAACTCGATAGCCTATTTTCATGATTTCAAATTACTGAAGTTTCTATCGGCGAAAGATATTTAGAAAATATTAATGATAATCAACATGCACCTAGGGCTACTGAACATTATTGTTTATGACGATAATACCAACATTACTACGGCGAAGTTCCAGATTAAGGTCAATATAATAGGGATTCTATACAAACAACTATCTATTAAATCCTATTAAAATATTAAAAAGATTAAGAGGGCATATATACTACTTATAAGGTTGTATAACATTCTTATGTTAGAAATTAGAAGTTTTAAGAACTAGAAGGCACGTCTTCAAATGGCGGTGAAGGGAATAAATAACACTGTAAGATCTAACAGTATGGTACAAATGCTAATTATTTTAAAATATATCCTTGTCTAACGATTGAATCTCTACCATCAGAAAATATACAGAACGAAGCTATAACTTTTGGTAAGTCTTTAAAGTAACAACACATGAAATCTATCAAACGCCAAGTTAAAAATTCCCTTAACATTAGAAAGGTTTCAAGACGATTAACGTGCTTACTTTGTCATTGAAAGTCAAAATACTTGTGTAACAAAAGCCAGGCAAATGTAATGGCTCATTTAAGATCTTCAATATCACCAAGTTAAAAGTAGTTGTTAAAACTGTTAACGGTCCTACAATTTTTTGAACAATTTAGGTAAAACCCGATATTAGGATAACTAATGTTAAAAAAACCATAAATATCATCAAGATAAGAAAATCAGTCAATACATTCATCGTTCTCCTATAATTGATAATTCGATAAAATGAAGGCGGATCTATTGACCACTAAATAGGGAACAAACCAAAAATAAGTATATAAAATACACATCGAAGAGTAACTTCATTACTTCTTGGGTAATTAGGGGGAAAAAAAGATAATCAAAACTTAACCGTTAAACTTCGCGTACAAATAATTATTAAAACTTCAAGTAAACCCTATAAGTGGAGCGATAAAGTTGAGATTAATAAACTCTTTATACGAGGAATTGTATAATTTGTGCCAAAACGCGACTTTAACCTCTACGACACCGATGTCATAGTCTTTAAATCGAAGATTGTTCACGAGGTTAAGGGTAAAACTACGGCGAAACCGCATGAAAAGTGATGTTTAATCGCTTAAAAATACGATAATAAAGGAAAAACCTAAATCCTCATAAAATCGCCAATGATCCAGAAAACCAGCTCTCATTTGATAGTCGTATTGGCAACAAGTTTGCTAACAAATACTAACGTAAAGTTGACTTTTAATGTCTGGAATATAACTAGTCCATACATGTATTTAGCAATTAATTGATAAAAGATCTTTTGGTTAGAGTTATCTCAAGAACTCTATAATAAATACCTACTAGAAACGATTAAACGATACGTTGAACCACTGTAGGAATCGGATAAAGTAGGCATACATTGTTTTTTCACTTATCAATTGTAATTCAGTTCAAGGTGAAATATAAAATCCTTTATTTACTACCTATACTTGAAAATCACATAAAATCAAAATTTTGGTATAATAAGTATGTAAATTGATGATACCATTTTCGTCTGAATCGTTAGCTATGTAATAACCAATCAACGTACGATTAAAGATTCAAAGTTTTAAAAATATAATCAGATCGTAACTTTGACGAAACCTAAACATCTAGACTATAATAGATATTCAAATCGCAATCATTTTATTGAAGGAGTTAATGTTTACCTTAGTTTTCACAAAAAGGTTTAAGGCGTTGACCCAGTCAAAATTGATAAGATTAACATCATAAGGGTTCAAAAGTACTTGGAATAACGTCTTCATGGCAGTTATAGTACAAACTTATACTTACCAAAATTATCATACGATCCATTAGTTTCGACATAAATTGAAGACGCAATTAATAAAGGTTACGATCTACTGAATGAAATGTTAAATTAACAGATGAGTAACTTAAACCAAAGGATTAATATGGTTTCTATTAACCTGCCGACAGCCAAGGTAATGATTTCTATGAACGGTTCTTTTATTAATAACTCTAACCTATCGTTATAAATTGTAATTATTATAATGATCGTCGACAAAGATGAGTCACATAACGACTAGTTCAAGATCATGGTAAAATTAATCCACTAGACCATAAAAAAAGTGAGAAGGTCATATAAACATATTGAATTCAGAAATTAATGATATAATGGCAGTTTTTGATATCAGAATAACTATGTAAAATATATTTCATATTGTTAATAAGTAATGGACGATTTCGTTTATCACAGTTATTATTTGTATCGACTCGAGGAGCCTGTTCCAATACATCTCAAAGTAGGAAATTACCAACGAAGAACGCTTAATAATCTATGTGATAACTATTCGCAAACCCTATGGAAGCTGGTAAATTTAAGAGTTTCAATATATCAATGGAAAGAATGACTCTACCAACGTTATGAATAAATTATTACTAGAAAAGAACCCTAGAAAGGTTTGTGAATAGCAATAGACTCAATTTTGTATCGATGGTTATGTTAAAGGACTACCTGAAAATGTTAAATTACCTAATGTAGAACCGGGAAGAAAATAGGGGTATCGTAGCAAACAAAAAAACTATCAAAAAGTTAGGGCCGAAGCTATTTTTAATTCAGACTTAATTGATTGGTACGGTAGAGTTGGGTATGTAAGCTAATGATATGCATAAGTTTATAGCAAAATATTTATATACAAGAGTTGATAAAGTAGAAATTCGGAATTATAGGGCGAAGAATTGGAAATAAGGTTGATTTTTATGTAAAATAGACTGAGATTGACAGTGGTTTAACCTACAAAACGAAAAGAGACTTTACAAATTTCCACAAATGATCAATTAGTTACACTAGCGTATGCGTACAAAATAAAAAGTCGCTAATATTAGAATAGAAGTCAATTACAGTATAGTTTAGTTAATTATACAGAGAATAAGTTTATTGTACTGATTGTAAGTTGGCAGTATTACTTATGGGTTAACTGTAAATTGAGTGCAGTAGGTGCCTACTTCAAACTAGGGTTCGAGCCAAGCAATTGACCATACAAATTAGTAAGTAGACCAGCTAGCAGTCTATTAAACTTATAAGTAATACATCCACCACTTGACCACGCAATACTACTGTTACTTCAACCACGATTCGAATCTACAATTGTTGCAATGTTTAAAATTCTATCGACAAACGTTAAAATTAACTGTTGAAAGTCTTAAATCATAAAAAAACGACTATCGAGTTGCCAAGACCTTTATAATTGGCCAACTGTTAAGTTTTTACGACTAGTATTACGTTAGTTACAAACCGCTAAATCCAAAGACTCTTACGCTAAACAACGTCTCCAATAACGAATAACCTATAACCTACAATACCAAACCTCACCTCCTACACCAATCTTTTTCCCTACATCACAAAATCACGAATAGAACACGTTTTCAAACACTTCAATATCACTACACTAAGTAAAAACATCAAGAATCATCAAGTAGCGAAAATAGCATGTCAGTTGTTCCCAAATCTCTAAGTCCCTACTTCGCCAAACAGTTACATCATACTGTTCCCATATCGCCAAATCCCCACTTCGCCAAACAGCCACATTAAACTGTTTACAAATAGCTAAGTTCCCTTTTCGTCAAAGAATCACGTTATACTATTCCTAAATCAACAAGTACTAAATCTCTACCCCATATAAATTAACGTCAACTTACTAACCAAGCCATTAAAATAGTATCGAAAAACTCAAAGATGAAGACTATCGAGACACTTGGATCCTCTTCGCCAAATGTTCTGAGAAAAACCTCTGGTTTAAAAGCGTCAATATTGAATTCACTGAAAAATACTTAACCAACTTCGTTGGCTCATTTATATTCGATTTCAAACACAAAACTGACTCAAAATCTGTAGGTTTTTCAAAGCTTTTGCGAATACTTCGGTGACTAAACTATGGAAATATAAACCAAAACAATAAAAACGTTTCAAATAAAGTTTAACACAAACTTTTTTAACTGTGAGGTTTTTATTATAAACAATGGGGCGAACTTGTTAAATACCACTTTTGAACTAACTCAAATAGACAAATTCCCTTAATATTCTTCAACAAAAAATTTCAAATAGAGAGAAAGATTACTAATAATGATTATTAATACTTACGTTTTTGGGGATCAGCCCTTAATCTTGAGATAAGTTAAATCTTCAATCTTCTATTGCTGTCTGAAAACCCTATATATTTATTGGATAGTTCAGCTTTTATTAGTAGGAATACGGAATACGCGTTTAATGTAGGTAAATCACATGAAAGAACGGTTTCCAACGCGTTATAAAAATTTAACGTCAGTGCTATTCATTATTTAATGAAGGAAAATCGACAATATTGTTAAGGTTTTCCTCCAAATTGAACTTCGTATACCGCGAACAAGTAAACCCCAAAAAGGTACGCCTATGAAGGTAAATACATGATAAATTATATTATTCAAAATTAAGCTCTGAGTTCAACCTCTGGACATGATATTTACCACTCCAAATTTAAAGGCTTAAAACTCAAATTGATTGTCAAGACACTATCGCCGACTGGAAAGATCATATGAACTTACCTCAAAAAATAATTTAAATAGTCAATATCAATTATACTCTTTTCACGAAATTTGAAACAATACAAAGAGTACAACAAAAGGATTTACAATTTACTAAATACGAAGAAAATATCAATCCTTTATATCAAGAAGTATATAAAAATTTGACATTCATATTTCTACTTACTATTACCAAACATATTCATGGATCACACTGGAAAATACTACTTCATCTTTTTAATTGAAATATATACTTGCAGTAAAATTTAGAATAAAAAAAACGTTATTTCGAGTACAATTTTTACAGTATGTAATACTATACGAATCAGGTAATGGAACGGTAAATAACAATAATGACGACGAAAAGAAGAAATATCCCCTAATTTCCTTAATCAAGTGCTGAACAAATTAATATTATATTAGAATTAATGGAAAAGTCATATGGTAATCAATGAAAACTTCGCCAATGTATTGTGATATATATTTCAAACGTTAAAGAATTCAAACTCGCCTTATAACGTCTATATTTTACTTATAAAGGCTTCATAAACCAATTAAAGTCTTTGTTGACGAAGATAATAATACGTACACAAAACTTATTTAGGATATATGTTGAAATATTATTACATGCAGTAGAGTAAGTCAATCTTACTTACAGTAAAGTTGAATGTACTGCAAGTTGAGTGTATTTCTTTGTGCGGACTTACCGCATTAGGTGTAAGTCGAGTGCAGTACGCTGCAATTCACTCTAGGGCACAGGCCAAGCATTTGGACATACAAATTATAGTGCAGACCGGCAAGCGGTCTGCAAAACCTTGAACAATATATCCACCATCTGACCACGCAATATTACTATTACTCCGACCAATCGAATTGACAACGTTATAACGTCCAAGGCCTACCAACACTGATTAGTGTTTTCCTGCCTATAAGTTAAGTACAGATAAGCTAAGTAGTAGAAAAAACTACTTTCCGGTTACGCTTTAAGTTATACAACCGCTGGGGTAAAAAAAAGATTTTTACGAAAAGCCCCTATTGCTGCGTCGGTTTTCACGGCAGTAAGTAAAAAAGACTTTTAGGCTGCGTCGGTTTTCACGGAATCATAGAGGTAAAGACGGTATCGTTATCGAAGTCTTTAACAACAAGTTGGTAAACAACTAAGTCAGTACTACTATGAGTGTTATTACTGCAGAAAAACAACTAAGTCCCACGACCTTCGCCTTTTACCACTAATAAAGACCTTCAACCTTACCCATTACACTAGACCTTTAACATTCTTTACTTTTTTCACTTCGTACCTTATTTATCTCGATCGTTAAGTTCGTTTCCTTTGACGAAAACATCAAGTTACCAAGTTGCTAAGTTCCCACGCGACTTTAGGTTAAAATACTAAGCTTTTACGCCCAAGATCACCAAGTTATTCGCTCTTTACACCCTATATGCTTTACCACGCCCCTTACCGACCAAAACCGTTAAGATGGCTTTAAGTTAAGTACTGATGGAAAAAGTTAACGCCTTCAGATCTGTTTTTACCAAGTTTTACGACGATAGCCTGTGGAAAATAAATGTTAAAAAAGAATTAACGGAAAAATATCTTACCAACTTCATCGACTACTATATCGGTAAATATACCGGCAGTGAAAACCCTAACCTCTCTTTCTGCAAGTATCGCGAATTCTTCAACGACTGGACTATTAACATGTGAAAAGCCATTTGAAAGACCGTTAAGTACAAGTTGAAAGTCGAGCTTAAAAGCCAAAGTATCTACGTACTAAAAAGAAGCTTTACTAAATTGGCAGAAACCCTCTTAGACCTGGATTAATTAGAAGAAAGCTCTTGAAACCTTGAACCTTAAAAGCTCAAAGGAAAAAGAAAAGGCGTTGAGGAACCTTATCGCCATTATATACGATTTGAAAGACTTCCCTTTTACCCCTAACTAAGCCTGGCCTTTTTACGCATAGACAACAAGCCCCTTGTTTTATTCGGTACACCGGAACCTTTACATGATAGCGCGGAGTACGCTTTCGGCGGCGAAAAAGCACGCGAAGCGAGGGTTGCTAACGCGGTCAGAGGTATTAACGTTGGCGCTTTACACCGGTTAATTAAACAAGATCGTTAGGCTTTTCAAACCCTACAAGACCCTATTGATCTTTAGTACTATAATTGTCAAAAAACTTAGGAACCCTTTCCCTTCGAACCTTACTTATATAAACCAACTACAGGCCTTACCACAGGACTTTACCCATCGGGTTAGGCGACTGGAAATTACTCTTAACACCGTGCCTCAAAACCTTTAAGACTTAAACCGCTAGGAAACACTAACTAAGCCTGAGATGATTATTGCGACCTTTCCCTAAGACTTTTCGGGATAGTTAACATCAACTACATGCTGATAACGGACTTCGCCAATATTTAAGATGATATAAAGAAATATAATGGAAAGTCTTACAACCTTTTCAATATTAAGATATTTTTTTAAAAATATCTATAAGTAGATAGAGGTCTCATCTTCTGGTTTTCACTTACTATTCCCTAAAATCCTTACAGGTTACGCCAAAGACTATTACTTAACCTTTCTGACAAACGTCACCACTTTTCGCGAGATTTAAGATAATATAAAGGGCTACTTCGAGTATGACGTCCACCTTGCACAATATTATATAGACTAGGCTACTACGCGGTAAACTATAATAATAGTAAAGAAGAAAAAGGAGGAATTACCAATGGATGTCTTTAATCAAATACTTGATAAGCTGATAATATGTTAGAAGGCAATAGGGAAGGCTTATGCTGGCGAAGTCACACTTCGCGAGTAGGTATAGGCAGTTATTATGGGCGTTAGTAAGTTCGAATACGTCTTATAACACCTATATGCCACCTGTGAAGAATTTTATAGCCAGTTATATTCCTCGCTTGCCATTGTGATGATACGTATACCAAACTTACTCGATATATACTTTTAAGCCGGCAATTTCCTTAATGTGGATGAGGAAAACCTTACGGTGGTTAATTATGTCGACCGCAAGTACTTACGCCTATAACGCTTAAGGTCAGGTCTATTAACCACGGCCTCAAATTGGAGGCAAAATATACGTTAACGTTATTAAGATTTAAACGGATTTGTTAACTGCAAGCACTATTGTTATAATAGTAGTAAGAGATATTAGATTTGGAGTAAAGCCGGCTGCTAGTTAATTCGTTACCTTACTGCCGAACGTAATAACAGGAAAGTAACGTATTACATCTAATATCCTATTACTTCGGAATAAGATTACTTAGACCAGGTTATAAATGTTGAAGGCGATAAACTAACTAACGTCACTAACACCCCTAAGCAAATTAAGTGGCACGAAAATATTACTCTCGGTACGGCAACCCAATAACTAGCCAAACATGCCTTTTTGTATCGTTTAGATAGTAAAGACTCTTACTTTTACCCTAACTATGCCTTTAACCCCTTATATACCTTTAACCTTCACGATTGTTATGCAGATTATACGTTTTAAAGTATTATGCCAAACATTGGGGCAGTAAGATACTTAATAAGAGGCTATTCGCAATACATAGCACTGCAGAGGGAAAGCATTATAACCACTGAGATTTATCTTTACGATGCTAACAAAGCCAAAGTTAGTTTTGACCTGGGCGAATAACTATCGTTATCAGAGATAACGGTAATTTAAACTGTTGTAAAAGCAATTAAGTTCCATATATTTAAGTTCTTTACCCTTTTTCTACTGTGATTAAAGGACATGAAAACCCTTGGTGTTAACGTGAACGTTAACGTAGACGAGATGGTTAAACTATAAAAATTACAGTGCAGACCGGCTAGCGGTCTGCTAAACCTAGAAAAATACATCCACCATCTGACAACGCAATACTACTGTTACTTCGACCAATCGAATCGACAACATTGCAACGTCTAGGGCCTACCAACAATATACCCATAAATTACTATTTTCTATAACTGCGAAAATAAATACCTCTTGATTAAGTATTATATCAACAGTAAATACGGACAGTTAATATATTAAATATCAAATTCAATGTCTCTAAACTAAACGTTATACTGGCAACAGTAACGTAGCCAAAATGTAAAAGAATATAGTAATCTTAAGTACTATTATAGTAATAACAATAAATTTTTAATATCTATGAGATATCTAACTATTAATGAAGTTATTACCTCGTTCCAAATCATCATAAACAAAACTTAATATATTATACATAATATATTATTACTTTTAACAAATATTACTCGGATCGAATCATGGACTACTAAGGCTAAAACATATTAAACTATAGAATAACAAGTTAAAAATACATTATAAAAATAGTATTCCTAAGAAAATTTGGTAGTTAACTAACCATGTCTTTTTATACCGCTTAACAGGCAAAGACCTCTATCTTTGCAGTAGAAATCAAGCACTGAACTCTTTATATATATTATATCTTCATAATTATTACGCAGAACATACGTTTCGAAAAATCATACTGATACGAGAGTAGTTAAATACTTAATATGAATATATTCGCAATATATTGCGTTACAATGGTTAAGAATTACTGTTACAAAGATTAATCGTTGAAACGCATGTAAAATGAAACTTAACTTTAGCCTACATAAAACCATATCTTTATTGAAATTTACTATTATATAAATAATGAGTAAACAGATTACTTTATTTATTTTCACATCCCCTACAACATTTCCCCTTCATTCAAAAACATAAAGATCATTGGCGCCAACATCAATATCAAAATTAATAATCTAGATAAAAAAACCTGAGGTAACTTTTTACCTTTCAAGAAGGACACATATAGTGTTACATTGGAAAGCCGAAGGAAAAAGTAACAAATTTAACGATATATGTAATAATTTTATTATGACAACATTTCAAATATGTCATTATTAACGATTGATACAAACTACTAAAGTTTATAAGATATGAAGATGTATAATACTATTCGTTAAAGGCTATTGAAAATCTGTATTAATATTGGAATACCTGCGTATATTCCTTGGAAAGAATGAAATTTACCTTAAAGAACGAAATAAATCATCATAACATTTTAACTGAAGTTACCTACCTGAATAAAAAAATTATTTTCACGTTGTAAATTCAATAGAATTTTTATTAGAACATTTAATTTATCAATTTTCTTTCAGAAATCTATATTTGAGATGTTTTAAGGAAATTGTAAATTAACACGTACCTAAGTTTACCAAAATTTGTAATTTATAACGTTAAAATTAATTTTACAGCGATGTTGGTAGGGCTTTAAATGTTGCAATGTTATCTATTCGATTTATCGAAGTAATTCTAGTATTGCTTAGTCAAGTGGTGGATGTATTGTTCTAGGTTTGGTAGACCGTTAGCCGGCCTACACAGTAATTTTTATGGCAAATTGCTTTCTCAGTGCACTAGTGTGAAGTAGTAGCATACTGTATTTAAATTGCAGTCAAATAAAGTAGGCCTAAACAAAACAATACACTCAATCTTATAGTTAGCATTGTCAACTTTACTATAAGTAAAGTTGACCTACTGAACTGCAATTAGTAATATTCCAACAGGCGACGAATTTTCTAATTCATGCTAAAATGATAGGGATATAATGTAAATAGGTACTCGTTAAGGATTTTTGGATTATCGACGAAATTGAAATACTTAAATTTTATTTAGAAAGGATATTCGCGTTACTTTAAAGGGTGTATAATATCCTTATGTTGGAGATTGAAATCTAGACAACTTAAGAGGCACTTCTTTAAATAGAGGTAAAGGGCTCAACTGATACTGTAGGTTTTAATAGCCTGATATCAAACGAATTGGTTTTTAAAGTATAACCTCATTTAACAAATAAATCTTGTCTATGAAGAAACAACCCAAAAAGAGCCATAATGTACGACAAGATTTTAAAGGAACTGAAACGGGAATCTTTCAAAATTAAAGTTTTAACTTTGTTATTGTAAAACAAGGTCCTTATGTGGAAAATTCCAGGTAAATCGAACAGGTTATGTTAAATTGCGAGTATTGCTAACCCCAAATTAATTATTAACATCATTCAAGACTTTACGACATTTTGAAGAACTCAAATTAAACCTTATAATAAGTAAAATACCTATAGATATCCTTCACATAAATTAATAAATTAATACAACATTTATTCTCTTATAATGTAAAAATCGATTAAATGAGATCAGCATAGCCGACCAACAAAAAAAAGAGGAACGAAATGGATAGGAAAAGAAATTCACACTGGTACGTATCTGTACGGCTCTTTTAGTTCGTAGGGAAGTACGTGATGATTATTATTTGGTAATTAATCTTCGAATATACCAAATAAATAAAACCACAGGTAAACTTTTGGAGTAGAGAGATAGGATAGAGATTAATGGACTTTTTATAAAAGTATTTGTATAATAAGTAATTAAACTCGACTTTAACTTCTACTAATTGAATATTATAATCCTCAACTTGAAAATTATTAACTAGTTTAACGTAAAAATAACGAATAAGCTGTACAAAAATCTACGTCTAATTGTGTAAGGATATAATGATAAAAACAAAAACTGTATTCTCCTGTAATCACTAACTATTTAAGAAAAACACAGGATCTAATCGTTGTATTAACTATAAGTTTACTAATAAATCTTAATAGAAAGTTTACCTTTGATGAACATGATATTACCTAAGCGTTTACTTAATTAACTATTGATTTAAAAAGGATTATCTCATTGAAGTTACTTGGGAAACTGCAGCATAAGTATCTATTAAAAATAGTCATACTATCGATATTATAAGATATCACCATAGTAATCGAACGTATGAGACTATGTTAAAGGAATGCATGATAGCGTATCACGTTTTAGAAGGTACTCCTGCAGAGTGTATAATAGTGTGCCGCGCTCCAAGAGAAATGATAGCAAATTGAATATTAGAGTATCACGCTCCGGATACCTCTTCTCCCTCTGATTATTTATTATTAATATTATAAATCTTACTATTTTGAATACCATTTTTCTCTTTATATTAACGTATGAAACCCTTACCTATACTGATTAATAACCGACTTAGTCGACTATAGATTGATTAGAAAAGAAGAGACGAATTGTAATTGAATACCTATAATGCAATATTATAGTGGATTCAACTGTTCCGTATTTTAATATGATAACTTGAAAGATACAAGAGAATGTAAAGAAATTCTCAAACATGAAGTAATTTTAAAAATAATAAGTTTAATACGATATTATTAACTAGACCAATACTCTTGAACTATTAAAAGCACCGTTATGTTATTAGTCAAGTCAATTAGTATTCTGGATATATCCTTATACTTTGTAGAAAATTTCTTGTTACATATTGAATACGCAATTAATAAAGTTTTGGACTCCTTCATTAGAAACTATCTAGATAAAACGCAATAACTCCACTGCTTTAACATACTTCAAAAACAAAAAAACAACTTTTGAAACGCTTCAAAAAAACTCGAAAAACATACAAAACAACTTTTAAAGCGCTTGAATGCATTTCAAAAGCACACAAAACAACTCCCTAAAAGCCTACATAAACACATACCAAACGCCTAAAGCACCTTTTAAAGCGCTTCTAAACATTTCGAAAACGCCTAAAACAGCTTTTGAAACGCTTACTAAAATACTAAAAACGTTTGAATATATATCTGTTGCTCTCATACTATCTCAACCCCAATATACTAATTTACCACTTTGAATACCTAACCCCTCCTCCCCCTCCCTCCTTCACTTTATTAAATACCGTTTATTTAAGTTGATATTTGAAACGTTTAGTTTTACTAGTTAATTAACTATTGTAATATCTTTCAACACTAAACAACTAGTTTAGAACGCCTGACTAATTTGTGGTTACAACTAATTTGCATTTCTTTTGTTCTAGCAAGCGTTAAACGCCTTATTTAAAATACTTTATCACATTTTATTTATATTCAAGTTCCTTATTATACGCCTTCATCTACCGTTTCATTTCGAAAACTTTTTAAACACACCATATTAAAGGAATATAACGCCTCATCACTACGCTTCTTTTGTACTAGCCTCTTGTATACAATAACCTACATCTCATGCCAAAACCTATAACATGTCTGGCTAAATCCAGCGGGAATATGGTCATTTATTTGTGGAAACAACGCCTCGAAAAAGCTTTTTAAACTACATTAATGTTAACTTATACGATAATGTTATTAAAGCGTCGATAGAAAAACTGAACTTTCAGGCGGCGAATTCGTATACCACAAACGTTATTTTTTGTTATTAGGACGAAAAAACCTGAATATTCAATATTTTCGATAGTTTTCGAGAGGGATTGCCCGATTCACAGTTAGAAATATAACGTTTAGTATATGATTTAATTTCGAAAATATTAAGGGCATAGTTACCGAGCAGATGTATTAATACGAAAAATGGTAAGAATAGCCGGATTGCAAAAACATTGGTTGTTACGGCTTAATTTAGCATAATACCCGATTAGAAAAACGGAAAAAATATTAAAACTGGACTTTATGAAGAAATATTGGGTATTGTAACGTAAAAGAAAGCTTATTAAGAATATACGGAACATATTATAACGCTGGAGTATTCTACGTACGTAAAGTATAGGAAGTTTGGTGAGCTTAGCCGCGTTTCTCAAAAGGTAGGTGAAGTGTAAGAAATCGACGAAAAAGGAGAAAAATCCATGAAAGTTATCTTCTACTAAGGTTAAGTATATACCCGTTCCAATAAGTGCTTTAAAAAAAACATTGTCTAGGATACTTCCTACACGTAATTGATGCCCCTTCGTACAATAGCAAGAATACTTCGAATAATAAGAACGGTGTTTTCGGGAAAAACATGAAAAGCTATAAACGATTATACAACTTTTATAACCAGATATACACAAACCACAACCTATATCGCGATCTCTTATTACGCTTATTTTTCACTAATGGAAATAACCCTATAAAGTTTACGACTTTTGTTAAATTTTGGGATAGTAGCGATAATTAAATGTTATGACCCAAAAACATCGGAGGGTCAGAAAACAGGCCAGTATGGGGCTAAGCCACTAAGAACCTAATGTCCAACACATCAGGTGGGGATATCTCTTATGTCAGCAACCTTAGGGTTTGGGTTACGCACTAAGGATCATTGAGATCATGTTTCGATCCAACATGATCCAGCACTGAAGGCGTATGAAGGATTAAGGATATAAGGACACGGTCAGCACCACATAGATAATATTTCCTTCATAGCTCTTCAGTTGTCAATCTAAGTATTCAGTCTACCCTGAATAGCCTCACGGCTTCTGATCATCACTTGCACGAACACAGTCTTGATATTGCACCTTTTATTACCTCTGCTACCTTACTGCTAACATAAACCCTCTGACACCTTCAATATACTCACGGGTATTTAGTGTGATCATTACATTAAAGTGGCGGGCTCTATAATATACTCGATCATAAAATCCGTACCATATTGAATATTTATAAGAAATGAGATATTAATCTCTTTCAATTTCATATAATTTTGCCCAATATAAAAATGACGTTAGTTGATACATGGTATATACATTATTTAATACAAGTGAATGTTGGTAGGCCTTTATCGTTGCAACATAGTCGATTCGAATCACTGTAGTTGAAGTAACTGGTATTGCGCTGATACTGTTGATTGATGTGTAAGTTCTAAGTTTGGCAAACCGTTAGCCGATCTGCACACTAATTTGTATGGCCAAACGCTTTAGCCTATGCCCCACTTTGAAGTGGGCACCTACTGCACTGCACTTGCAGTATAACTCTACAAACTGCAGCCAATATTGCAGTTAGTATAATCAACTTTACTGCAAGTAAAGTTGACTTGACTGTACTGTATTTGACTGCTATTCCAACACTGGCGGCTTTTTGTTTTGTGCCTACACGTTAGTGTAGCTTGCCATCATTTGGTGGCAACCTCTGAAATCCCTCCTTAATCCACAAACCAGACCCCTGTTAATTTCGATTAATATATACCGAAAACAACCTCAATTACGGCCCCTTGTGGCCCTTTTGCTCTACCCCTCCGAGGCCTTTATTCTTTAAATTCTGTGTACAGATATTTTACCACAGACCTGCGCAAATCAAGTACGCCAACACTTACATACCTTTTGCCAGTATTTCAAACTACTGCCACTGCCATCACCACTATTTCCATTACTATCCTAGCAATTTTCCTGTTTGCCCACGTCACATGCCGGACGATCCACGTATTCCTCGATTCGTATAGTTAGTTTATTGCTGTCCACAAACCTTTCCAAGGCGCTATTTGACGTGACCTTGTTTATAGCATCGGTAGGGTTATCTTTACCGTTAATTTATTGGAACTTATCGATTTCCCTAGCTTCATATGCCTCTTTCAATGCTATTATGTCTATTATTAAGCGTTTTTTGTTAGTAGTGCCTAATTTGGATAGGTATTTGTAAAGGCTTCGGAAGTCGGTACATATTACTATGGGTATCGGTGGTAAACCTAGCTATTTAATGACAATCCTCAATATTTCGTCAGTTACTATATCGATATTAAAGCCTACTATTATGCCTTAGACTTTCGAGGCTAATATACTTCGAGTTACGCGTTTACACTTAGTAGATATTTAATATATAAGGTTTCCAGTAATCGTAAATTGCCCTTTAAACTTATTTTTGTTAACGAGTATTATTAGAAAGTCAATTTGCGATATAAGGTTAGCATTATTGGTAAATGACCCGTTCGCAAAAATCATTAGCTTCACCTTCGTTAAATTTATAAAAACCATATCAATTCCTCTTTCTACATAATATATTTATTACTAAATCAGTTTATTTTACTTATCAAAGTCTTTGTTTTACGGGTATTATACCTATACCGTAATAAAAAAGTCGTACGATACCTCCAGTTGGTATAGCGTGGCGATGTAGGCCGTACAGGCCCTCTGATTTAGATATCTTTGTGCCCTTGCTTCGTCAACCCTATCGATAATTATCAGGCTCGTGGCTTGTCCCTTTTAACGTAGGCTAATATAAGTACCGCTTTTAGCCTTCATATTATAAATATGAGGTAACGATTCGTTAAAGTTAAGTTATATACCTTTAGTCAACGTTTTAACTAACTTACATTCTCAAAGACCTAACTTCTCGATAATACGTTTTTCTGCTGCCACAAACTTAACATCGCCGAAAAAAAGGGTATCGTTAGTTTACATGTCTACAATACTAAAGTTTTAACCCCTTGTATTTAATAGGCACGGGTTGAATGTTAAAGTCTTTATACCCAGCCTGTTTTTAAAGTATACTTGGTACGTTAGGAACTATTGAACGCTTACTTAAGCTAGTTCATATAGAGGTTTAATATAACGTATTATCGTGTCAGCCAGAAAATTACCCCTTAATTCTTATAGTAGTTTTAATAATATAATCCGCTGAAGATAGGTGGCGGATTACGTGTACGCTTTCATAATATCCTGGATATTAAGTGTAAACTAGCCTTTTGTATCAATAGTCAAACTGGCGGCAATGACGATAATCAAACATTGTCTGATTTTCTAGATAGTAGGCGATTGGGTGAAAATTTAGTCCTTACCTTTATTACCGTATCTTTAAACGATTAGCCGTGACTTTTCGTACGACTGGTCTGTAATATTGCTTTTGACCTCGTAAAATATCCTCGACTTAAAAATACTAATACCTTAGCCTTTAAATTAAGTTAACGGCCCAAATTAAATAACCCCTCATAATAAAAGGCCGTTAATTTCCACTTAGTTACTTTCCTTAAAAGGCTTACCCGGCGTGTTAATAATGACTTCAGTACGTAACTTAAGGGTAAGTTTTCCATTAAACTTCTCCTTTTAAGACACCTACATTGTTTTATATACCCTACCAGGCCTATGGTTTTCGTCTTCCTCCTCTTTAGTATATATACTCCTCTTAGGTAGTTTTTTACGTTGTCGACGTTTCATTGACTTGTTAATAGGTGGCTTGGGAGAGTTATATTAATTAATTTGCTCGGCTTGGAGGTTATCGACGTCAGGAACTTTATCAGACTTAAGGAGTCTTTTGTACGGCTTGACTTATATGGTTCAGAAAGTTACGAGACCATTAGTAATTTTAACCACCACGTTAAAGTTGGTAATACTTAAGATCTTATATGGCCTATCCCATTTTCCTAGCTCGCGTCATGTAAGGACTTTACTTTCAAGAGGGAGTAACAACACGTTTGTTATTAAAGATCCATTCCTGGTGTTAAGGGAATTATTAACCTGACGACGTGTCAATTTTTTCCTTAGTTCCTTTAGCGTTTTACTGTATACTATAGCACGCTTTTGGGTACTTAATGAGGGTAGCGACTTAGCTATCATACGTGAGTAAGCTTTAAATACCAATAAAGTTGTTATAAGTCTGTTGGGGTTAATAATATCATTAAAACCTTTTAACGTTATTTAAAGGCGTTCCTTTTAGCTTATAAAGCTTTCGATTTATAGTATAAGGATATTTTAAGCCTTTCGTAAAAGGACGTATGCCTTTTTAACCTTATTAATACCTTGGTAAACTATGACAGGGATCTGTTTGTATTAAATCTCTATTAACTTTATATTAGTTTAAACCTTCATTGTAGTAAAGTTGGTACTAGTATCGTAAACTAACACGTTTAGTAAGATAAGGTACGTTTCAATTTGAAAAATACATAATTCCTTTTATATTTCCTTCTCTGTAATGGTTTTAAGGAATTCAATGCTGTGAAAAACCGTGGAAGAGTTTATAACGTATAATATTGACTTATTATCCAGATGAAATACGTTTATGAAGATTTCTGAGTTAAAGTCTTAATTTTCCTTTAACGTAAACTTAAATTTTAAAGTGGTTTGGAAATGTATTTAGAAAAAGCGATAAAGGCGTTTAATTACCTTTAGTATTATTAAATCTATATTTTTGTAACCAATTTTCTTTAAGATCTTATGAAGCCTGTTAGTTGCTGGGTGGTTAAACTTACGATGTAATTGACGAAGTTTTACCTCCGTTAGGCTTAATATTATTGCCTTTGGTTTTTGAAAATGGAATTAGAAATGCCTCCACTTAAGGTTAAGTAGAAACCTTTTGTTAATCTTAACATATATTAGCTTATCAGTCTAAATATCAATGTTAACGCTAATATTTTTTATGTCTTTAAGGCAAAGGAGGAAAGGGGTAGGGGATTCCAAAATATGAAAAATAATAGGATTAATAACAATATTCATTATCGTCGATTCCAATAAAGATATCTCTTTCCCAAGGCTAAAGCCAAATTTAGCTCTGTTAGCATCTGCGTAGTTAAGTTTCGTAGCAGTTTTAGTATCTCTTGATAACGCGATGTATTGAAAATAGCCTCTGGTTAAATACCGTGTTGCCCCTATGTCCGGTATAATCCCCTAAAAGACTTGCTTTGCGTAATGGTCTCGAATAGTAAAAAGGTGTATAGGGTTAGGGTCTTTATCTTTATAGCGGTGGTAGGAGTCTTCGCCTGTAAGGAGGTATAGGAAGGCGTGGTCGGCTAGTTATTGTATTACTTCTGAGCTAGTACCGATGCTTGTTCCAGTGTTAGTATCTTTATATTAGCCGATAGCCTTCGGCTTATTTTCCTCTTCCTTAACTTAACCTCCTTTAAATTGCGTAACACTTTCTATATAGTCCTATTTAAAGACAAAAGGGTATTGCGTATAGTACATTACCTGTTTTACTTTAGGCTTAGCGATAATGTGATATATTAACAAATAGCCCTGTTTACCGTAAATTCATCATCTTTCAACGTTTAAGTTAAATTTATTTAGGCGACTTGAAAACCTTGAAAAGAGTGAATACCCTTTTTCGTAGGTAGAGGTTCGGACCCTTTATTAACCATACTTGCCGGGCCTTTCATACTCTTGATTAACGTAGTATGGATTAAAAGGGTCTTTTTTTTGTTATTGAATTCCGGAGCTTGAGAGTATATATTAGTCGAACAGGAAACTCGAACGGTTGCGATCGTTAACGAGGAACGCAATTAGCTAAAAAAAACCTTTGATAGGTGGCATTAGGGTATTGTAAGGCGTATTTGACCTTTTTATAACTCGTAACTACTTTCCGGACCTACTAGCGTAAATTGCCTTCAACAGCTCCCACGTTTCCTATTGCTTGTTGGTAAAACATTAGCCTATTAGTCATCTAGTTTAAAAGATCTATTTTGCTTTCCGAATTTTTCTTATAATTTATCATATAGTATCACTTGATAATATTTCAGTTCGTATAATATTAATTAAGGTTGATATCGTATTCGAAATAGCCCTTTATGTTATCGTAGATTTCACGGAAAGAGGTATAATTCATTAGGTATCAGAGGTAATGGTCCTTAGCTTAGCCGATAAGGATACTGGGAAATAACGAGTGAAAACCTGGTAATTTAACTTTTATTTGGCGGTAGATCTTAAATGATGGGCGCAACTTAATGTCGAGCAGGTTATACAACTTATCAATATACTTCTCATTTCCTCCTCAGATCTTAATAAACGTAGTAATTGCCGTACAGTTCGTATCTTTTATAAGGACGCATCGAAGGGAAAGGGTAATATACTAGTCATAGGGACCTTTTTTATTTATCTAAGGAAAATACTGGGGTTGCTGTTAGTATTAATGGGAAAAATAGTTACTTTTGGCCAAGTTTAAAAGGAAAAAGCCAATGGTCGTGCCTAAAATAGGCTCGCATGTAAAGCCGGTTCTTTTTTTATTTGGCTATTAAAACTAGACGTGTTATGAATCTTAGGGAAAGTGGGTTCAATAGTTTCTATCCCGAGGGACTTGGCGATAATCCTTTTGGTGTTAAGGGGTTCGTTGAGATTCCTATTTAATTAATTAGTGTAGAACGCCGAGATTAATACCTTTAGTCGCGTTGGCAGCTCTTATTTCACGCGTTCGACCGCCGCTTAGGGCATACTTCGCGTTATTACGTAAAGGTGCCGAATTAATTAACAGTTTAACGTATTCCTTATTATTAGAATGTAAAAAGGCTTAGCTTATCCAAAGATAAAAAGGAGGTCTTTTAAATCACATATAGGGGTAGTAAGATTCCTCAATGCCCTTCAATTTAAGCTATGTGTTTTAAAGACATTTATTTAGTTGGGCTAGATTAAATAAAGTTTCTGTTAGCCTTGTGGAGCTCTTTTCCAACACGTAAATTCCTCGGCGTTTAAGTTTTACCCTTAGTTTGAAATTAATAGTCTTCTGAATCCTTTTTTACATATTTATAATCCAGTTTTCGAAAAACTTACGGTATTTTCGGAAAGTACGGTTACCGCGATCAAGTTTTTCGCCGTCGTCTTGCTTAATGATATAACAGCCGATGAAGTTGATAAGGTGTTTCTTTGTTGATTCCTTATTAATATCTATTCCCTATAAGTTATCGTCGTAAAACTTGGTGAAAATTGATTCGAGGGCGTTAACTTTCTCTGTAAATGCCTAACTTAAAGCCGTTTTGACGGTTTGGTAGGTAGGGGATGTGGTAAGGCGTGTATGGCGAAGAACTTGGTAATTTAGGGCGTAGGAGCTTGGTGTTTGACGTAAAGTCTCGTAAAAACTTAACTGGAACTTGGCGATTCAACGTGGGGTTACGTAACGTGGCTTTCTCGATGTAACTTGGTATTTTCGCTAAGAGCAGCCAAATTAATGATTGAAATGACGGAGAAAGTGAAAAATATTAAATTAGGGAAAGGGTCTGGTATAAAGTATAGGATCAGAGGTCGTTAGTAGTGGTAAAGGTCGAAGGTTGTTATTTTCAACGTAAGTATTTAATCTTTTTGTTGATACCAATAGCACCCGTAATAATATTAACTTAGCCGTTTAACAACTTGTTATACGTTAAGACTTCCAATAGTCAATCTCAACGTCTTTAAAAAGAATTAATAAAGATTTATTAGTGTTTTTCAAATAAAGATACCGTCGTTACATCTAATTTGCCGTAAAACCCGACGTAGCCTAAAAGTCTTTTTTACTAACTGCCGTAAAAACCGATGCAGCAATAAAGGCCCTTTACAAGAATCTTTCCTTTATCCTAGCCGCCGTTATCAACGTAGAGCATAACCGGAAAGTAGCTTCTTCTTCTACTTAGCTAATCTGTGCTTAACCTAATAAGTACTGATCAGTGTTGGTAGGCCTTTATTTTTGCAACATAGTCGATTCAAATCACTGTGGTCGAAGTAACTGGAGTTGTGCTGATATTTTTGATTGATGTGTAAGTTCTAAGTTTGGTAGACTGCTAGCCGATCTGCACACTAATTGGTATAACCAAACGCTTTGGCTTGTACCCTCCTTTGAAGTGGGAACTTACTGTACTGCAATTGCAGTACAGGTCCAGAAACTGCAACCAATATTACAGTCAGTACGATCACCTTTACTGCAATTAAAGTTGACTTAACTGCACTGCATTTGACTGCTATTCCAACAGTAAATATATTTGTAAAGTGATACAATCGTTTGAAGATATATTTCAATATAAAAATTAATTAAGAATTATATCATAGGGATTGCACCGGTATTATATAGGAGTTCATTAGAAATTATCGTGATAATATAGACAAGAAATTATGAGAAGTACTAATTTTCTTGTTGGCGAAGTTGAAAAAGATTTGGGTGGTGTTTCAACCAGAATATAAGTGCGATAAACTATTTATTTAAGTGGTTATTAAGACATATCATGGAAACCTGGACTTTAATTATACGTTGTTGAAATCGGAAAAAGATTTAGAAGCTTTTTATTCGAGTTTTAAAACGTTGTTTAAAATTTCTATAAACAGATAAACGAATTGTGGATTAGCGTTTGTAGCTGGAAAGGTTAAGGACGAAATCTCGCAAATTATAAAAGCGGATCTTACAAAGATAATTCACCAAGTTTTAAATCGGCGATTTATAGTATATTTAAGAAATAAGAACAATCAAAAGATGAAATACGGATATAGGGGCGATAAAAATCAAGCAGAAAGCCTCGAAAATCAAAAATATAGCGGATATTAATAAAAGCTCTCCTATAATTAAAGATAAGACTTTATAGCTACATCACTATACCTACATAATATTATATGAAACTTTATAGGTTTCTCAAAATGATACCTTATATATAACAAGGTTGGCTCCTAATCAACCAAATATTTAATATACAATGGAATTCGCGTTAAACGAAAAATTTAAACCGATTACCCAATTAAACACCAAATAAAGGTCAATTTTTCAATATATACAGCTAACTATCCAAGTGCTAAAAATAAATTCGACGCTTGCCCGTAAAAGTTTACCTTGGGGAAAACCTCGGACGAAAAAGAGACTTACATCATGACTCAGTGTGAGAAAACAAATTAACGGGTATTTATAAGCCTATAAAATACCTTATTTGTATATAACATAAATTTTGATGGTGTAACCGGTATATTAAACACCCACATAATATCAAAATTAATATTTTTAATAAATATAGTTACCAGTTCTAAGGTATTGTACTAAATATCTATGCGACAGAAATTTCGACCGCTGGAAAACGGCAATTTGATGTTTTCGCGACAAAGTTTGCCAAGTTTCAATTCGAAAAAATAAAAGAACACCGTAAAGTTTTGTTTGGTAAAACTTAGGCGTTATTACTAGGCAAAATAATACTAAACGTATGGTTCAAACCAGTTAAAATTTATATTATAAATCTTAAAACACCATTTGTAATTTGATTTAATAATATGAATAAATTTGAAATTAAGGTACCAAATACGACCAATTAACTCGTCCGTATTTCAGATGGAGTATCTGTATCGCTACATCTGAAGTTTAAATACCTTTTTTTTTACCAAAAGTATATATAATGAAAGTGTTGGAATAGCAGCCAAATGCAGTAAAGTTAATTCAACTAAACTGTTAGTTTGGTTGATTGTACTGACTGAAAATTAACTGCAGTTTATAAGACTGCACTGCAAATGCAGTGCAGTATGTGCCTACTTCAAAGTGGGGCATAAGTCAAAGCGTTTGGATATAAAAATTACTACGTAGACCGGCTAGCGGTCTGCTAAACTTAGAACTTACAAATCACTCTACAACCAATTTTAATGCAGCTCCAGTTACTTCAACTATAGTGATTCGAATCGACTACGCTGCAACGAAAAGCCTATATCTATAGGCAGGCCTATCAACAGAAAGCCATTTACTTAATATAGCTAAAATTGCATATATTGTACCGATGATTCGAATACTCGGCTACAAAACGCTTTTCATGGATTTTTCACATATCAGACTACACTAACGTAGGAGGATAGGGATCTTAAAAACTATAAAAAAGTTTTGCCACGAATACCAATTACACTTACAAACTCCACGACGGTTTAAATTAAGATTCTAACACGATATCAAGTTTAATTACAAGATTATTATGGATATAATATACCTAAACAGTTACTATGTCCTCCATATCATTGACATTACAATGTTATTCCAAACCGTAAAATTTACGCGGAACATTTTCTCAACGGATTTCTGGAATTCCTAAGTAGATTGTTAGATAAAAATTTATTTTAGGCTTCGGTATTGGATTACCCACGATGAAGGCACAACATTCGATTCGATCAAATAGAGAATTAGGGATAGAATTTCTGAGAAAAAGTGTAGGAAAATATAATTTAAGGTGTTTTGGGGTATTGATAGGGGCTAACGGTACTACAGACCGTTTGAAAGAGAGTATACGGTCTTTTTGAAGTAATTAATGAAAATAAGTATAAATGAATCGATTTTATAAATCATCATAAACGTTACTAACAACACTTTTAGTCTAAATAAATCAATCCGCATACTCCTTATATTCGATGATTACCCTAGAATCTATGAGTATTCCGTACCGTCACAAGCCATAGTTTAAAAAGTAAACGTTATAGAAAAAGCCATGGCAGCATTGCGTTCTCTTAAAGTAAATAACGATGTTGTTAAAACATTGTTAACAAAAAAAACCACCCGCAGGAAACGGGCGTTTTGGAGCTATCGTTTTAATCTGAATTTCAGGTTCGCAAAAAGAGAAAAAATGTGGATTAGCTATTGGAAACTAAATGGTATTGAAGGATGCGATATATTTATGGACTTGTTGCCTAAAAAACCTTCATTTCATTTAACGATAATACGATAGTACGAAGAGAAAAAATGAACGATAAATCTTTAAAAACACAACCAATTAAGTAATCATAACCATGTTAATTTTCTATTAACCTGAATGGAACTCCTTAAACATTTATACACCCTTTAGTTAACCCCTTACGTCATTCACCATTTTACTAAAACTAATACCCTATATTAACAAATCTAATAAGACGTCATGAAAGCGTCCATTTCGTTTGAAAAACAAAAGGTGTTTGAAAACCTTTATCTTAAATTTCTGCATTAATGAAAAGAAAAGGGCGGACCGTAAGTTAAATAGAAAACTATGTTATAGGGACTTTATTTTAGCCTTAAGTAGCCCGTTTTAGGAGTTGACCTACAAATAAATATACGCATTAATTGAATAGGATGTATCATGTTTTAAAATGTTTATTCTAACAATTTTACAGAACTACAAGATTTTTTTACCTGATTAGTTTACAAAGTGAAAAATAACACCGGAAATATTTATTGAAAATTCGTCTTTTTGTTAAAAGATACGATAACGACAGAAATAAAGATATTATAACCTAATTGCCTATTTTACAACGAATGAACCACCGATTAATTTTAACTATTACTGCCTCCCTACATATTTCTTACAAACTTCATTTTAAACTCCGGAATATTACGTAACGTTACATATAATTGTACAAGTAACTTAAACAACGTATTTATTGCTACATGCCTATAAAATTTCGAAAATACCATCCACTCGAAAAGATTCTATAAACCCTTAAACCCCTTTCTGGTTTCGCTAAATCTATCATATATGTGTTCAACAATAATTAAGTTTTTTATAAGAAACGCCTTGAAATACACAATACAACCTTCGACCTTTGATTATTGGTTTTAACACTACGTTTAAAAGGCTTTAAGTTTATTAGAATACAAATGGACGATATACTATTATCATATGACATATCGGTTTCCATAGAGAAGGAAAAAAAGCTTTAAAACACCAACTTGACAACGAAATCGAAATTAGGAATAGTGAAAAAACTTTTGAGTAACTTGAATGATATAAAGATTACTCGTTAAAGAAATATACTGAAATTTATATAAAAATAATAATGAGACAAAATTAATTTTTATTAATCTAACCATTATAAAACCAGTTTACGAATACAAATATCAGCGTATACATGTGGCCTAGATTATATAGGTCGTATAACCAAAAGCGGAATTTAATCTATTTATCATTACGTAATATTAGACAACCCCATCGAATAATATATGTAAAACATTAAATAAGCATTTCGAATGGTAAATCCAGAATCCGAATCGCGGCCTCAGCTTTATACCATTCTATATTCGTATTACAAAGTTATTTGTTTTTAATAATAGATCCCTTACTAATAATAACGATTCTAGTTCTCAAACAAGATTTCTACTTATTATTGGTAATGAAATACTGAACTGAAATGGGTTTACCTTACGTAATGACGTTATCTATTAAAGCTTAAATAAGTGCAAATATTTTATAGGAGGCGTTTTCGTTTCCGAGATTTATAATATAGTTAAAGAATTCAATTTTAATATTATTATAACGATAACGGTCTAAATAATCATTGTAAACCTCGGTTTGAAACCCCTCCTTCTGATGGTTGATACTAACTTTTTTTTTCCTTTACGAATACCTTGTCAATTTCAATATTATAAACGATAAACTCCTTATAATAAATATTATAGCTTTATGCAAATCGTACAAACTCCTCCAAATTGAAAAGGTAGGATGAATCTATATGAAATTAAACCTAGTTGATATAATTACCAAAGGCGCCTGAAATGAGGCATTGGAATAGATTGTTTTTACTAGTACCATTTTCGTTAACGTTGTTAGAAAAATCATGAAACCTAACCTTAAATAGATGTGCTACTTTTTACTTATTTTTATATTGTACGCCTTATATTTATCGGTTTCCCCTCAAATACACCTTTACCGCTTTTTTACTATATCATCACTTTTTATACTGACCATTTTACACTTATCCAATATATTATCACTTATTACATTTATCATTTAGGTTTGGATTAATATTCTATCACTTTTTATATTCAACATTCATTTTTTGCATTTCGAATTTTTTTAAATACCATATTATTTTGGTATAACTATTTATATATAATCTTGATTTAGCTGATAAATATAAAGGATTGGTAGCTACTCGCTGTCAAAGGCAGAGGGAGAAAGGGGGTTACGTCGTTGTCGTCTTTGTCCTCGCCGCCCTTATTATCGCCATTGTTATCACTGTTAAAATCACTGCTAATATCGATACCGTTATCGATATCGTTGTTACGAGGAAGGCTGAACGCTCCTTGCATCTTATGTTACATGCCTTGTGGCAAAAGGCGGAAAGCGGGTTCGCTTTTCTTATAACAATAGAAAATAATGTCGTTGAACTTACCTACATAATATATACGTAGGCCCACCCGCAAAACGATAATAGTGATCGCCGTTTCCGCCAGCCGGTGGTTAAAGTTTAACTCAATTATAATTTTAGCTTTATTCTACGTATTTAAGGAGTATAAGTTGAATAAATAAACTCCAAATATCGAAATAAAAAAGGAAATAACAAGTAATCAGGTTAGAAAAGTAGGAAATAAGTGATCGAGTTTTGGATTACGTAATTAAGAAGTAAGAAGACTATCGTAAATATAGTGGGCGCATAATAAAGCTTCAGTTAACGGCTTCAACATCACCGAAACGGGGGCGTATTCGTTACCATTTCGTTTGTAACGGTGGTAACGGAACAAGATACCTTTATTTTAACGGTATTTGTTAATAAACTTGCCCGCGGCCGCGGATATAATATATGGTAAATAAGCTGTGTTTATTAGCGTGTTGGGAACGTATACTCCAATATGCTACTTCAATATCTGACATGCTAAAGAGGCCTTGCGACGTACCTTTATAAGACTTTCCTTTAAGCGACGGAATTGATTTACTATTTTCGCCTTGTTGAAGGAATATTAATATAATATAATTTAGGGGAATATTTTTTACTTATCGTATTATAGCTTCACGATATTACTTTTACAGATGCGGGGGGTTCTTATGGGTAAAGGCGGGGTTTATACACGTAGCGAGAAGGTAAGGTTTAATTTATTCTATAAAAACCCGTTTTTACCTTTAAGGGGTGAGGAAAGGAGATTGGGGGGGGGGGGGGGGAAGGAAAGAGGGGGTAGCGGTTGAAGAAGCAGCAGGCCAATGGGAAGGATAAGGAGAGCGAGTGGCGGCTGCGACGGCGGCAGGCAAAAGGAAGATAAAATTAGAGATCGATGATATAGTGGTGTTATTAGAGCTGATATTATTGCTAGCGGAGGCGCGGTGTACAACAACTGCGACAATTTCGGTATGGCGACATTAACGTACCAAATATCGTTTCTTCAACCGGTTTTTACACAGAATCTATTTGAAAAAACAATTGGGGCATCGTATTGATCAAGTAATTAACTTATACAAAAAACGGAATAGGTAATTAGAAACAGTTCATTTAGGCTTACGAATGCTAAATGGCTGATTTGGGGTTTATCTTATAGGTAAAAACACGTCATTAAATGGAAAGAAAGTTTTACCTAGACTTATGACGATAAATCTTGTTATATTAACTCCTAAATACGTAATACCGACAGTCATATTTTTACAAAGATTATTGATCTTCTACAACTACAATTCTATAAAGATCACCAACATTTAAAAATAACCCTTCAAAGTCCAAATTATGGTTACTACTAAACAACTAATTAAGGACTTAAACGAATGATACAATTACTATCAAATAAATAATGAAGGACTTAAAAATTTCAATATTATTACTAGATTATGGATACGAAATTTCTCAGGAAAAAAAATACCTTTATAGATATTATTAGATATCACTATAGTTATCAAACGTAAAAGACTACGTTAAAAAAGTTTATGATAGTATGTCACGTTGTAAAAGGCACTTTTTTAAAGTATATAATAGCGTGCTGCATCTTAGTAGGAATGTTGTAAGAGTGTATGGTAGAGTGTTACGCTCTAAGTGAGAACTTATAAGCTCTCACCTGAGGCATGCATTCTCCTGATACCTCTTCTCCCTCTGACTATCTATCATCAATAATATCAATATTACTATTCTGAATACTATCTTATTCTTATATTGAAGTATAAAGACCTTACCAACACATACATTAGGTTGCATTATTATACATATAGACCGAAAAAAAATCTATTAAGTTTTAATTTTACAGTTGCGTTTTAAGTCTAAAATAGGTATAAAATCCTTAATTGAAGAATTATATTTATTTATCGTGTGAATAGATGAAGACTTCGGTATAGTAGGCAAATAAACTTATGATATTCTTGTCGTAGAAACTACTGGTTTTTTAGTGATAAAGCAACGTTCTATTGAAGAATTTAGAGTTCTTAAATTGTGATTATATCATAATTTTAATTCAATGTATTATCTCAATTTTAACTGATTGTTAATATATATATATATATATAGTGTTCATAATACTAACGTTAAATAACTTAATTTCTATCATAAGTATTAAGGTGCTGACTTAACTAAGATTTTAAAACCCATCTATTGGTATGACTTTAGACGTTGTAATGTTGTCGATTATAACTGGTCGAAGTAACAGTAGTATTGCGTAGTCAAATGGTGGATTTATTGTTCTAGATTTGGTAGTCCGTTAGCTAGTCAGAACACTTATTTGTATAGCCAATGTTTTGGTCCATACCCTAGTGTAATATGGAAGCATATTATACTTGATTCATATTTAATACAGTAGATCTACGAAACAATACACTCAACTTGCAATCAGTATATTCAACTTCACTATAAGTAAAGTTGACTTACTGCATTACAATTACTACTATCTCAATACTAGCGTCTTTTTTTTTGTACACGCATACCAGTGTATTAAACTAATCGTTTCCCGTTACCACAGAATTTCCTCTTCGTTAATCTGCCAGACTCCCTGTCAATTATGATGTATTCCGTGACCAAATTGACTCTATTTAACCCCTTTTAACCTACGTATTCGAGTTCTAACTTTATCAACTTCTACAAACAAATCTTTCACTATGGACTGATGCATGCCTTTAACCTAAACTTGCCAATGAATCAAGATATCGTCCCCGGATTTATTACCCTGAAAATTTTTGAGTTTGCCAAGCCACCTTTGTTTGCCAGTACGTAATTTAATCTTGCTAAACAGCTTGTCAATATAAATTTCAATACGTATCATTGGCCTATTGTTATCCATAAACTTTTTAAGTACCGTATTTAATAACGATTTATTTACGGATTTTATAAAAAAAGTTATTAATCTATATCAATTTTTAATCTCCTTGCCTTTGTAAGTTTCACGAAGTATTATTACATCGATTATAGGCATTTCTCGTTGGTAGTTCTGAGTTTCTAAAGGTATTCGAATAGATTTTTAGAGTTGGTACCGATTATTATCGTCATAGGTGGAATCCTCAACTGCTTGGTAACGATTTTAATTTTTTTTAACCTCGTTATACCTACATCGAAGCCGGGTATTATACTGTAAACCTTCGAAACTAGTATATAGAAAGTCATTTTTTACAGTTGATGAAAATCTAATGAATCAGGATTCCAATGATATTAAACCGGTCCTTTCATTTTTATTTATTGACAAATGTTATGAGGAATCCGATTTGTAACGATAGATATATGTTATTCGTAAATAAGCCATCTATAAAAATATTTACTTAGCCTTGAATAGGTTAATCGAAACTATATTAATTGCATGGTATTAATTTCCTCTTTACCACTCCAGACTTCTATTCAGCCTATCAAAAGTTTCATCCGTTGGGTTTTATATTGATATCGTAATCAATAAATCGTAAAAAGCCTCCGGTTGGTATAAGGTGATTATATAACTATTATGGGCGCGTTGTTTCAAATACCATCAAGCCCTAGATATGTTAGTCTTATTAATTGTAACTAATTTAGCGTCTAAGTCTTTTTGATGGAAATTAAGGCAAGTATTGTCAATACTATATACGGATTAACAATTTGTTAAAGTTAAGTTAATTCTCTCTCGTTAAAGTTGCAACCAACTTATAATTTCAAACCTTTAAGTTTTCAATCGTTTACTATTCAGATATCAGCAAGCTAATAATTCCAACGACAGAGGTATCATGAATTTACATACCTATTAAATCATTTTTTTATTTGAAGTAATTAGTAAACACGAGTTTTATATAACAGGATTTATACCTAATTTAGATTTAAAACATGACTGATAGATTAGGAACCAATAGATATCTATTTCAAATAATCTGTATAGTAGTTCGATATAGTGTATTACCATCTCCAAGGAATATTTATTACGAAGCTTTTGTGGAAGTTTTAATAATACGATTAATTATAAATTTGTTGCTGATCGCATATACACCTACGTTATATTACAGCCATTAAGGGTGAACTTCTTCTCAGTTTTGACTAGTAAAACTGTTATCAAAACGACTATTAAGCGTTGGTTAATTTTTTGAAACGTTGTCTATTATGTAGGGATTAAGTTCTTGCCTTTACTACCATATCTTGAGGCTATTAAATGTAACTTTTCGTTCGGATTCTCGGTAGCATTTCCTTTGACTTCGTAAATAATCCTCGACTTGAAAATCATAATATTTTGGTTTTGAAGATTCAAATCGTATTTGGGTATACATTTTACAATTTATCGAGTAAAAAGTCTATTTATTTCAATCTTATCATTAAACTTCAAAACTTTACCAAAGGTTTTAATAATACTTTACACTTCAAGCTTAATCTCCAAGTTTCAATCGTGCTTTTTCATTAACTCCAATAATATTATAAATCCGGCTCGATATATATATATCATCCTTAACATTCCTACTTTTTTATGGTATGATATGTTGGTAAGATTTAATCGACTTATCAATTATAGAGGAAAATGTGTTATATTCATTAATTTGCTTAATGTAACAATTAATCCTATTATTGTTGATCGCATTAATATAAGGTTTGATACAAGTTATGATAAGGGTCGTAAGATCGTTTATAGTTTCAACATCCATTTTAAGGTTGGCAATATTAAATATTTTAAATAGGCTATTACATTTTTCTGTTTCCTATTATACAATGATTTTACTTTCTAACGATCAAATAAATACGTCAATCGTTGTAATATCATTTCTAGTATTAATGACGTTATTAATGTAACGTTATTACACTTTTTTCCTATAATAACTTTAAAGATTTGTCATACATTATAACTCTTTTTAAAATACTTGATAATAGTGAATATTCATTAGTCAAACGATGATATATTTCAAAAACCAGAAATATTAGTAATTCTGTTCAAACTCCCAATATTATTTATGTCCTTTTACTTTTTTTAAAGTTGCGCCTCTTGATTCGTAAATCTTCTCATTTTTAGTATAAAGTTATTGTATGATTTTTGAAGTAGTGTGTATACCCTTGTAAACTGTTCAATACTTTAGTTTCTCTTAATAGGAACTTATTTACATTAAAAACCTATTATCTTAATGTTTACTTGAAACTTTACTACCATGAAGTTGTCATTATAAACGACGACTTAAATTGGATCCGAATACGTATTAATTTATAATATCCTCATCATTTTTACATGTTTTTCGTCTATGTGCACTTGAGGAATTTGAATTTATCAAAAGAAGTCACGGAGTTAATAACATAAAGAATAGGCTTATCATCAAAATAAAACACATAGACAAATATCTTGTAATTATAATCCTTGTCGTCCTTTAGTATAAACTTAAATTATTAGGTGGTTTAGGCACTAGTTTGGTAATAGTAGCAATTTTTTTCAATAGCATTTACGAAAAAGTATTCCATATTTTTATACTTTTCGAATTTAATAACTTTATATCATTTGTCGATAATTAGATGATTAAAACGCCGATATAATTAACGTATTTTGGACTTCGTCAGGTTTAATACAGTTATTCTTGGGCTTTAAAGATGAAAAATACAAATACTCTTACTTAGAAGTGAAAGGAAATCTTTATCCGCTTTTAACTAATTCGTTAGAATTAATGTCAACGTTAACACCGAGGATCTTTATATTTTTTAAACAAAAGAGAATAGGATAATGGATTTCAAGATATAAAGCTTAATCATTCCAATAAAAGTTTAAACAATTCTCGTTCCCAGTAACAATAGTCATTCGTTCGGGTAAAAACTAACTTTAACTCTGATCACATCTTAACAATTAATTTCTATAACAATAATTCTTTTCTTTCTCAGTATTATTCATTGCTAATAGCGTCCTATTAATTACTAAACTAGCTTTATATCTGACAGAATACCTTGAAACCTGTAGTCCGTATAACGATTATAGAAGTTAAAGTTATGTAATAGGTTAAAGGCTCTATCAAAGAAAAATAAGGGGTCATTATCATTTAAACGGTATAGAAATTTATGGTCTGTTAGTCACCAGACAGCGTTAGAAGTATTATTATTATACTACGGAAATTTCCTAGGAATATAGTTATTGTTAAGACCCTTTACACCTTCTCAATTTACGATATAACCCATATAATCCTATATAAAAACATTAGGGTATTAGGTATAATACATTAACTTTTATAACGCTTAACCAAACAGTAACAAATTAACTAATAACTGGAATTATCATCAATTCAACATCTTTTAACATTATTACAACGATAATTATTATGATCAAAAGGTTCATTAAATTTTTGCCTTCGTTACTAACGCCAATATAGTAATAGATTTCAATTTAAATACCTTAAATCAAATCTTAAACTTTAAAGTCGCTTATATTGGTAGTTGATGTAATATATTATTACGCGGTATTTTTTTAATTTTAACGCGAAAGTTATCACTTTATGGGTTCATATTAAATGAATTCGGCGTACATTCTTTCACGGTCGTAAACAAGGATCGATTCTAGTTTCAAAAGCTTTTATAGGTAGTATTTGGGCATTATAGAGCATATTAAAGCTCGCTAATACCTGTAACTACTATCCAAACCTACTCTCGAGAAGTGGCTTCGCTAGCATTTTCCTTTTCTATTGCTTATTGATTCAACACTAGCTTATTAGGAATTTGGTTTAAAATAACCATTAAAGTTTCCTCCTTTTTTTTTAACCGTTGCCGTTGTTTTTCTAGTCGTAGCCCAATATATATAATATTATGCATGTAAAACTTATCCTCAAAGTAGCCTTTTATATTATAATAAATCTAGCGGATGGTGTTTTCTCTTGTTATGAAAGTCTGGTAATAGTTTCTAGAGTAGCTTGTAGGGATTCAGGAAAATAATTAGTGAAAATAAAAAAGTAAGACCTTCATCTACTTGTAAATATTTGAAAAAGGCATTATTTTTATATCGAAAAAACTGTAAAGCTTTCAATTATACTTCTATACGTTATTCCAAATTTTAACGAAATCTGTGAAAAACTTGTAATTAATATTGACTATTTTGATAAACCTAGAAGAAAGACTGCGATAATCGTGCCAATTATCAACAATATTTTCTGCCGTCAACTTAAGTCTTAGAACTTCCAAGTTGCGATAATAGGGGTAATTGCTAATCACCTAACCCTAGGTATAAATTTATGTAGTAGAACTTATAGTAAGGTTGCGCGTGTAGGTGTACCTTCCACAGGAAACTTTACCTTTAAGATCTTGAAGATTCTAAGAGAAGAATTAAGAGGCAAAAAGAACTTAGCCGTAGGAAAGGTTCTAAGAAACTAGACTATTTTACTCAATTGAACTGATAATACTAACGTCATTTCCTATTACCTCATTGGCAGCTTCTGCTTCCCACGCTCCACTACCGCTAAAAAAATACTCTGAGCTATCGTGTGAAGGTGCTAAACAGTCTAACAAATTGACAGGTTCTTTATCGTCCGCATATGGAAAATTAATATTAATGGGAAGGTTAAAGGCTTGACTTAACTAGAGATTAAGGGGAGGTTCCTTAAAACGTATGAAAAGGCATTAAAGGTCTTTAACACCTTTGAACCTTTCTCGTAAGTCTTAAAATCATTCCTCAAGATAAGATAACTCGAGAAAGGTTTGTACCACGTCTTTTTTTAAAAAAAAAAAAACGTCACCATTTCGAAAATATATTTTCAACTTACCTTTAACTATTATTAGAATATTATTTCATATTCCAATACTCTAATCCGTAAAATCGTCACATAAATCTTGAAAACCCCGGGTTTGTCGATTAACCTAGCCAAAATATAGGTCGAATTCAAATTAACCGACGTAATTTATCAAGTGCTCTTCCGTTAAATCGACATTAATATCTTTAAACCAAAGATCTTTATTGTATCTCTTATCGAAAAAAAAGATACAATTACCTAGACACCTTTATCCATATAGTTACGACTGCCATCTTAACATTTAAACTGGAAAATTAACGTCAATTCAGGTTGTATAGGGAGGTCTAGGCAAAGGACCTAACTATTATAAACGTATGAACTTAAAATTTTAGCGTAAAGTTGCGTGAGGACTTGGCGACATAGCGTTGAGTTATATAACGTAGCTTTATTAACGCGACTTGATAATTTCGCTTGATCTAGCAATCTTAACAATTCAAATAACGTAGCGAAAGGGGGGAAAGGTGGTGAAAAGGAAGGACTTGTTGCAGGAAGTGAGGGCGGATTTTTTGTTTTTGTTTGAGGTTAAGGTTAAATAGCGTGAAAGTTAATCGGTTTTTGTAGTAGTAGAGTAATTATAATACAATAAGTCAACTTTACTTATAAGTAAAGTTAACTATACCGACTTAAAATTGAGTGTATTGTTTTGTGGGTCTACTGTATTGACTGCAAGTCAAGTATAGTATGCTCCCACTTCATACTAGGACACGGGGCAAGTAATTGGCTATACAAATTACTGTGCAAACCAGCTAGCGGTATATCAAACCTAGAACAATACATCCACCACTTAAACATTGCAATACTACTATTACCTCGACCAATGGAGTCGATAATATTGCAACGTCTAAAGCCCTACCAAAAGTTGGATTAAAAACGATATGATAATTAAAGAAAATAACAAGAGATTAAAAGAATTATAACAAATAAAACATCAGACTCAATATACAAAAAAAAAAAAAAAAACACTTTTACGAAATAAATATGATATTAACTATCAACTATACGTTTCTTATAGGACATAATATTCAATCATTACTTCATATATAAGAATATGTTTTCGGGTACAAGAAGATAAACAAATCTAGCCTAATTTACGAATATAACACTAATTAACAAAAACCAGTTATATTAACTAAAAAAAACCTAATAACATGACAAATGAAAGAGATGAATTATATAATATGAAAACAAAAAGGTAATATAAATCTCACTAATAGTCATCCTAGACGGCAAGAAAAGATCACCAATCAAATGCCATATCTATACACTAATATATTTTATACGCTTATAGAAACCAACCTTAAATGTCTCTGCAGAATCTTCTATAGTAAAATTCGTTAACGTTGGTAATATTTATGAGGTTATCTTATCTGACGTGAAAAGTATGAGTACTTAATATCTTTGGTACAATACTAAAAGGTTTGTATAAGAATTACTATCCCAAATAGTAAAGCTACAAATCTTCGTTTTACTAGCCAGCTAACCAAACCAAGCAGTATAATCACAAATTTTGTGAACATCTAACAATTATATAAAGATTTATATATAATATAACCTAGTTTGGAAATTTGGAAAAGGGTATTCACCGTATACACCTAAAATAAATGACAGCAAAGAATCCTATCTCTGTATTCCTACAACCTCCTTAAATCCAGCTATAGGTCTACGACACCCAAACTTTAGTAGCGCAATGAAACATAACATCCACCTTGACAACTAAATAACGCTAATATCACTGGTTTAACTGGAATTACAATAATAACCACATAAAAAAATAAAAAGCCCATGATATTGAAATATTAACCAAACTAACTCACAAACATACACACAAACCAACATAAAAACTAATAGAACGTATTATAACATTTATAATTCAATTGTAATACAGAAATTAACAACTAATAAATAATTTAGTCATAACTTGTAATGTTCATAATTTGGTTGTCTAAACTCAATCTAACTGCTTTACTAGTTGTTATATAAATGCGACCAAATAGAGTGGAATTTTCTGCAACTTATATCATTGACTAATTAACTGTCCAGTAATACGAATTGTAATCTTCATAATAATTTAAAAGTATAAATATCTGGGCTATTGATAATTAGTAGCCCAACTTAGTTCTTTTTTAATACTTTCAACTCTTTATTCTTTATTTAGACCTTCTTTCAGCTTAATAATAATAAAAATAGAATAACTTGACCACTTTAAAGATGAATCCCCCCCGATAGGTATATATGAAGGCTATTTAACAAAGAAAGGTTGTGCATAGTATTCGAATTTATTGTTTTTCTACAATAAAGATGATTCATTCGTTAAAAATAAAGTAAAAGCGGATTTTTTTATAGTTGACGATGGTGATATCGACTTTCGTACTAATGATTTCTATAACTTCATCTTCCTTTGTATCCAATTAGAAATTTAATTTGATTGTATTTTTTTATAATATATATTTTGGGGAATTATTATCCCATAAGAAGGCATATTGAAAGTAAATAATACCGTGGAATTAAACTTACTTTTAACGTTAAATTATCTACTTTCTACTTTAATTAAATGAAAAGACCTATCCAAATCCGTATTAAAAGCGAATGAGGCCGTTTTGTAAGATTTACTTTTATCGTTATTTTTTACAAATTGATGATATATTTTGTTTCTTTGCCTTTTCCATTTATATTACTGTATTGTTTCGTTATTAATGAATTTTATTTTTAAGAAATTACAGCAGCTGATTATAGCTGATATTGTAATATTTTTAATAATAGGAAATGGTTTTTATTGTTTCAAATATAAAGCGATAAATACTATTAACTCTGAAATAGGAAGTGATATAGTTTAATTAATTGGATGAAACATAGTTCATATATGATTTAAATTTGACGATGTTTATAATAATTCGATCTCTCATCTTTGTTTTGATTACCACAAGTTCATTACCAATCTACATGGTTTTTTCAGAGTTTTATAACTTAAGTATTAGAGTTACAAAACTGTTTTAGTCGATTTGTTAGTCTACGAAATGTTCATTATTATGATTGGAAACTTCATTATAATATAACTATTAATGGATTGTTTTTCTATTGATATAACATCTTCAAAACAATTGATGTTTCTATTTGGAATATTGGCTTTGGTTATATTATCTTAAGGTTAGTTGAGGAATTTCATTTTGCCGGATAGCATGAACAAGAATCAAGGAGAATAACTTTTCGATTTTATACGTGCTTTTTATAAGTTTTTATAAAGTTTTTGATGATAACTAAAGTTTCAGTACAAAAGACTAGAAAAAACAGGGGTTTTATAAACTTTAAACAGTTTTTGGGGGGGGGGAAACTCTAGTCTAAGAGGCAAAAGTTGTAGTTTGCTAGTTATAAATTTTAAATACGGTTTAGGAGTTTCGGACACTCTAGTAATCTTTTTAGAAGAAGTACCAACATTTTTTCATCTTACATAAAACGAAATTAATAAGCGAATCGGTTTTGTTTTTGATTACTTAATTTTTAATTGAAGGACATGAACTCTTCAACTTGTCAATCTAAAGAATTGCTTTGAAATACGTTTCAATCTCTAAGTTTTTATTATTGTACGCTCTAGAGGAAAGTTGTATTCTTGAACGCTTCAATAGAGTAGTTTTGGACAGGATTCGGATTTAGACCGTTATTGGATGATACCTTTATTCTTTATAGCTTTATTTGTTTTTATCAGTTGTTGTTATAGCTGACTTAACGGTTAATAATAATAATTGTATTTGTTACTCTAATCCTAATCAAGATCTTTATATTAATATGACGGGATATGTAAACCATCTACTTGATATTAAGTTTGATTTCATTCTCGTCTTAGATGTTATCGTTTATATTTCTTTACAAATACAAGTAAAGAAATAAAAAATACTTTTAAGAAGACAAAGTAATCATTTTTTGTAATTTTATATATTAAAAATATTTGGTATATCTTCATGGTAAATTTACCAGACCGTCCAGAAAGATGTTACGCGAACGACTATTAGTTTATCAGGATTGGAGATTTTTCAAAATATTATACCAGGTAACCACAAATCTATCATGGTAAAGGAAGAACATACTATATATATTACAGTGGTAATTCCCTACAATAATTTAACGGCTTATCCCAGTTTTAAACTAATACGATGTCATTATTTATTGTCTAGAATTATAGGAAACTGTTAGCTAGCTAGCCAAGCTATAGAGATTTTATTTGATAACGATATTGTCCAATTGTGACTTTTTGTAAGTAAATAAAATAAATAATTGACTATGAAAGAAACTTTGGAGAGCCTTGAAGCCGAATATTAAAAAAGCTTGTTATAGTGAAATACGATGCCTATTATTATTAAAGGTCTTCAAGGTAGTTAGAATGAATAGCTATCGTTATAATTGGACTACCTGAGAAGTTACAAAGGTTAAGATTAATAGTAATAACCAGATCGAAAGCTATAATATAATAATTGTGATACAATGATAAGAGTAATGTTATGGTATTGATCATATTGAAATATATGTCATTACAAAGGCTTTTATATAGTGGATTTGCGTTATTTTTGTTATTTCGTACAGTTGTAATATTGACTATATGTTGAAGGTACTATACAAGAAGATATTTTGTAGGCTTGTAGATTCAGGTATACTACAATATACATGGAGGACTTGATATATGATCAAGCATATCCTCAAAAAGATCTCGATCAATATCGAGACTCCTGTATTAGTCAATACTAGTGTATACTAGTAAATACTAGTTCCTCTATACTACTAAATACTAGCTCAGGCAGCATTTCCATACTAATCCTCCGTACTAGTTAATACTAGTACTTGCACTATTAAAATATTAGTGTTGGTGAAGATATCAACAACTCTGGTGAATTCCTTATCCTTTGGTGTTAATGGATTTTAGTATTTGAAGTTTGTACTAAGTATTAACTCGCCTTGTTCGTCCTATTGTTAAGCTGTGTACTGTGTAACTACATCTATTGTATATTTTAACACACCCCCTTAAGAGGTAATGTCCCCTTTACAAGAAGAAAATAAAGAAATACCCCTCTAAGAGGTACTGTCCACTTTAAAAGAATAAAATGAAGAAATAGAAGCAAAAATAATATGTTAAGGGTAAAGTGAAAGAAGTGTAGTGTGAAGAAAATAATTCCGTAAATATAAATAGTAAAAAGACTAGTATAGTCCAATTTAAACCGATAACTTTTCCAGTATTTATTTTGTTCATATTCCAAGTTTTACACCAAAACAACTATTTTATACCTATAATACCATGAGGTAACTTAAAGTATAAAGCTTTATAGACTATTAATTTCATTTAAATCTAGGTTTACTAAGCTAAGCCGTTGCATCATTACCTCGTGTTTTGCCCTTACCAATAGCTTTATTAACCTATCAGCCAGTTATTTATCAATAGGAACCCATTTAATTTGTATTGTACCATGCTTTACTTTATCCCTTATAAAATGGTATTAAGTGGTATATGTTAAGTGCATTAGTAATACTCAGGGTTTCTAAAAAAAAAAAACTTGATAACTCCTTTATTATCATAGTATATTGTAAAGATAATAAGAATACGTAACTTTGTAAATAAGTTCCGCATCCATCTAGTGATTTAAGTAATTCTCATCATTACCACAATTTTAATATTCATAAAAAAGAGTTATAAGTTGGATCCCCTTTTAAATACCTAGTTAACCGTACTGTTAACGATTTAAACTATGTATCTATAGGTGGAATTTTAAGTAGCCTTGTCCCTTTTCTAGTTAGAATCGCATTAGCCATTGATTTGAAGTCTTTGTATATATTTATGGTAATTTTGGCTGAAGATTTCAATGTTTTAACATGGACTTGTTAATAGTTTTTCACTACCTACTTGTAGTCCATAGTTTTTAAACTGTCTAGAGTATACTAAGACGTAAATGATAAGTGTGATGTTTTTATATAGAGGATTATGGGAAAAACTTGAAAATACTAACATAAGGAAAGCGATGTCGGGTTTAATTTAGTATATTATATAGCCAAAAGCCCCCATATCGTACTAATACTTTTTTAGTTTGTACAATATCAGCTTAAGTTTTATATGATATGGTATGGACGAGAGATCCGGTTATAATAGGTATGCAGGCCGGACGTCTACTTAGTTTCTTCGTCCTTAAATCCAATCCCCTTTGGATATACGTATCTTATATTAAGAGAATCGTACGTACGATCCTATTTCTTAAGATACGTACCCTCAGGAAGTACTCTGCCTATTCCAAGTCCTTTTACATAAAATGTTTCTCAATATTCATCTTAAAGGTCTTACTATTGTTTAGATTAGGGTTTATCATTAAAAAGTTATTAATGTAAGTACATATAATAAGTTAACGGTGGTAGTTGATATATACCGCGTTATTAAAGTTTAATATTTTAAAGTTAAGGGTATTAAATACTTTCCTCAACCTTTTTAACTACTGTATCAAAGCCTGTTTAATCCTTTAAAGTGAAGCAAGTAATTGAACGACTTGGTTAAATATAAGATTAAAACCTACAATATTTTTATTTAAAAACTTTAAGAAGAAGTCTCTAATAGTATCTAGGATTTCCATTCATACTAGTTTTTCAAGTTCCCCATTTATAAAAGCCGAGTTGATGTTGATTTAATCGATATTCTATCCGTAAAAAGCAATGATTATGATAAGGATTCTTCACATATAAGACTTTATTATAACAATAAAGTTTTCTGCGTAATCAACACCATATCTTTCCTCAAATCCTCGAATTACAACCCTAATCTTATACTTTTCAATTTAATCTTTGGAATTAATCTTAACCTTGGTTACTTTTTATACGGTTAGGACGTAGCGTATAATATCCCTTTTAATAGCTTTGAAGACTTTAAGGGATAGCAAACTACGTATTTTATTATAAAGGAATTTTTTACGGTACTTAGTAACTAGGTTCTCTAAAGATTTCTTCATAGTAAGCTATTTCTCTAGTTTGTTAGCTAAAAACATGAACTAAACCATGTCTTCATTAATAATAGTATCTACTAGCAAACTTTTTGGCAAGCTATTTGCTATTCTATATATTACTTAGCAAATACTCCTTTTTAGCTTGAAGTTTGAAGCTGCCGTTGCAGTGTTATAAGGGATACTAACCTTAGTATATTTGATATTTTCTTCTCTTACAACTTCTCTATGAGGTCCTATAATAGTTCTTTTAAATATATTCAAGCTAAATATACTAACGATCTTCTTTCTCGAGTTCTCCCGCTAGTTTGGTAAATAAACATTAAAGATATACTAGAGCTTAATAACATCTAAAAAATTTCCACAAAAGAAAAATTACCCTTTCTCTTATTAGATGTCTTTGAACCCTTTACTCGTCTTACAAAGGGTATGTAAATGATAATGGAAAACTCAGGAGTAAAGGCAAACTCAAAGTTGGGTTTATAACTCCTACATCACTTTACTTTATTGTGAAGACCCTTACAGTAAGTGATGTAGTTGATCCTATTCCTATTGTTAACCGTTAAATTGGCCATAACAACGGTAAATTGGAACATATAAGTGTTATGACCCAATAGCTACAGGTTACACCAACAGCGGCCCACAGCACTAATGAAGGAAATCAGTTGGACATAGCTTGACAGCAGGCATCTAGTCTCACAGAACCCCCAGGGTAAGGGTCGTTAGGGACCCACTCGGAACACCAAGAACCGGAGACTGGATATCTTGGATATGTTAGATCGCGCACATATCCAACATATCTCACGCCACTACGTCAACTAAAGGAACTAGATATAAGGACATGGTCATCACCACGTTAGGTAGCTTCATTAGATAGTTCTTCAGTTGTCAATCTAAGTAATCAGTCTACACATCTGAATAGCCTCACGGCTTTTGATCATTACTTGCACGGTTGCGATATTGTTCACTCAACACCTCTGCTACCTTCTTAATAACATAAACCCTCTGACACCTTCTATATACTCAGGGGTATTTAGTGTGATAATTACAATAAGGCTTAAAGTGGTGTAGTACTTTTACAGAAACGGTCTACGTCTTTATCTTTTCCAAAATTACTTTATTAAAGCGTTTGAAAATGCCGTTTGTTTCTATGGTATATAGTGAAGAATACTTAAGGATAAAAATATATTTGATAGATATTTTTCCAACTAGATATTTAATAAGCTGATTGTCTTTGTTAAGTATCAAGTACTTTATAATATACCCCATACTTTTGATTATTTCTTTTAAAATACGATAAAAGACTTTTCGTTTTTACCACGGGATATAATAGTTTTATTACAGACTTTGTAACTATATTTGATTTTTGTAACTATTAGGTTACAAAGTTCGCGTTTTGAGTCAGTAGTTGTTTCCAGGAAGTTATCAAAGGTTTAGATGAACCATTCTTTTTTTAAGGTATCGTATTAGACATTTGATTGCTAACGGGTACTTTTGGAAAGTTTACAAAGGTTATGAATAAGGTCGAAACACTTTAATTTCCAGTCTTTTTTTAGGCCGTTCAATAACTAGAGTAATTCCTCTACTAACTTTAGACTATTGTAACCAAACCTGGTATACTAAAGGGAAGTATCGAAGGGCTTAGTAAAAGATGTAGCAATGACGTTGTAATAAAACTATTACATGAATTCAATAATAATGTAGTGGTTAGTTATGGTAACAACTGTATCATTGATTTTCATGTTAAATGAAGATATTTTTTTAACTTTGATACATAAACTATAAAGCTTTAATTAGCTAATGAGTTTTAAAATAAACTTAGGGTAATGAAAATTATTATGAAAACTCAGGGTATTGTAACTATAACATTTTTTAAACTTAACCGATATTCATAATATTTCTTTGTTAGTAGGTTAAATAACATTAACCCTTTTTCGTATTCCGGAGTAGTTTTCGCCTTATATCTCAAGATATAAAAGCCGTTTCCTGTTGTTCAAAATATGGTAAGATAAACCTAAATCAGTTTTAATAGAGTCTCGAAAATGGAGTTTATCAACTGTAAAACAATATTATGATGTAAAAAAAAGAGGAAAAAACTTGAAACTTGACGTTATGCTTTAAAAACTTGACATTGAAAGTGGGAACTACACTACGGTAATACCTGTATTTATTATGGTCTTTGATTAGTTGTTTTGGTGGATTAACGTAAAAATGGGAGCCTTTGACTTTGAAAGTAGATATTTTAACATTGAAAGTGGAGATTTTGACGTTAAAAGTTGATGTCTTAAAGCGAGTATACCCGTATAAAATACGGTCTTTAATTGGCTCAAGTTTTCAAATTCAGGGTCCTATGTAGGAGTTTTTACATTAGATATATAAAATTGGATATTTGACTATGTAATTAATATTAGTAGTACTATAAATTTATAATGTTATAAGTAGCAAAAGCCTTTTACTTTACCGTTATCAAATGTAATAGCATCCGATTTTTCTTTCTTGTTCATAGATTTACTAAAATTGGAAGGCTGTAGATTTAGGTGTAATACCCAATAAGACTATGCCGATAAGCACTTGTAAAAGCCTATAAGGAAATTCTTCTCAAACTAACTTATACGTTAATTATGGTTAACAAGTTACTTGTTTTTTTTAGTTTTCTTTCAATGATGAAATTTAACGTTTTTTTTCCTTTTTGAAGCCGGTTTTTGTCTTGGAAATCTAATTATAATTCGGGTAATAATAAAGCGACAGCTTTTCTTAATTTACTTCGCATCTAAATTATTCAAACTGAACACTTGGGCTTAGTATAAGTCAAAGACTATAGGAAATACTTAATATTTTTAACCTAACTACTTTAATGAATTAAGCTTCTTTTAATGTTTTAAACGATGCCATAAAATGAGCTAAGGCTAAATAGTGTAAAGTGAGAAGGAAACAAAGTTGTCCAAGAAGTTTTTAATCGTGAATCGGTTCAATACCTTGGTATTTTCTTATTAACTTTAATAGAACCTTATACGAATCATTAATTCCTACGACAACTGTTAAAAGGTTTAAAGTAATGAAATGAGTAATTATCCTATAGGCATAGATACATGTACGCATAATTTTCAAAGTCTTTACAAATTTATAGTCGATAGTCGTAAATAAGTAAATATAGTCTGTTGATGTGAAGCTGTGTTGATTATAATTTTCAATATATTTTCTAATATCTTCAAACAGTTATTGATAACAGTACAGCCCTTAATAACTATCAGGAGAACGTTAATATTTATAAACATCAACTTTCAAAGTTTTTTTCAGTAATTGTAACTTAGGCTTTATAAGTTATTTCTTTTTTTAGCGTTGAAAAAAAGGTTTTCAATATTTCTCTCCTCCTTCTTCACTGGTGTAATAGTGCCTATCGATTAAGATAATTCTGGTTTCTTTAGTCCCCTTAGGCTTTCCTTAAGTTTAGCTAACAGTCTTTAGTACAAGTCCATAGCTAATTTAAGCTTTGCTAATTTTAAAAAATCTAAGGAAATAGTAGCTTTAACCCAAGTCTTTGCCTCCTTATCAGCAAGATCATCAGCATTAATAGCTTGAATTTATTGCTTAACTTTAGTTTTACGGGCTTCATAAACTTCCTTTCTTACTTTCCTTAACAAAGCTTCAGGGTCCAAAGCCCCTAAATCAACAGAAGTAGCCCTAAAGCGTAAGAATCGAAGGTATGGAGATTTAGCCGAAATAGAGGAACCCATTGGCCTTGAGAAACCGGAAGCAAGATCAGTCCTTTGTAAAGAAGGAACATTATTACTGGTACTACTATAAGATAGCCCTGATGTTGAAAACAAACCGCGTTTTAGAAATGCTAATAGGAAATCCTCGAAGGTATCCCATGATCCAAAAGAAGTAAACATTATGATCTGTGTAAAAGTAAATAACTACTTCAATAAAGAGTAGGACACAATCGTACTAATAATGTGTTAAAGATACTATATGAAAAGATATTGTATAGGCTTGTAGATTCAAATATACTAGAATCTACATGGAGGACTTGATTTATGATTTAGCATATTCTCATAAGGATCTCGATCAAGAGCGAGATTCCTGTACTAGTCAATACTAGTGTATACTAATAAATACTAGTCCAAGCAGCATCTTTGTGCTGATCCTCCGTACTAGTCAATACTAGTACTTGCACTAGTAAAACACTAGTTCTGGTGGAGATATCTACAACTCCGGTGAATTACTTATCCTTTCGTGTTGAGGGATTTTAGTACTTGAAGTCTGTACTAATTATTGACTAGCCTTGTTAGTTCTTCTATTGAGTTGTGTGCTGTGTGACTGTATCTATTGTATATTTCAACACTATATATATATTGATTCAGTGTTGTTTTGAGTGCATTGAAATAATTTTTATTAATAAAAATCACGACTAATTTTAAAGATTTCTTTTTCGGAATTTATGAAGGAATAAAGATGTACGTTTTGACTCAATTATTAACAAGATCATATAGGTTTTGGCTTATTATATATGAATTGACACATATTACTAGAATTATTAATATCTTTAAGAATAGTTTTTAATATATTTAAGTTAAGAAGGTTAAATTCAAACAATACTTTATATATTAATTGTTGTTACAAGTTTACTATTTTCGCCTTCATTCATGATTTCATTGTTATAAGTCTCAATTTTGAAGTTATTTAGGACTGTGAAAATATTATTGGTACTCAATTTAAATATAAGGATCGGTAATAGTTTTCATATTGCTTAAGGATGCGTATTATTAGGAATAGAGTTTTATATACCAATTCTTTTTAGATTAGAACGCCTAAATATAGAGGGTTCTGGATTTCATGGTTGATAAATTGTTCATAAAGGTATTTTAAATCCTGATCGGAATTTAATTACTTGTTTATATTATGTCTTCAAAAGAACCAATTGATATTTTACTGAAAGAAAATTATTAGTAAGAAATTGTGATTTTTAGTTATGTAATGTGCTAGAAAAAACTTGATATTGTTTTCCTTATAGTACCACTTTTACATGTTATACAAAATCATTGACATGAAAATATTACATTTTTCAGTAAATTATTACCATACTTCAGATAATATATGGTTTACGGATTATTAATTGAAAAGAAATATTTGTTAGTAAAACTTCATTAGAACGACACTAATTTCATATAAGATGATGATAAGAATATCTATAGACTCTAGACCAATAGAGAGTAATATTTAAATTGTAAAGAGAAGGAGGTTATAGAAAAATCTATATGTAGATAAATAATTCAGATCGTTCAAAGTACGGTTATTTGTGTTTTTAAGCGAATATACAGTGTTTGCCTCTCTTTTATAGAAGTTGATTTAGTAACGGCTATGAGGATAATACAAAATATCCTTCAGATAAGGATTTTCTTCACGAAATATATATTAAAATTACAATTACTGTTCCTTCGATATCAACCACGTTATTAACCTGAAAAGAAACACTGAATATTATAAATATATATAATATATCTTTCATGAAAATTTTGTTGGTAATGAAGTTCCACTTGGTATAATTTAAATTTAGTGGTCTTTCCAATGTAAGGAATTAGTTGAAATCTTATAAAAATATTTTAAGGGTAAAGTACAAAAAATATGTAAAGGTTTGAAATGATTAAGTTCGGTCAAGTTTATAATTAATGGTTTATATATTGTTTCGTTTTGTAACATGGTGTATTATTATATTTATGGTTTGGTTATATGGTTTTCATCATAAAAGTTTATATCAATATTGATAAAATACTGGTATTTTCGATTGTTGGGTTAAATTTGACTATGATACATCTTGTTGGTTTCGTTTTTGCTTATAGTTTACCTAATATTAAATTTTATATTACGCATTCTTTACTGAACACTTTACCCTTTTGTTTCATTGTTTTCCCCCTTTTTTGGCCAAATTGTATAGATAGTAACTTTTTAACAGAGTCTTTAAATTTCAATAGATTCAGTTTTATAACATATGTATAAAGTATTTAATAGAAATGATTCAAATAATATTCCGAAGATAAAGATTTTTATTGTAAAACCAGAAAATATTATTCTTTAGCCAGAGGGGTATCAAGATAAATATTATAATTTATTTTATAAGTTAGAATTACTAATATTTACTAGTGTAAAGTTTAGATCGTTATCATTGATATTTATGAGGATTTGAAAGAGTGGATTATATAAGTATTTGTAGGTGATGGATTTAGTATTGTTATTATTTGAACTAATATTTATTTACCTACTCTAATGTTGTATACCAGACTTCCATCAATAGAGGATAGCTATATACCTTATATTAGACATTATAGAGATATACCCCTAATCATTCAAATTATGCCCGATGGTAAGGCTACCTTGCTTCTAATCAATCAATGACTAAGTTTTTGAAGGTATATATAAGAAAATCGAAACAAAGTAAAAGGTAAAGTAAAGCAAACAAAAACACCAAACAGAATGAAAGTCACGTTAATAAGAATAATAATAGTGAGGAATAAATCAGTAAAGCCAAAAATTGAAAATTATAAATTATTATAGAAAATATTAAAGAATAAAAGGATTGGAATAAAGTTAAAGTAAGGGTATAGTGAAAAGAATATGGGTTGGGTTAAAGTTGGTATTGAATCCTTGTTTGAAAAGCAAGATACGAGATATGAGACGCGAGTAGAGATTAATGGGGTGTAAGTAGCGAGAATAGAAACGCGAGGAGCGAGAAGCGAAATGCGATAGGCGATAAACGAGAAGTGAGTAGTAAGTAGCGAGAATTGAATAACGAGATACTGGAAGTGAGTGTGAGACACAAGTAGCTTGTCTCGTTTATATACTTGCGATTGCTAAAATTTACAACGATAGTATTTTGATGATTACGACAGTGATTTATAATAAAAAAGATTTTGCGACAGTACACTTTATGTCAGAAGCAATTTGACAATAGCTCACAACTAAATAACTTGTATGAAGCTCGAAATTGCCCCTTCATTTAGGTATAACCTAATGATTATTGTCATTTAGTCCTCTTATATATATCATATTTTTAACTTCCTACTTTTTATTTACATTTAAAGCTTTCTTCTATATTATATTTCGTGTATAATTTCAGGGAATAAACTTAAATCTTTGAACTCTTTATTTTGTTAATTAGATTAACAATTCATCAAGAAACGGATAGCTTAAATTGGTTAACTTTCTATAGTACGGTTTATCGCGGTTCAATAGCTCATAATTAGATATGTTTAATTGTTTTGGTTTTTTTATCAATAATAAATGTTTTGAATTTAATATTATGGGGTTTTGTCTTATTCTTACATACTTAATCGTTAAGCTACAACTAGTTAATCTTAGTTAGGATATATTCAACCAATCGGTATATTCGTTTTTTAGTTATTTATTGTTCAATGTTCTAGCGATAGCTTGTAAATTAACTATAAATTATTTCCCTATTCCTTCATAACTTGACAAAAGTCGCCGCCAATTACTTTCCATTTACGTTTAACATTGACTCCTCAACAACTTCCGAGGGCTTTTCCGGTCATCCAAATATAATTTAAAATTGTTTCTATAAAATTCGTTTTATTTTTTCGTTATTAACAAACTTCTCAATATTGGGTAATGCATTCTACCACTTTTCAAGTCGTTTATACTCGCGTTCCTAGGCCCATTTCTTGAAAATAGTTTTAAATGGTTTAATAAATCCTTCAAATGATTTCATTAACACAATTGAGTATAGAAACTCATTCATTACCCTAATCACTTCCTTTGGAAAATATTTCATTACCATCAGGCTTTTTAAGTATTTTATATTATCGGAGTAACACACCTCAAGTTACATAAATATATATAGAATGAATTTTTACATTCAACAAATCTTCTCACCCCTTAGCTCGCGTATAGCTCTATAAAACAAGAACCTTGAAAAACAATCTATTACAAAGTATAAATAAGTTTTGTTTCTATTTTCCCTTGGGTTTGGTTTTCCTGTAAATTCTATTCACATGATATCACATTATCACAGGGTAATTATTGGCATAATATTAGGTTTAATTAGCCAAAAGAAGTTAGTTAATATGTAAATATTACACGTTTTGATATAATTTTTAATGGTCATTTACCGTATTGATTATTGTTACACCCTGTTTAACTTATATAGGATTAATACTACTGCGAAATTCCTTTACTAATCGTTAGCCCATTCCAGAACACGAGGCACCTCCCCTTTCTTTAATTAAATGGAATACTTGTCACTAAGTTCATGCTTTAATAAAATTCCAACCTAAATACAGAAATGTACTGTATCGCGTTTCACATTTCTCCTCACATATATAAGAAGATTCTCGATTATTTTATAACCGCTTGTATGGTACCCCACAATATCACCATACCAGTTAGTTTAGTCTATATATATGGTCGCTAATGTTCCTTATATATGTAGCATTCGCTTTGGATTCAGTACTCATATAGGTAAAAGAAAAATTAATATATGGGTCTTTCAATATCACTAGTTTCGCAAGTAAATATTATTTCACTATTTATAACGGATTTCCTATATTTGATTTCGACAATTTAACAATTAAACCCAATAACCTTGATATAATATTTGCTATTTTAATTATTTTGTTTATATTAGGAAATTATATCATTCTGGTATAGAATATTTTAAAGGTACGTATTCATTGTATGATTTCACTTATGAGTATAGTTGTATTAATTAATGACGAAATCAAATTTTCGTGGTTAATATGTATTATCTTTGGTAATACTGATTTAATTAACTATGGCCACGCTTTTTTAATACATTTAATTATAATTAACGCTTCATTCCCAGCAACGATATATCGTGTCTTGACGTTGTTGTATTTCTAAGGGAAAAAACCTAAAATCATCACGTAAAACATCAATATATCCACGACTTTCATACTCGTTAACAATTTATTTGGATGAAAAGAAATACTACTAAAGGATTCACTAAAGAAATTTGTGGCGAAACTATATTGCAGCCCATGATTTGAAGCCATTGATACATTTTGTTGAATTTCCAAATATATCGTGATAAAAGCCTCAAATTATTTCTCTCTATATTTCAATTTCTTGAAGATTTATTAACTTTGTTTGAATATTGTTTTACTATTTGTTGTTTTAGGTACTTTTTTATATATAACGTTCTTAACACGATCATTCATATTTCATTAGATATGTTTCTTATAACCTATAAGGTGAGGTAAATGAAATTGTCTAATATTTTATATAAGATGGGGTTGTTCTAAGGTGTTATCTATATTTTGAATCTTTTATGGTATTTCGATAAGAGGAATACATTTTCTTTCAGCAACTAAAAACTTACCGAATGTATCTAGCTCTTGAATAACACTGTTCGATGAGAAGTAAGGGTGATTTTTCCAAACACGATGTGAATAAAATATTGAAGGTATAGAAAGTAAAATATTATACCAACAATATACTAAGATGTATTATGGTTATCTATATATACGCGAAAAGCTTTCTTTTAAGCGTAATTGTAACCTGTGTATGACGGTAGTGCTAGTTTACTAGTATTTATATCTCTTTGACTGTTTGGTAACAGTCACTTACGAAACATCATAACATTGAGTGTGTAGTATATATACCCACTTGAGGTTATACCTTAAGATATTTATAATATTAAATATTGTATATTTTTCGGAATAAATGTTGTTTTGTATTCGGCGGCCGAGAATAATCGGCAAATCCTACTATTAATTTGTTACGTTGGTATAAAAGAAACATTCGTGATTTTTTTGAAAAAAAATATCGAAAAAACATTCTCGTGTATACATGAGTTACTAAGGTTCAATCATATAATTCTTGACGGGGTTTTAGTTATATTTTAAACGGTATTTACCGCTTTTTAGAGGATATCGTAATTATGCCCCCCATTTTAAGCATTTTAACATAGAAAATATTGAAGCCTCCATTATAAGATGAAATTACTGCGTAAAGGCGACTTTATTATGAGAATATATAGGTTGTTTTAGCTTAAATGACCTACTTCCTGGTTTGAATTTAATGAAATGGTTAATGAGATTGGTTACTCATACATATTTTAAGCTGAATACAAAAGTATTTTTCTAAGTATATTTTTAACTCTTACATGATTCGAATCTTCCACTTTTCGAATTACGTAGATATGTTTCCTTGAAGAAAACGTGAACCTCATCTGTTTCATATATACCTCCGGCATTAATACTAAAGGACTTAAACCACGCGTTAACAATTACATGTAGTGCCTTACTTCGATTCTTTTGTTCAGGGCAGCGCCTTATGCTTCGATTAAATTTGGTATTGTATGCTATCGAAATTCGTTCCGCTTCCCGTGTTATATTAATTTTCGTTAATTTTTCCTCATGTTTTCCTACGCTTTTCTACCAAGTATAATACTTATATACTAATATTATTAAAATGATCTTTTTGTTTTTTTTTATTCCTAACTTTTTTCAACTCTATAATATTATTATTTTACCAATTGAATCTCCTATCATTTTTTCTATCGTAGTGAAAAATCGGTGAATCTATTTATTATAACTTTAATATAAAATATTAAAATACTTTAATTAGATTTTCTTTTTCGAATTCCAAACTACTATGTACGAAACATGCGAACGTAATGAAAAACCAACGATATCAATATATTTTTTGATAAGTAATCATTTTACCTTATCAAATTCGATAGCCTTCTTTAATTTTTTCTCCATCACTAGTTTGGATCCTCTTACTCTTACGGTTATTGTTGCGGTATCAAAATTATCAAAAAAGATATAATTGAAATATTCCTGAATCTTATCTTTCTATACATATTAACAATTTCTCGGGGTTTTCCTTAGCTAGTAGACATCTCCTAATATAAGACCCGCCTTAGTTTGAGAGTTGTTTTATCAAGAATACTTCATATAGTCTAGAAGTTTGTTTAACTTTTTTAACCCATTTTATATTATTTTTACTCAAGTTCTAGTCCTTGTTTTTATTGTTTTTCTTATCGTCTGATTCTCACCCCAAACCCTCCTTTTTTATATGCTACCCACCCAACTAACGGACATCCTTAGAATAGTTTATATCTATATAGGCTAACTTCATGTTAATGGGTAAAGGTTTTATGCGGTACTTCACAAGGACTACAACCCAGAACCTGCTTTCGTTAACGAAAGTTAATACGTTTTCAATACAATCATTAACAACCGAATATTGTATGTATGAATTACGACTTAATATTAGATCGTGTAAAAGGTAATTGAGGGTGATGTTGGAATAGTAATAATTGCAGTGCACTAGGTCAACTTTACTTACAGTAAAGTTGACTCTACTGACTGCAAGTTGAGTATATTATTTTGTATGGGAATACTCTATTGAGTGCATATCAAGTACAGTATGCGCCGACTTTATACTAGGGTACGAGCCAAGCAATTGACTATATAAATTACTATGCAAACCGGCTAGAGGTCTGCCAAATCTAGAATAATACATCTACCACTTAATCACGTAATTTTACTGTTGATTCGACTAATAGAATCGAAAACGTTGTAACGTCCAAGGCTTTACCAATATTAATCAGTACTTATTAGGTAAAGTACAAATTAGCTAAGTAGAAGAAAAGGCTACTTTCTGGTTACGCTTTATGTTAACAACAGTGGCTAGGGTAAAAAAATATTTTTAAAAAGGGAATTTAATATTGTGTTAGTTTTTACGGAATTATTTAAATAAATCCCTTAAGATACGACAGTCCCTTCATCAAATTGGAGGTAACGACGGTATCGTTACGTGAAGAACACTAAAAAATATTTACGATTTTTTTCAATACCTTGAAATTGACTATCAAAAGTTATCGAGTCCATCAAATTAGTAAACGGTTAATTTAGTATTACTACAGGTGTTATCATTATAAAACCAATCAAGTTTTACAGCCAAAATAACAAGTATTCTTCAATATTTACCTATAACAAATGACCTTCGACCTTATCATTAACATTAAGCTTTTCATTTAATTTACCTTTTTTACACTTACTCGTAAAATCAATTGTTAAGATCTTTATCTTAAGCGAAAACATAAATATTCGCCAATTTTGGCCTAAAAATTTACGCCGCATAACATAACGCCAAACTCGCCAAATTTCAACGCGATTTTACACCAAAATACGAAGTCCTTCACCTAATCTTACGCTACCCAGAACTTCAAGATAATACCTACCCAAAAACTAAAAAAAGGGATTGAAGACTTAGAATCCCTTTTTTAAAGTAATACGATAAAAACCTTGAAGAAGAAAATATTGATAAAGAATTAACTAAAAGGTACTTAATTAATTTCGTCAGCTACTGTATCGTTAAGTAAAACGGCGGCGAAAAACTTAACTGTAGTAATCGTAAGTATTTCGATAACTGGATTATTAATATATAAAAGAAGATTTAAAAGGGTGTTAAGTCCAAATTAAAAGCAGAACTTAAACGACGAATTATTTACGTGCCAGAAAAGGGTTTTAGTAGACTGATAAAAAACCTCTTTAAATTGGCTTAGTGTAGGAAATTCCCTTAAAATATACGCACTAAAAGAAAAAGCGTTAAGGAACCTTAACGATTTTATACGTGTTTTAGGGGACCTCCCCTTTACCCCTAATTAAGTCAAGCCTTTTTACGCGCTAATGATAAGAAACCTGTTAACTTTCTCGGCAATTTAGCAACTCCACGTAATAGCGCGAAGTACGCTTTGAGCAGTGGCAGAGCACGTAAAGCAACAGTCGTCAACGTGTCCATAGGGATTAACGTTAATGTCTTTTACCAGTCAATTAAATAAAAGCGTTAAGTCCCTTAACATCTTTAAATTTTTATCTCCATTTAATCCTTTAGTTAGAATCGCTAAACCTCTTAAAATAATTTTAACGGTAGGTTTACCTATATACATAAGATTATAATAGGTTCTACTATATGACTTTACCCTTGAGGCCAAAAGATTAGCAATTACCTTTAATAACGTGCTTCGGAAGCTTCAAATTTTGAATTGCCAGGAAATACTAACGAAAACTGGAACGATTATTGCAACCTTTCCCCAAAACTTATTAAAATGGTTAATATTAACTATAAGCTTTTTACGGACTTGATTAAGATTGAGAACCATATAAAAAAGTAGAATGGAAAGTTTTATAACTTTTTTTATATGAAAATAATACTTTTTTTTAAACATTTATAAGTAAATTGAGGTTCCTATTTTTGGGTTTTAGTTATTATTTCCTAAAATTCTTACAAGGTACGCTAAGGAATGTTATCTGACTTTCCTAACCTGAATGATCACCTTTCGCGAAGTTTACAATAGTATAAAAAGCTATTTCGAATACGACATCTACCTTGCCTAATATTATATGGATTGGGATACTATAAGGTAAACTACGATAATAACGAAGAAAATAGAGAAGGAAATACCAATGGACGTGAAAAATTAGATACTTAAAAAATTGATGTTATTCCAATAAGTAATGAGGAAAGTTTACGTTAGCGAAGCTACTCTTCGTAAATAAGTACAGGAAATTGTTATAAGAGTTAGCGAGTTTAAATACTCTTTATAACGTTTAGATGCTACTTGCAATTTTTTTTTTAGTTAGTTACGCCCCTCATTTGAAATTGGAATGGCGTGTATACTAAACTTGTTTGGTATATACCTCTAATCTGGTAATTTCTCTGATGTAAATAAAAAGGACCTTGCGGCAATTGATTACATCGACTGTAAATATGGTTATAATACTTGACGCCGAAAGTCTAACCTAACGGCCCTAAACTAAAGTTAATAGCTATGTTATCGCTAATAAAGTTAAAACTTAAGTGGATTTATTAACTATAATAATTATTGTCGTAATAATCAAAATAAATTGGATTAGTGGTAGATATAGCTATTAATTTACTCGCCACCTCCTCGTACAGCGTAATAACAAAATAGTAGTATATTATATCTAATACCTTACTACTTTCGAATATGATTATTCAAATAAAATCGCAGATTTTAAAGGTAATGAAGCAATTGACGGTAACGATTCCCCTGAATAAATTAATTGGTATAAAGATATAGCTTCCGGTACGGCCCAATAACTAGCTGACCACGTTTTTTTATGCCGTTTAGGCGATAAAAACCTTGACCTTTACCTTAACCAAGTTTTTAACCTTTTATATACCTTTAATATTCGCGATTGTTAGGCAGAATATACGTTTTAGGATATTATACCAAATATAGGGGTAACAAGGTACTTAATAAGAGGCTATTCGTAATATTTGGTATTATGAAAGGAAAATATCACGGTCACAATTATTGATCGTTACGATGTTAAAAAGGCTAAATTTTCCTTCGGATTAAGCGAATATCCATCATTAATAGAGATAAAAGTCTTTTAAACTATTCTGAAACCAATTATATTCTACATCCTTAAGTCCCCTACCATTCATCTTTTTTATTTGGAGTATATAAAGACCTTTAATGTTAATGTTGACGTTAACGTTAAATAGTTGTTTAAAAAAGGTTCAAGGTTTCTTATTACCTTTTGGTGGAGGTACTTATGGTTTTACTTTTGAGGCCTAAAGGTAGTGGAATTAAATCTGATAAAGTTATAGATATATTGAACATACCAAAGTTTCAGTTATACAGTTATTAATAGGATATATAAAGTCTTAAAGTTCGAAGTAAAAGAATATATGGAATACTCTACTTCAAAGACTATCGAAAAACTTAATTACCATTGCCAAATATATACTTCAGCCCCATGAAGATTTAAATTTATATTAAAAAACGATAAGGATTTTTATGATAGAGTTTTTATTATTATATTTTCCTTAGATAATAAGCCTGTTTTTCACGTTGTTAATTCCTCAACTTTTTCTATAGAGCTAAGTTTCTAAAGTCTTTTTCGGCAAAGGATACATGGGAAACGTTAAAGATGTTATAAATTAACACGAACTTGGGCACACCTAACGTTTTCGTTAACGATCTGGAACAAACTTTGTAACGACGGAGTTTTAGAAAAATGCTAAAATAATGGTAATTTAATGTAATCAGGTGCCTGTGAAAGCCAACTAAAATATCAAAAAAGTTAAAAAATTTTACGCACAACTTTGCCGAACGTATAATATCTTTACGTTAAAGATTAAAAGCTTCATCTATTTGGAGGCACTCTTTTAAATAGCGGTAAAACACCTGAACGATACTATAATCTCTAATGGCTTAATATCAAAGTTGTTGGTCTTTAAAGTGTACCCACGCTTAAAGGGTAAATTTTTGCCATTAGTAAGTATCAAAAAGTAATTTACCTCTTACGTTAAAATATTGAAGTAATTACAGAAGGAATCGGTACGCCTCTAAGTTAATGACGCCCTTAACATGAGGAATTGCCCCACGATTATCGACGTATTTGCTTTGTTATTATAAAGTCAAGTTCTCATGTAACAGGAGCCGAGTAAATGGAAAGGTCTATATAAAAACTTGAATATCTCTAACTATGAAGTAGTTATTAAAATTGCTAAAGGCCTCGTAACTTTTCATATTACTCAAGTTAAGCTGTATATTAGGGAAACTAATGATAAAAGCCCTTAAACCAAGTAACCGAGTTAATAAGAACCTTTTCTACCCGTTGTCAACAAGTCAATAGAACGTCTCTATCACGGATGACCCCCAAAAAAGAGGAATGTTAAAGAGAAGGAATTTATAATAAGACCTATTTACAATACTATTTTAGTAAGTAGGTAAAAAAAAGATAACGAAGACTTAGTATTAAAACGTCAAGTATAAGACATTATGAAGATTTTTAGCAAACCTTTTTAAGAAAATAACAGGGTCAAGATTAACAGCCTACTAACTCGAAAATTTATATAATTTATGCCAAAGACCGACTTTAACCCTTAAAACATAAATGTCACTATTTTTGAGTCGAGGATGATCTATGAGGTTAAAGGTAAAACTACGAGCCGGCCGTATAAAAAATTACGCGAAATCGTTGAAAATATTATAATAAAGATGAAGATAAAATTCTTACGTAGTCGCCAACGATTTAGAAAATCAGCTAACGTCTAATAGTCGTCATGATGGTAAGTTTGTTAACTAAGACTAAAGGTAAGATCATACTGAATAGTCAAGATATAACGTAAATATACATGTAATTAATAACCGATTTACAACAGATAATACTGCTGGAATTACCTCATGAATTACGTACCACCTACCTTAGAGACAATAATACAATATATTAAATTACTATATAAATTAGTTACATCAAACTTCTATTAGTTTTGAACTCAGTAATCGTATTTCAAATCACAGTAATTTACAAAGTCTTCAATATATAACCCGTATTTGTTAATAACGTAAAAGAAGACTTTGGGGTAATAGGTATGTAAAGTAACAATAACTTTTTCGTTGGAACGGCTAACTTTATAATATCGGAATAACAGGCGATGAAAAACTTTAAGTTTTAAAATCATAAGCTGGTTATGACGTTAACTAAGAGTAATTAACTTCATTTCAACGAATCGTTAATCTGTATAATTAATGTTAATACCGGCTTTAGCTTTTTCTAAAAGGGCTAAGGCGTTTATTTAACTATGATCGATAAGATTAACGTAGCTAAGGCTTAATAATACCTGAAACAGCGTATATGAGGTAGCTATATCGCCATCTTGTATTAACCGAAGACCTTTTACGACCTATTTATCACGGTATAAGTATGAGATTTAACAGATAACGATTTCAACTGGCTAAATGAAAGGCTTAAATGGTAAATGCAGAATATAAATCTAGGGATTAATATAGTTTTGATTGACCTATTAAAGGCTAAGTTAATAATCTTTACAAACGGTTTTTTTTTTAATAATACCAACTTAGTTTCTAAAATTAGTTTTTTAATAACCTTCGTTAACGAAAACAAGGGACAGAATGCATTTAGTATTATCGGCAACCTAATTTATTAAATCTTTGTTGAATATTAGAAGAGTATATGAAGCATACTAGATTTAAAGATTTACAGTATAATGGCAGGCTTTAATATAGGTATGAAATTATAGAAAACACTTAACATTATTACTAGGAAGCTAAATATTCCTCTTATCTCGATAGTAATTTATATCAACTCGAAAAGCCTATTCGAATGCCTTTCGAAACTCGGAACCACTAGCGAAAGGGGTCTGATAATCGACGTAATAATACTCCACGGAGCCTACAAAAGCAGGGAAATCGAGAAGTTCCGGTGTATTGACGGGAAGGATAATTTTGCTAACGCTATAATAAAAGTAATACCGAATAAGGCCCTTAAAAGGTTTATGGATAGCAATAAGCTAACTATATGTATCAAGGGCTACATTAATAGGCAGCCCAGCAAAGCCAAGTTACATGGCAGCCAGTGATATTTTATCAAGTTGAAAGATTTCTTGAGAATTAACGTTGGTAACTTACTTAATTAACATGGTAAAAAATTTACAAAAGCTTATAAAGGAAAAACTTTGTATAGAAATTAATAAAGTCGAACCTAGAAGTCATATGGTGATTGAAAGAAACTAGGTTTTATTTAAGTGCAAATGGTTTTGATTTAATATAAAGTCAACTGGAATTAATAAAGGTTTGGACAATTAATAAGGTCGCAGTTTAACGATTACCGGAAAAGATTGGTTAATCACACTAATGTATGCGTACAAACTAAAAAGCCGTTAGTGTTGGAATGGTAATAATTGCAGTACAGTAGGTCAACTTTACTTATAGTAAAGTTGACTATACTAACTGCAAATTAAGTGTATTAATTTGTGTAGGCCTATTGTATTGAGTGTAGATTAAGTACAATATACGCCTACTTTATACTAGGGTACGGACCAAGCAATTAGCCATACAAATTACTGTGAAGACTGACTAGCGGTCTATCAAACCTAAAACAATACATCCACTATTTGACCATGCAATACTACTTTTACTTCAACCAATCGAATCGATAACGTTGCAACGTCTAAGGCCCTACCAATAGGTAATGAATATGTAAATTCAAAATGCGATACATCTGATAATCAGGGGAAACAGGATGTATTTCAACAACTTTTTAAGGCTATCTTCCACTATTGTTAACGTTATAGACTGGTTAGCTATTCAAATAGTCATTTAAAACCGCATTATTATGTTGCGAATGATTGACTTGACCAATAATCCTTTATTTATCAAACAACGGTTAATGTAAATATTATAGGTACCAAACGAAACGTCCCCGAATCAGTTTTTTATCTTTTGTAATATAAGTGGATCCTTGACTGCTGCTATCAGCAATGTAAATATTGATAATATACGTTTACAATTTTTGGAAAGCTTTTATTTACCTGGCTACATATGCCGGACAGTATTTAGTCCGTATATACGGGCCATCTACTTACGCATCGTAAGGCTTCAATCCACTAGCTATTTTAGCATAATTTTGAAATATATATCCCGTATAATATCGGTTGAATTCAATCGGTTTCAAAGCAGCCTAAAAATACTCGAATTAAGATAATATCATCTTTCCTATCCATGTTTACGTTTACTTTATATTTTCATTACATTAATATTCCAAATCATAAAAGCCTCTTACTAAATATTTCTCCATTAGATAAAGGTATCGATAACATAGTTAAAATAAAAAGGCTATTGGATAAAATGAGTTTGGTTACGCAGAAATATAACTTTCGTTTAGGCGAATAGATAACTCGTTTTATTTATCCTTAATGTAACTATGTAGATTGGTTCGTCGTCTCATTTTGATGTATTTTTGAAGAACTATTATAGATAAAGCTATATCTTTAATTACATATATTGATTTATTACCATTTTATTTTCCAGTATATTTATATTTTAACCAGTATAATACCGCTTTTTATTAACTCATTGCTATTTATTACTTTAGATCCATATATCTGACATACTACCTTCTAAAGTTTTAAAGTTTACCACATATAAAATGTAAATCCGGTAATTATTAACGTCAAATACGAGATAGTAATCCCTATACTTAGCGTGGTTTATTGATATTTTAAGTAATAACTTACATATTATCGTATTCTTTTCGAGGCCTATTTTCAATTTTTGAAATATTTTTTAGCGAATATAAAGTCTCTAATTGAATAGGTTTTTATTTGGAATTATTTTAAATAAAGATATATGTAAAATCTGTGGTATAAGTTAGATATATTGATATGATTCCAGCATATTTACGTATTAATTTACGCGCTTTTATTGGTTATATTATTTATTTTATAGTATTTTATGATTACGTTTTGTATATAGTATCATTATTAGTTTGTTATAAATATTTTCAAATTATTATAAAGTTCGTTGTGGTATTCGCGATAATTTTACCAATTGTGTATAATGTGTCTACCGCTTTCCCAACGCGTCCACTAAACTATTTTTTAATTAACAAAAAGGTTTATCAGGATTCGGTTAGTTATCCTTTCATTAAATATTTTCGGGTATTATTTTATAAATCATTATATAGAAAAAAAGATTGTTATTACTATAATATACGACTGTTACAAAAATTTGGGTCTCCCTTACCGTATTGTATGTAATCTTATCCTTATATATGCTGTACTTATCTATAAGGTTTTCAAATACTATGTGATTCGTAACTTTCATTTATAACGTTATATTTTTTTTACCGTTTGTTATCGATAGCTTGCGTCAGGAATATATTTCTTAGTTTTGTTTCTTTAAAATTCATAAGATTGAGATAACGAAATCATCTACTTTTCGTATATATTCAATGAATAATTCCAATATGCGTCGTATAAATAAATTTACTTCAGTCGCTATATTTATATTGGTTGTTATTATCCGGAATTTCAACCGAGCTATAAATAATACCTTTTATTTATTTCATTTTTTTCCCAGACGTATTTCGGTATCACTTAGCTATTTTATTCTTTTAACCTTTTAATGAAATAACTTTTACAAGGTTTTTTAAACAAATTCACGTCCTTAAACGAGATTTTCACTATTCTTTTCACATCCTTTATATAATTATTGATACTTTCACCGAATTTTCTTATTAATATCCTCCTAAAATTATTATAGACTTTCCTTATATATTTTATTATATACTAATTTATTATATATTTGCCGTAGATATACTTAATATTTTCTATTATTCTTCTACTTTTTAAAAAATATGATCTTCCAATATATTATTTATATTGAGATAGTATTACATGCAGTGAAGTAGGTTAACGTTATTTATAGTAAAGTTGACTATACTGTGAGTTGAGTGTATTTCTTTGTGCGGACTTACCGCATTGGGTGTAAGTTGAGTGCAGTACGCTGCACTTCACTCTAGGGAACGGGCCAAGCAATTGGCCATACAAATTACAGTGCAAACCAGCTAGCAGTCTGCCAAACCTAGAACAATACATCCACCATTTGACCACGCAATACTACTGTTACTTCAAAGACCAATCGAATCGACAACGTTACAACGTCTAAGGCCTATCAACACTGATTAGTACTTGCCTACCTATTAAGTCAAACACAGATAAGCTAAGTAGAAGAAGAAGCTACTTTCCGGTTACGCTCTAGATTAACAATGGCGAATAGGGTAGAGGAAAGATTCTCACGAAAAGCTTTTATTAGTACTACGTTAGTCCTTAACGGCAGGAAAACAGAGAAGACTTCTTGGTTTACGTTAGTCTTTAACGGCAATCTGGAAGTAGGCGACGGTATCATTACTTGAAAACACTAAGAAATCTTTAGTAATCCTTTTTAAAAAGCGTTGAGATTAATCACTAAAAGTCTTAAATGAAAAGTTGGCAAACGGCTAAGTTAGTATTACTACGGGTACTATTACTGCAAGAAAAACGACTAAATCCTTATGCCAAATAACCTTTACTACCAATAACGACCTTCAACCTTACCCTACACATTAAATCTCTGCTTATACTTTACTTTTTTCACTTCCCCTACTGAATTCAATCGTCTAGTTCGTTTCCCCAAGCAAAGACACCGCGAAAACACTAAGTTACGTAAAAAAAGTCACGTTACACGACCTCTCGCTAAATCGCCAAGTTTCCATGCGACTTTAAGCCAAAACACCAAGCCTCTATACCTAAGATCACCAAGTCCCTCGCTTTATACGTTAATATGTCTACCTCTAACTCCCAGCTTGAAGCCATTAACGACTCCGACCAGAAAAAATCAATTAAAGCCTCCGGATACGTTTTTATCAAGTTTTACAATGACAACTTTTAAGCGCTAGATGTTAACGAAAAGTTAATCGAAAAATACCTTACCAACTTCGTCATATACTTTATCATTAAATACAATATTAATCATGACCACAACCGTGCTTTTCATATATAACCTAACTTCTTTAAGAACTAGATAATGAATATGTAAAAAGCAATTTAAAAAGGGGTTAAGTTAAGGTTTAAGTTTGAACTGGAAAAGCGAGAAATACTCGTTTAAGTACAAGGCACTACGACGTTAGCATAAGCTCTTTTCGATTTGGCCAAACTTAAGGAATACCATTAAGACTCACGATTCAAAGGAAAAGGCATCGAGAAACCTTACCGTTCTCATATACAATCTACCTCCTTTTTAGTTTTAGTTAAGTTAAGCCTTTTTACGCGCTGACAATGAGGAACCTATTAACCTGTTTGGCGGTTTGACACTACTACATGATAATGCGGAGTACTTCTTTAGCGGCGGAAGAGTACGCAAAGTAAGAGCTGCCAATGCGGCCAGAGGTATTGATGTTAGCGCTTTTTACCAGTTAATTAAACAAAATCGTTAAGAATTTTAAAAACTACAAAACCCTATCAATCCTTAGTACTATAATAGTTAAATACCTTAAAAACCTTTTACCATCGTACTTGCCTACATACGAGAGCTAACTATAAGTCCTACCATAAGACGTTACCCATAGGGTTAGGTGACTGGCAATTACCCTTAATACCGTGTTTCGAAACCTCCAAAACTTAAGCCGCTAAGAAACACTAACTAAGATTAGGATAATTATCGTAACCTCCTTTTAAGATCTGTTAAGGTGGTTAATATTAACTACAAGTTAATAACGAACTTAACTAGGATTTGTAATAATATAGAAAAGTATGATGGGAAGCCTTACAACTTTTTTGATACTAAGATAATACTCTTTTTAAATATCTATAAGTGGATAAAGGTATTACCTTCTGGTTTTTACTTATTGTTTCCCGAAATCCTTATAAGTTACGCTAAAAACTACTATTTGAATTTTTTAACAAACGTTACCACATTTCCTGAGATCTATGATGAAATGAAGTGTTACTTCAAACATGACGTCCACCTCATTTAATATCATACAAACTAGACCACTACGCGCTGAATTATAATAATAGCAAAAAAAAAAAAAAAAAAAAGGAATTACCAATAGATATTTTTAATTCAATGTTGAAAAAATTGATAATATGTTATGAAGTAATAGGAAAAGCCTATGTTGGCGAAACTATATTTCACGAGTAGGTACGAGTAATTGTTACGGGCGTTAATGAATTCGAATACGTCTTATAATGCCCGGATACCACCTGTAAAGGCTTTTTTAAATAGTTACGTTCCTCGTTTACCACCGTAATAATACGTATACTAAACTCACTTAATATGTATTCCCAAGTCGGTAACTTCCTTAACGTGGATGAAAAAAACCTTACGGTAGTTAATTACATCGATCGCCAATATTTACGTTAATAACGCCTAAGGTTAGGTTTATTAACCTCAGCCCTAAACTGGAGGTAAAACCCATCTTAACGTTATTAAAATTTAAGCGAACTTGTTAATCGTAAATAACATCGTCGTAATAATAATAAGAGATATTAGATTTGTAATAAGGCCGGTTACTAGTTAATTTGTTACCCTCATATTAAATGTAATAATAGGAAATCAACGTATTACGTTTAGTACCCTATCATTTAGGAATAGAATCACTTAGATTAAGTTGTAAATACTAAAGGCGATAAGTTAATTAACTTCGTTAATACCCTTAAGTAAATTAAATAATACAAAGATACTATTTCCGTCATGGTAACCTAATAATTAGCCAACTATACGTTTTTATATAGGTTAGGTAATAAAAACTCTTATCTTTTCCCTAATTATACCCCTAACCCTTTATATACCTTTAACTTTCGCGATCGTTACGCGGATTATACGTTTTATGGTATTATTTCAGATATTAGGGTAGTAAGGTATTTAATAGGAGATTATTTGTAATACATAGAACTGCGGAGGGAAAGTATTACAGCTACTAAGATTAATCGTTACGATATTAGTAGGCTAAAGTTGGCTTTAGCTCGGGAGAATAATTATCGTTACTAGGAATAACGGTAATTTAAATTATTATAGGAGTAATCACGTTTTATATTCTTAAGTCTTTTACTCCTTTTCTACTTTTCTTAAAGGATATAAAGACTTTTGGTGTCAACGTGGACGTTAAAGTAGACGAGTTGGTTAAAAACGGCTAAAGGTTTTCACTTGCGTTTAAGTAGTGGTATTTATAATTTTATCTTTAAGACCCGGAAATAGTTCTGTTAAACCTAACTAAGCCGGAGATATGTTAACTGCACCGTCGTTTTAATCACTTAGTTATTAACAGGCTATATAAAGTCCTAAAGTTTATAAGGTATGACTATGTGGAATATTTTGTCCTAAAAGCTATTAAAAGGCTTCACTACCACTATTAAACGTATACCTAAACCCCCCGAAAATTTGAATTTATACTAAAAGACGATAAAGACTTTAACTATAGGGTCTTTATTAATATATTTTACTTAAATAATAAACCTGGTTTTTATATCATTGATTTCGTAACTTTTTTCTACAAAGCTTAGTTTTTAAAGCTTCTTTTGGTAAAAGATATGTGGAAAACGTTAAGGATGTTATAAATTAACACGTACCTATGTTTATGTAACATCGTCGTTTACGATACCAGTATTAATTTTACGGCGATGGAGTTTTAGGAAAATACCAAAATAAAAGGTGTCTAATGTAAATAGGTACCTGTCAAAGCCTATTGAAGTATTAGAAAGGTTAAAAAGGTATATGCCCTACTTTGCCGAACGTATAATATTCTTACGTTGGAAATTAAAAGTTTTACGAATTCAAAGGCACGTTTATAAATGGCAGTAAAGGATTTGAAAGACACTGTGGGTCCTGATGGCCTAATATTAACTCTATTGTTCTTTAGAGCGTACCTACGCCTGACGAGTGAATCTCCGCCCTCGGCAAGTACTTAAAAATATGTTACAACTTATAACAAAGCTTTAAGAAAACTGCGAAGGGAATCGGCGCGCCTCCAAATCAATAATTTCTTTAACATTAGAAACGGGCTTATAATAATCGATGTATTTACTTTGCTATTTTAAAGTGAAGTCCTCGTATAATGGAAGGGGAAAAAATAGGAGGGACTGTATAAGGTATTAAGTATTATAAATTTTAAAGTAGTTATTAAAATTACTAACGACTTTGTGTCTTTCCGGATTATTTAGGTTAAACCTTATATTAAGGTTACTAACAATAAAAACCTTTAAGTTAAACGACTAAGTTAATACGAATCTTCTTCACCCGTTATCGACAAATTGATGGAGCGCCGCCGGCGCAAACGACCTTTTTTTAAAAAAAAAAGAACGTTAAAGAGGAGAAATATACACCAGGTCGTACCTATAATACTATTTAGGTGAGTAAAAAAGATAAAGATAACGAAAACTTAATAATAAAACTTAGGGTATAGGAGATTATTAAAACTTCCGGCAAACTTTTTAAGGAAAGCGATAGGGTCGAAATCGATGGCTTACTAACTCGAGATGTAATACAATTTATGCCGAAGGCTAAATTTAATCTTTAAAACCAAAATATCACGATTTTTAAGTCAAGGATTATTTACAAAATTAAGAGTAAAAACATAAAACAATCGTATAGAAAGTTACAGCTAATTACTGAAAGATATAAAGATAAAGGAAAAGACTAAATATTTACATAGTCGTTAGCGATTTAAAAAAAAATTAACGTTTAGTAATTACCCTAATAATAAGTTTATTAGTTAAAATTAAGGGTAAGTATACATTTAATAATCATAATATTATATAAATTTCTATATAGTTAATAACGTATTTATAACGGATTATACTATTAAAATTAGCATACGAACTCCTCGTTATCTACCTATTAAAAACGGTAATACGGTATATTAAACCATTATATAGATTAGTTAAGGTGCGCCTCTACTGGTTTTTAACTTATTAATTGTATTTTAAGGCCTGGTTAATGATAAAGCTTTTAACATACAACTCGTATTTGTTAGTAACGTAAAAAAAAGAACTTCGGTAAAGTAGGTATATAAATTAACGATACCCTTTTCGTCGGAACGACTGGCTTTATAGTATAAAAACAGTAAACAATCGAGAACTTTAAGTTTTAGAATTGTAAGCCGGTAACGATGTTAATGGAAAACAATTAATTTGACTTTAATAAATCGTTAATCCGTATATTTAGTATTAATACCAGCTTAAGTTTTCGTTAAAAAGGTTAGGGCGTTATTTTTACTATAATCGGCAAAATTAATAAAGCTAAGGTTAAACGGTATTTAGAATAGTGTATACGGAATAAATATATTATTACTTTATATTCATCGGAAGCATTATAAGATTAATCTATTATAGCATAAGTATAAATATTAATGGATAAAGATTTTGATTAATTAAATAAGACGTTAAAATAGTAAATACGAAACCTGAATTGCAAAATGAATATGTTATTAATCGACTTTTTCAAGGCTAAACTAATAGTCTTTACGGACAGGTCCTTTATAAATAATACCGAATTATTTTTATAAATCGGCTTCCTAATAACCCTTATTAACGAAGATAAGCGAGAAGATCAATTTAGCATTACCGGCAACCTGATTTACTAAATATCCGTTAAATATAAAAGGATTACACGAAACGTATTATCTTTAAAGGTTTACGGAATAATAAACGGCTTTAATATAAGCATAACGTTATGGGAAACCCTTTACTTTATTACTAAGCAACTAAAGATTTCCTTTATTCCAGTAATAATTTATACCGATTTAAGAAGTCTTTTCGAATATATGTTAAAGCTCAGAATTACCAGTGAAAAACGCCTGATAATCGACGTAATATCACTCCGTAAAACCTAGAAAGGGAGGGACATTAAGGAGTTCCGATAGATCGATGGTAAAGATAATCCTGCAAATGCCATAACGAAAGCTACATTAAATAAAGCATTGGAAAGGTTTGTGAATAGTAATAAGCTAACTATACGTATCGAGGGCTGCGTAAATAGGCCGCCCGGAAAGCCCAAATCACGTGACGGCGGATAAGGATATGCTGATAGATTGGAAGATTGCTAGGAAATTAATAGTAATTTGTTTAAGTGGTACAGTTGAAGTTGCGAAGGGTTATTGCGAAAAAACTTTTGGTAAAAGTTAATAAACTCGGACCTCGGAGCGGCGGAGCAATTGAGGTTAAATAGGGTTAATTTACATACAATTGAGTGCAATATAGTATAGAAGTCAATTAGAATTGATAGGAGGTACGAGGCCGTAATTTAGCGCTAACCGGAAAAGATTGTTCAGCAACACTGGTGTGCGCGTACAAACTAAAAAGCCGCCAGTGTTGGAATAGTATTACATGTAGTATAATAGATCAACTTTACTTACAATAAAGTTAACTGTACTGCAAGTTAAATGTATTGCTTTGTGCGGACTTACCGCATTAGGTATAAGTCGAGTGCAGTATGCTGCACTTTATTCTAAGGCACGGGCCAAGCAATTGGCCATACAAATTACAATGTAGACTGGCTAGCAGTCTGCCAAACCTAGAACAATACATCCACCATCTAACCACGCAATACTACTGTTACTTCGAAAACCAATCGAATCGACAACGTTGCAACGTCTAAGGCCTACCAATAATTTACGTATAATAATCGTGAATTTTCAATCAAGTTAAAAAATATTCGTAAGTTATTTACCTTATTTTATTTTAATCGTAATTAGTTTTATAGGATTTGGTTATTTTAGTTAAAAATGTAACTGATTTATATGGGTTCGATGTATATAGGGTTTCGATCGGTGTATGATTTTATAGGTATATTCTTTCTATTTTCCCTTTATTATTCCCGTTATCGTTCTCTCTTTTCTCTTAATACTTTCTATGCTTTTCATTTTTTTTATTCACGTCTGACTATGAATTTGGAGAATTGTAAGGAATCAACGTTTGTATAGGTTACCAGATGAAAAAGTGAATCATATAAGGATTTAGAGGCGATGGATTTGGTATTGTTATATTCTGGACTAATATCTATTTACCCGTTCTAATAATGTATACCAGCCTCCCATAAATGGCGGGTAACTATTTCCCTTACATCAGACATCCCAGGGATATACCTCCGATCATCCCGATTGTGCCCGATGGCCAGGCTATCAGATTCTCTTGATTATATCAAGTTCTCCAGGTCGGTTTCTAGGTATTCCAGAATCTACAAGCCTATAAAATTTCTTCTTGTATAGTACCTTCAACACCTTCCAACTCGTCTTTGGTGCTGGCTGTTCAAACTATATGGTTCGACAGGAAGCATTCGCTGTTCATTGCCCTCTCCTACACCTGAGGCTCCAGTACTGGCCCGTCCATATGGACGCCCTGACCCTCAACCACCATGTCCCAGGACTCCCAGACTCCAGCCCACAGATCTCCACACGCCGTCTCAAGATGCTGAACAGCATACCGTACTCATCCCAATTGCGCGCACTGGCCGGGCCGTGAGTACATTGTCCGCAGGAGGCTGAACAAGACCTGCGACCTCGTAACCGTTGCTTTCCAGGAAACTGATTGGAGACGAGAGGCCACTGGCCGTGCCTAACTTGGCCATATTGGCAGCCACACACTTTCGTCTTCTCCTTTCTCTTTTTGTTGGTCTCACATGTTTCTGTCTGTACCTTGCCACCACCAGACAACCACCTCAGGGCCGTAACACACATCTCACGGATGATCTTCTTTCCAATCACATGATACAAAGCAAGTTTTCCTTGTTGTTGCCTGGACTGGCGCCCTGCCCCAGGAGCAGAATCGCTCGGGAAAGAAGAGTAGATGGAATATATGGCCTCGCTGTCATTCTGAAGCACAGACTGGCACCATGTTCCAGGGCCCCCAAGCCGAGCTTGCTTCAGCGGGCTCCCGGCTCCTCGTCTCACCCAAAAGACTGCCCACCATCTTTACGCGGTGCCACTCTTCAGGCAGTGGAATCGGGAGAAGAAACGATTCAAGAATACATTATCCTCAACTTTCGTCCACCATCCTCTACCGTTCTCTGGCAGTCCTACCCCTGAAATCCAAGGTCAGATGGGCAACGGCTCACACGGAACCCCCGCCTCTTGCCTTCCTCGCGAAGAAGGCAGACAGCTTGCCCACCGGCTTCCCAGCCGGGAACGCCCAGCCGTACCGGCCCATGAACTCGTCGATCTCGCTCTCCATCTCGGCAACCATGCCGGCCCGGCGGCGCTCCCGCTGGGCCTGCGCCGCGGCCGCGGCCGCGGCCGCGGCGTCGGCGTCGGCGTCGGCGTGCGGCGCTGCGGCGGCGGGCAGCGCCCGCGCCAGCTCCACCTCACCGACCTCGTGCCCAAAGTCCGTCTGGTCCAGCACGACCGTGAAGCGGCCGTCGGCGAGGAACGCGCGCCGTCCAGCGCCGGCGCGCCGGGCACGAGCCGCGCGAGCAGGGCCGAGATAGCCGCGACGTCGGTGAGCTCCTCGAAGGCGGACCGGGCGTCCGTCGTCGTCGTCTTCGTCGTCGTCGTCGTCTTCGTCATCGTCGTCGTCGTGGGGCCGCCGGTGGCACCGTTGGCACCGTTGGTGGCGTTGGCGTTGGTGGCGCGCACCTTGGCCTCCCAGCAGGCGCCGCGGCGCCGCAGCCAGACGCCGGCGCGGCTGAGCGCGTCGTCGGGCGTGTCGTAGTAGGTGTCCTCGAACGTGGCGCTGCCCTGGTAGGCGAGGGACTGGAAGGGCGGCGTGCGGCCGCTGTTGGTGGTGAGGAGCCGGACCGAGGTCGGGGTCGGGGCGAACTTGCGCTCGACTTCCAGGGTGGTGGCGGTGGCGACGGCAGTGGCTGATGGCGGGGTCCGTGGAGGTGGGGGCGTGGTGCTGGTGGTGATGCGCCGGAGGCTGGCATGGGCTGTTTGCTTGGGCGCGAAGACGCTCGGTCGGGGCGTGATGGCGGCTTGCCCGACGTGGAATACGCCGCGCTGAATACGCGCGGACAGGGCCCTGTGGCGGCCGACTTGCGCCCGACCAGCCAGGCGGGCCAAGGTCGTCTTCATCGTGGAGGTGTTTGTCGAAATACTCAGTTGTTTGCCTTGCTTTTGATTTGAAGTCTTGAAATCTGGATCGTCAACGGGCGGCGTTGGTGCGTCGGAGAAAAGGTTGGTACAAGCCAAAAAGGAATGGTCCAGTTGCTAGGTGGGAGCATAGGAGCATTGTTTCCACGGCAAGTTGGCAGAAGACGGTTTTTATTTGCTAGAAAAGTGGAAGTGAATTGTAGGCCCTGTATTCACTACATGTGCCCGCCATTCATGCCCGTGGCCGTGAAGGTTGCTGATGTAACATTAGAAGCCATTTCAGGAGGCCAGTGTATTTAGATCAGAGAAGCTGAAAATACACGGCCTCGCGCGTTAAATGAACTAGTCCCCTGAATACAGTCAACCCTTCGCTTCCCACGTACCTCATGCCACGCGAGACCAACCTAGACTCTCGCACACAAAACATATTGCAACCACAAATAATTTATAGAGATATTTGCTTTCATATATCCAGTTTTGTATCAAATTTTCCCCACCAAAACTCTTAAAACCCCCTGCCTACTTCCTATCCTACTTATCTAGGTAAATAGATAGTATTCAAATTACCTTCTCAGCTGCACATGATAGACTGATCAGAGCCCTGGAGTTGGAACTTTATTTTCCATATATATGTGACTATTGTCAATTGTAATACATGCGTACGAATAAAATGGAGTTGTTATTTAACATGGGGTATAAGCCAAACATGAGTTTATAATAACTTGAATATGAACTAGCTAACAGCCCGTTAAACTTGAAATTTGCATTTACTTGCTAATTAATATAATACCACCTACTATTTTAACTTCAATTTGAATCGGTTACTTTTAACAATAATTTAATACCAATTGATAATCATAAGTAATTAATGAGATTTAATTGAAAATAAGCTGTATAGGGGAAAAATCAACACTATTTGTAGTATTTAACGGTTTGAAGAAAAATTGCAACGTTATTTTTGAATTTGTAGATATATATATATATATATATATATATATATATATATATATATATATAGTGCGAAGAATTTTTTTTTTTTTTTGGATTACATTGATATATATACCTAATCTAAAAGGAGTGTTTTTAATAGTGAATTGGCAAGATATTATTGCTGTATCTATTTTAAAAATTAAATGCTTGAAATTAATCATTAAACTTTTTAACCCCTTTGAAATACGTTAAAAATATCATTTAGTCATATGAGTCGCCAAGTTGTGAGAGTCATCAATTTTTTTTGTACAGCTATATACTTTTCTGACTAAAAATAAATAAGTTTTGTTTTGGTTTCCTTGATTTCCTCTCCTTATTAATGAAACGAAACGTTTGAAATCAAGAAAACAGCTACCAATAATGATTAAAATTATAAAAGATGTAAAAGTATGGAAAAAACTCGGAAATTTCTATATCCGCGACTTTGTGAAGGATTAATGAATTACGAATATAAATAACAAATTTATTGAAATAAATTAAACGAATGACGTTGGTTAGTTTTTCCTCAAAAGCAATATTAAAGAACGTAATGCAACGCTGAAGTTTTTGAAGGTTTTGAAAATATTTCAAAAATTGAATTAAAAATATATCGAAGAGAATATATGGATACGATAAATATTCACTTGTTGGAATAACAGTCAATTTCAGTACAGCCAAGTCAACTATACTAACTGTAAGTTGATTTTACTAACTGCAAGTTAACTGTATTAACTGCAAGTCATATGCACAATTCAATATGAGGTACGGGCTAAGTAGTAATCTATACAAATTAGTATGCAGACCGGCTAGTGGTTTACCAAACTTAGAAGTAAAGGATTATAACTTTCAATGAAATACACCAGTTACTTCAACTACGATTCGAATCGACTACGTTGATAACAATAAAATCCTACCAATACTGATGAATGTTTATTAGGTTCAGCACAAATAAACTAGGTAGAAAAAGAAACTACTTTCCAGTTATTACTTTTTATTTAAGTAAGATAGAGGAAATGTTTTTGCGAAGTTCTCCTATTAACCTATGTTTGTTTTTGCGGTAGTAAGTAGGGACAGCTTTTCAATGATGTTAGTTTTTATAGTAGTTCAAAAAATGTAACAATATCGTCAAACTATTGAGATGATTTTATTTACCTTATTTCCAAAATCAAACGTTGGAATTGACCGTCAAAAGTCTCAATATCAAACGTTTGAAAATGATTACCAACTTATTAAAACCTATAAAATTGGCAAACTGCTAATTGACTATTGCGAATTATAAATCGAAAACGAGTAAGTCTTACAATCCATTCAATAGAAGGAAAATTCGATAGTAAACAACTAAATCTACGTCTTTTCACCAATATTGATTTTTTTCTTTACCAAAATATTGTTCATTAGGTACATAAGAATACCTAGAACCTTAAAATAGCTACCAATAACGCTAGGATTAACGCTCTGACTAACTTTGAAAAAAAGTTCAATTAAAACTTTTAGAAATCAATTATTTGAATATTTTGTCAACAACCTTTAATTTACGAACTCCGACAACACCGCTATATTGAAGTATCTTATGAACATAATCGATTGCTTCATTTCCAAACTCGAGCCTAATATAAACCACTTAAAAACCGGTTGCCTTCAATGACTTTGACGAATAGTTTATTGAATACGCCTTAAATATATAAAATAGAGCAGATGAATATATTAAAATGAAATTAAAGATGAAACTATATGATCAAGTGATCAATCCCATAATATAAAAAGGGAAGAAAAGCAACCTAGAAAACGTACTTTATAAATGTACTACAAATAAAAATCTTCAAGTAATAAGTTAAGTCAAAAGTAAAGATATCGCTAGCAATAACGTTCTTTAATGCCCCTATGAACTTTTGCAAAGTCTTGCGTTAACTTCAATAGATTTATCAAAGTATTTTACCTTAAATCCTAATGTGTTTTTTCTGTTAACAAAGACTAGAATCTAATTAATTTGAATATGGAAAACTGTTAAATCCAACAATCGATTAAGTGGAAACCCTATTAAAAATATTAACAAAATAAAGAATATCAATCAACCCGCAAAAATCTTCAAAAAATCTTTCAACACCCCCAACATGTTCAATTTCAATTGGTTCGCTAGTAATATTATACTTAGTAACAGGAAAGAAACAGCTTTACGCGCGAATCTACAGTAAGTATAATCATTGGCTTTCTCCCTCTAAACTCTATCAAAGGTAACTGCTTTGCCCACTGATACTAACACTTTTAATTAAGATATCCAAAAAGATCGTAAAACTAATATATAATTTTCTTCTTTCGAATTATTACTATAATATATATGAACTACGTATTAATTAAAACTTTCTTGAATATTTAAGGTAATAAATAGAAATATAATGGTAAGTTGTATAATCTTTTGGATGTTAAGTTACAATCATTCTTTAAAATTTACTGTTAAATGAAAGTTAAGTTACCAGGTATCCAATCGATGTTTCCCAGAATCCTTACCCATGAAACCAAGGATTATAATCTTCGTTACTTGATAAATTACATGTTGTTTCGAAAAATCTACGATATTTTCCAAGATAACTTCAAACTCGATATCAACTTCACTTAATACAATATAAATTTGATCATTGTATAATAATCACACATATTAGATCATAAGGAAGAGTTGGAAACCAAAATTAACTTTTTATTGAAATGTTAAACAGGCTCATTTTTCGCCAACAAATAATAAGGAATATGAGAGCTGGACAGTAAATATTTCGCTAACAAGTTCGCTAGGCTTTAGTAGGGCACAAAAATAAAATACGTTGAATAGTGCCCAACACCAATTTTTACCGCTTTTGAGCTAATTAAACTCTTCGTTTACGACTGTAATGGAAAGATTAATAAGCTCCGCTATTATATACCTCTCAAAATATAACTTCACCAATTATGATGATAATGAAAACCCTAAAATTTTTCACTACATATATTATAAGTATAGTAAGCTCAAGTAATTTGGTTAACAAAAACTTTTGAACTAAAATCCTAAAAGATTATGCGTGTAAAAAAAATATTAATTTTAGCCCAAATACGCTACGTAAGTTTCCTCATTAAAACACTTAAGAAGTGTTAGATTCATGGCAAATAAGGATGTTGGTAAATAAGTTATGCTGCTAGAAAATTTTTATCGACATGAACAATCTATAATATATAATACCATTTTGTCTTCAACTGGGAATATATTAATTTTTTTGTATATTTCAAAGCTATTGAGGTAAAAGATTAGGAAGAAAAGTTGAAGGCTATTGGTTGGAATAAATATATTCATTTTGGTTCTAAAATATTATAATGATTGACCGACAACGATTTACTATATTGTTTAATTAGTACAAACCCTTATTATCTTTATAACGATAATGACTTCGAATCCACGCGTTTATTTACTATTTGTAACCGTCATAGGAAGAAATTTTAATGTATTATACTATATATTGATATAGATAGATAAGAAATAAAAGTTAATTTATAATACATTATATTACGAAAGAATACTGATACTGTTATGTCATTTAACTACTCGGATACCGATAAGTTCAGAATTGGATTTGGTTTTGGGATGAAACTCTCTTTACTTAGATCGACGATTGTAATTACAGTTATTAGACTTGTTGTTTTCCATATTTTGGAATACCGTAGCCATTTTTTCATTTGCTTAAAAGATATGAAAAACCACAGTATCAATGTTAATATTCATATAAACGAATTGCTTCATGGTAATGGTGAAAGTTTTTTTATTTGGTTTGAAATGAGGATACTTGTAGTTTTACCCTCAATAATCGTAGGTAATGTTATTGAATTTCACGAAATTCGAACTTTATTAAATAAGCCGAGGATATATTTACCTTGTAATTAATAAATTGTATGAAATCATTAAGTTAGCTTATTATAAAGATGCGGATTCATTCGTAGTAAAAGGGTTCAAGAAACTTCGTTATTATTATCTAACATATTCCTTAATCACTTTAAGGTTTGAGTTTATATTGAAGAAAAATTATGATTTTGATTTTGCAATTTTTATCAACGTGTTATCATTGGACCATAAACCTATATTTTTCGTCGTTAAGTTGGAAATAACGTACCCTATTGCTGAGTTCCTGAAAATTATTGCAACAAAAGAAATTGAAGAGGTTTTATATATATTATAAATTAATACAAACCTAAAACCTCTAAACTTACTGATTTATAATATTGATACTAACTTTGAAACGATGGATTCTTGAATCAAGGTCAAGTTGATGGGGATTCGTTGTAAATAAATCCTTATTCAAACCCATTATATTATTGGTAAAGTTATGAAAACATATGCGATTTTACGTAAATTTTATAATATTTTAACGTTAATAATAAGCAGTTCATTTTCAATCACATATCAACTTTCTTGGCATGGACGCACGGACCACCTTGTTAAGATATGTATGGAGCCAACACTGTAAACTCTAATAGTACTCACTTTCGAGAAAAAAAATTCAATTCTAGTCACTCTCAATATCATCACTTTACATGTCCCCTATTCTACTACAATATTGCTGATTGGATTTACTACTACTTGAATATTTTCCGTCAACCCCTTTTTTGCCATTAAGATCGTCGTTGGTCCGGCTCACCGCTTGCGCAACAGTACATTAAAAGAACAGCCCTTATAAGAAACGATTTCATCCCTTGACACTTATGTCAACGTAGCTTTCTAAACCTATACTACGGTACAACTAAAATCTAGTTTTTCTTTTTCATTTAAAGTTTTTAAAAACCTTTAATATTAAAGTTCATTTATTATAGCTTTTTTTATAACTATCGCCATTATATCGACGCCTCATACATTTAATGAGATCTTTAATATTATTTTTGGTAATTTCAGCTGTTGATAGAATACGTTTTTGAAAATATTACCAGTTCAAAGTTTTTTCTTTATTTTCACACTTTTCATTTCGCGACCCGTAGTAATAAAGATGACTTGTCATACGAGTTTTAATGTATATCTTTCCCATCACCATAGGCTTTTGACTAGAGTATATGTGTTTTATAGGTCTTTTTACTTTTTTAGAACTGTTATCATATTATCGACGCAAGTAAAAGTCAAACGGGAACTATTACGGCCGAATATTACTACCTAGCTAAAATTACATTTTTCACATCTATAATACGGTTTTTTAAATTATTAAGTACTTTAAAACTTTTTTAAAAAGTTCATATAAGGTATAGTTTCTCATAACAAGTTGTTTATTGAATAATCACGCTTTATAGGCAATATTTACGATGTTTTATTATATTATAAGTGTAACTAATTCTCAATCTTGTTGAAATACCTTATGGTATATTGTCTTTTTTACGTGACAAATATATAAACTTTTACAAATACGATCTTTATTTGTAATAAAGCTTAGTTTTATTGTATAAATTAAGGAGCTATACAGTTAATATGAGAGTTTATAAGTATTTAAGAACTACGTATAATACATTATTCCGAAATAAGTTATATATATAAAGGAAACTTTTTCATTTTATATATTTGTATAGATAAATAGTTAGGTTGTTTGTTTCAATAGTTCAAGGGTATGTTTCATAAGCAGAGAATCATTGAATAGGGTAGTTGTTGTAAGGTAAGGACACCTAGGTTGCAAGCCTTCTCGCCAGAATTTTCGTTTGGTTTAACAATAGAAAGAATCGTACTATACTATCTATATAGTAGGAACCGTCTAGTGATAGTAAATTACAAAAACGATTATGGTCAGTTTTACAAACTTAGAAATAAAACTGCAAATGACAATGAAAGATCTTCATAATATTGTTAATTTTTATGGTTTAGTACCAATTTTACTAGTATTTGACGCGTACTAGCGAATAACGACTAAATCGTCTCTATTTACAAATACCTAGTAAAGGGCTGTGGTATATAAAAAATCCATGAAGGAATGAAGGAAAGGGTCCGTAAGTCGTTAGATCAACGATACCTTTAACACTAGAAACCGATCGCCGAAAATACGTATACTATATGTTTTTAAAAATAAAGTTTTTATGTAACGGGAGCTAGGTACATGTGATGAACCTTATAAAGTTTTAGGTATGACAGACCAAAAATTAGTGATTCAAACCGTTAACGATCTCATAATCTTTCGTATTATACAGATCAAACCGTATAAAAGACCTTTAAAGTTTGAAAAAGAACATGTAACCAAGTGAATCAGTTAATATAACCCCCCTAAACCGATCACTATCAAATTCATAAAACGATGACGGCATGTGCAACTACCTAAGAAAAAAAAAAGAATGAATAGAATGATAGAAATAAGAAATAAAACTTGGACGAATATACACCATAGCTCAATTATTACAAAAGGAAAACTTTGATGGTAAAATGACTGTTAACAACATATTAAAAATATTATTAAGACAGTGGATAAGCCTTTTAAAGAAGGAGATTAAGGTAAAATCGATAACCTTCTTATTCGTAGCGTAGTTTAAATTGCGTCATTAATATAATTCGAAAAGTAAGATATAACAATTTTCAAATAGGAAATTATCTGTAAGGTTAGGTGTATAACTACGAATTGACCATACGAAGAGTCAAAGTTGGGTACTTGAAAATACAGAAGTATAGACCAATATTAGATTTTCATTTAATTGCCTACAATTTGAAAGATTAGTCAACATCCAATTATCTACAATTGCTTCCAGTTTAACTGCTGACGCAAGCATTGAGTTCACCTTTAATGATTTTGATAGCACGTCAACACATACATAATTCGCTACGGATTCAAATGGATTGTATTACTAAAGTCGCCAAAAGAGTTACGGAATAAATTTACCATTAGAACGGTTATAAAATACATTAAATAACTTTTTATATTAACTAAAACAAACGCCTATTGGTTTTCCAACGTCTTAAATACACTTCAAAAGCAAGCCAAGTATAAGGATATTAACGTTCAACTTATATATGCTGATCATGTAAGGTAATAACATTTACATTATTAGTATATAAACTAATGATAAAGTTTTGCTAGGAACCACTATATTTATAGTATCGGAATGACGTATTATTAAAGATTCAAGTCTTTAAAAATGCAAGCCAATTGAAACGTTGGATAAATATATAAAACTAGATTTTAAAGAATCGTTAATTCGTATCTATAATATAAAAAAAAACTATAGCGTGTAGTTCAGCTTACTCTAAAAAGGTAAAACAACAACCGAACCAAAAGTTAATAAAACCAACTATACAAAATTATAAATTTGAGTTAAGTAAAAAGCTTAAAAAGCATATATCATTACTCTATATCAACTAAAGACATCCTACTATTTATCAATTATAGTATAAGTTTAATATCTACAAAACGTTCTTTGACTCATTAAATAATTATATAAATGAACGAAAAACAAATCTATCAAATGCATTATATATTACTATTGGGTTCAATAACGGAAAAATTTATAATATTTGATGACAGCTCTTTTGTAAACAATGCCTACCTTATCTTTCAAATCCTATTCCACACAATATTGGTGAACTAATATAGATCTAAAAAATAATTTATGATTACTGGTAACCATATACACTAAACATCCATTTAATATGAAAATAAAATATAAAACGTGTTGAAATCTGAATTTAATGTTATAATAATGGGGTTTAAGATTGATAAAATAATTGATAATATACTGAGAACTAGTATTAAATAGTTAGTAATTCCTCCGATACCTGTAGTCGTTTATACCAGCTATTGAAGCCTTTAAAATGCCTTTTTCAAACTCAGAACTACAAATAAACAAGTTCAATAATAAACGTAATAATATCAATAAATATATACAAAACTCGAAGGATTAATGACTTTAAATGGACTAACAGCAAAACCAACCCCTCCAATACTAAAACCAAAGTTATGACCAACAATGCACTAGGAAAAAAAATGTAATCAGTAACAAACTAATTATTAGTATTGAGAGATACATAAACCAGCCGTTAAATAACTTAAAGAAACAGAAATGACTTGGAAAATCGAAAGACTACAATGGTAATAAATACGAAAAACGTACCCAAACATACTATTATATGATATAAGATAAGTAACATACAAGTTTGTGATGAAAAACTTAAGTATAGAAATTATAAAAGTTAATGCTTGGAATTATAGGATGATAGGTATTAATTAAAATATAATTGAGGTACAAAATAGATGGAGATTGGTAAAAATAATGCTGACAGAAATTAAAGGATGTTTAGTAATAACTGTTAATTAGTAATCAACTATACTAGCATACACACATAAAACAAAAAGTCGTTAGTGTTGGAATAACAGTCAATTATACTATAGCTAAGTTAAATATATTAACTATAAGTTTATTGTATTAACTACAAATAAACTATATGAGCTACAAGTCTAGTACCCAATTCAATAAGTAGTATAGATCAAGTAGTAATTTATACAAATTAGTATGTAGACCGGTTAACGGTTTAATAAAATTATAAGTAACAGATTACTAATTTTGATGCGATATACCAGTTACTTCGAATACGATGCGAATAGACTACATTTCAACAATAAGGACATACCAACCGCACTGAAAATTCGAGATTCAAAAACAAGGAATTAACATTTCTAAACCAGAAGGTATTTTTATAGTTTTTTTTTTGGATTGGGTAATGATATCCGAAGGCTTCAAATAACATAAAAATACAGAGAAAACCATAGCTATAAATAACGGTTATTTTGAAAGAAATGTCTAACGAATAAATACTTGTTTTCAAAGTTTAATATATGACGTATTTACAATTTGCAGGTCTTTAGATCGTTGCAACATTTTTGATTCGAGTCGTGGTTGAAGTAACAGTAGTATTGCATTGGTTAAGTAGTGGTTGTATTGTTTTAGGTTTGGCAGACAGCTAGCTGGTCTGTACAGTAATTTGTATGTCAATTTCTTGGCCCGTGCCCTAAAGTAAAGTGTAGCATATTGCACTCAACTTACACTTAATACGGTAAGTCTTTATAAAGCAATACACTCAATTTTAAGTTCAGTATATTTAACTTTACTATAAGTAAAGTTGATCTACTGCATTGAATTTAATACTATTCCAATACTGTCGGCTTTTTAGTTTGTGCGCGCACGCCAGTGTAGCTAACCAATTCTTCCTGGTTACTACTAAATTACCTCCTCGTCAACTAGCCAGACCCCTATAGATTTCAGTAAATTTTCATATTAAATTACATCCAATTGCATTGAAATTAACCTTATTTGGTCTTAATTGCTCCGCCACTCCGAGGTCTAAGTTTATCAATTCACATAAAACGTTTTTCCACTATAGGCTTTTACAAGCCTCTACTTTAACCGTGCCACTCAAATAGATCTGTATCGTTAATTCCCTGAAAGTTTTCTAATTTTACATCACGTAATCTAGGCTTTACTAGCGGTTTATTAACGTAGCCTTCGATCCGTATAATTAGCTTGTTGCTGTCTACAAACCTTTCCAAGATCTTATTCGGTATTACCTTTGTCATAGAATCTGTAGGATTATCTTTGCCGTTAATTTATCGGAATTCCTTAATTTTCCTCCTTTCATAAACTTTAAGGAGTTTTATTATATCGATCATTAGGCGTTTTTTACTAGTAATTCCAAGTTTCGAAATGTATTCGAAAAAGCTTCTCGAGTCGGTACAAATTACCATCAGGATAGAGGGGGCTTTTAACTTACTGGTAGTAAGGTTAAGGGTTTCCTATAATACCATGCCTACGTTAAAGTCCACTATTATGCCATAGACCTCCAATACCAATACGTTTTGTGTAATTTTCTTACATCTGACAGAGGTTTAGTGGATTAAGCTGCTGATAATACTAAATTGGTTTTTCCACTTATCTTCGTTAACGAAGGTTATTGGGAAACCGATTTTTAAAGACAAGTTGGTATTGTTTACAAAGGACTCTTCCGTAAAGATTATTATCTTGGCCTTCGACAGGTCGATTGGAACCATATCAATCCCATGTTCCAGGTTTTGGATTTGCTATTCGATCTTTTTATTTAGCCGGTTAAAATCTTTATCTGTTAGCTTTTATACTTTTACGACAATATATAGGTCATACAATACCTTCAGTTGGCATAAGGTAACTATATAGCTGTTACGGGTACATTGTTTGAGGCACCGTTGGGCTTCATCCGTATTAGTTTTGTCAATTGTAACTAAAATAGTGCCCTAGCCCTTTTGACGAAAGCTAAGGCCGGTATTAACACTAAGTATACAGATTAATGATTAATTAAAGTTAAGTTAACTGCTTCCTGTTAACTTCGTTATTAGCTTACAATTCCAAAACTTAAAGTCCTTAATCGCTTATTATTCGAATGTTATAAAGTTAGCCATTCCGATGAAAAGAGTATCGTTAATTTATATACCTACCACCCCCAAATCTATCTCTCACGTTACAAAAAAGCACGCGTTGTATATTGAAGATTTCATCGCTAGTTTTAGTTTAAAGTGCGACTAGTAGGTTAGAAACTAATAAAAGTTTACTTTAGCTAATATGTGAAGTAGATTAATATATAGTATTACCGTGTCTAAAGTTTAGATGGTACGGAGCTTTTGTGATAATTTTGGAAGTATGATCCACTGTAAATTCTTTGCTAACTGCGTATAGACTTACGTTATATTACGGGTATTAAACGTAAACTTGCCTTTAGTTTTAGATAATAAAGTTGTTGTTAAAGCGATCACTAAATGTTAACTGATCTTATAAATCGTTGTCGATTACATAAGGATCTAGTTTTCGCCTTTATTATTATCTCTTTAAGCTATTAGACGTGATTTTTTGTACGGATGCCCCGTAGTCTTGCCTTTAACCTCGTAAATAATCCTCGACTTAAAGATCGTAAAGTTTTTTTTTTGAAGGTTGAAATCGATTTTCGGTACGAATTATATAACTCCTCGAGTTAATAGGCTGTTCATCTCAACCTTGTCGTTTTTTAAAAGTATTTTCCGGAGGTCTTGATAATCCCTTGTAATTGGAGTTTTAGTATTAGATATTCGTTATCCTTTTTTTTTTTTTTTTACATATCTAAGCAGTATTATAAATGCGGCCCGGTATGTATTCCTACTTTTAAATATTTCTATTTTTTGGGGGTTATTCGTGTCGGCGGCATTTTATTAGCTTGTCGATAACGGATGGAGGAGGTTTGTATTAGTTTAGTTGCTTAACTTAAGGGTTTTAGTCGTTAGTAGCCCTAAGATAGGGCTTGACTTAAGTGGTTCGAAAAAATAGGACCGTTAATAATTTTAACAACTACTTTGGAGTTTGTGATACTTAATATTTTATACGGGCCCTCCCATTTACCCGGATCTCATTATACGAGGACTTTACTTTACAACGGCAAAGTAAGTACGTTAATTATTAAAGAGCCATTTCTGGTATTAATGGCCTTATTGACCTAGAGGCGTGCCGATTTTTTTCGCAGTCCCTTTAGAGTTTTACTGTAAACCGCAACACTTCTTTAAGTATTTACCGAAGGCGGAGATTTACTTGTTAGGCATTGATACGCTTTAAAGACCAGAAGTGTTGGCACTAAACCGTTAAGGCTTATAATATCGTTTGTACCTTTTACTGCCATCTATAGACGTACCTCCAAATTCGTAAAGCTTTTAATTTCCAACGTAAGGATATTATACGCTCGGCGAAGTAGGGCGTATACTCTTTTAAACTTCCTAATACTCTAATAAGCTTTTACAGATACCTGTTTTCATTGGATACCTATTATTTTGGTATCTTCTTGGAACTTTACCGCCGTAAATTTAGTACCGGAATCGTGGATGACGACGTTAGGTGGGCCTAGGTACGTGTTAATCTATAGCATCCTTAACGTTTCCCACGTATCCTTTGCCGAAAGGGATTTTAAAAACTTAACTCTGTAAAAAATGGTTATGGAATTAACGACGCAAAGGACAGGCTTATTGTCGAAGTAAAACATATCGACAAAGATCTCATAGTTGAAATCCTTATCGTCTATTAATATAAACTAAAATTTCTAGGGGGCTTAGGTATACGTTTAACAGTAGTAGTAAAGTATTTTAATGGCTTTCAAGATAAAGTATTTTATATCATTATACCTTATGAACTTTAGGACCTTGTATAGCCTATTAATGTCTAAATGGTTGAAATACCGGTATAGTTAACGTATTTTCGGCTCCTTTAGATTTATTACCACTACCTTCGGGTATTAAAAATAAAACCATAGGTATTCCTATTTAAAGGAAAGTAAGAACCTTTGGCCGTTTTTAATCAGTTCGTCTGCGTTGATGTCGACGTTAACGCTTAGAGTTTTTATATTCTTCAAATAAAGTAGGAAAGTGGTAGAGGACTTTAGAATATGAAACGTAATTACCCTTATAATGGTTTAAACTACCGTTATCCCCAATAACAATAGTCATTAACCTGGTTTAGAGCTAACTTTAGACTTGTTAATATCGTAACGATTAATTTTAGTAGCTATAATGTTTTGCCTCCCCAGTTCTACGTACTACAAATAGTCTCCTGTTAAGTACTTTACTGCCCTTATATCTGGTATGATACCTTAAAACATGTGGTTCGCATAACTATTGCGAAGGTTAAAGGTATATAAAGGATCAGGAGCTTGGTTAAGGTAAAGGTATGGGGTTTTACCACCTAAATAGTATAGGAAAGAGTAATCAGCTAGTTGAATTGAGTTAAAAATAATATTTTTGTTGGAATAGTATTACATGTAGTACAGTAGGTCAACTTTACTTATAGTAAAGTTGACTGTACTGCAAGTGTATTTCTTTGTGCGAACTTACCGCATTGGGTGTAAGTTGAGTTCAGTACGCTGCACTTTATTCTATGGTACGGGCCAAGTAATTGGCCATACAAATTATAGTACAGACCGGCTAGCGGTCTGCCAAACCTAGAACAATACATCCACCATCTGACTACTGCAATACTACTATTACTTCGACTAATAGAATCGACAACGTTGCAAAGTCTAAGACCTACCAACACTGATCAGTGTTTGTTTGCCTATTAGGTTAAGCACAGATAATCTAAGTAGAAGAAGAAGTTACTTTCTGGTTACGCTTTACGTTAAACGGCGGTCAAGATAAAAGAAAGATTCTTGCGAAAGGCCTTTGCTACTGTATCAGTCTTTATGAAAGTACGTAAGTAAGACCTTTAGGATGCACCAGTCTTTACGAAAAACCAAAAGTAGCGACGGTATCGCTATTTAAAAACACTAAGAAATATTTATTGATCCTTCTTAAAAAAAAAACGTTGAGATTAACTGTCAAAAGTCTCAAAGTTCGGCAAGTTGGTAAACAGCGAAGTCAATACTACTACGAGTGCTACTACTATAAGGAAAAAGACTAAGTCATACAGCCAGACAATAATAATAAACAACCTTCGACTTTTACTACTACTAATGACTTTCGATCTTACCATTTACATTAAACCTTTACCTTACTTTATTCTTTTTTACTCCTTATATCACGTTAATCATTAAGTTTGTTGCTCTAAGCAAAAAGACTGAAAATCGCCAAATTACGTCGAAAAAGCCACGTCACGCGAATCTAGGCCAAAACACCAAGTTCTTACTCCTAAAGATCACCAAGTCTCTCGCCTTACACGTTCTATATAAACTTAAACCCTAAGATAATATTTTTACCCTAGAGACCCAGAAGGGAATTAGTGGCTTAAGATCTATCTTTATAAGGCATTACGATAAAAGCCTATGGGGATAAGATTTCGACAAAGACTTAACGGAAAATCACCTAGTTCATTACATCGGCCAATATATAGTTAAACAAGAAGGCGGTGAAGAATTTAACCGCAGCGATCACACTTTTCGAAACTTCCGGAACTTCTTTGGCAACTGGACCCTTAACATGTGAATTTTTTTTTAAAAGGGTATCAAATCCAAACTAAAGGTTAAACTTAAACGTCGAGGGATTCATGTGCCAGAAAAGGGTCCTACTAAACTAGTGAAAACCCCTTTAAACCTAACTCAATTTGAAAAACGCCCTTAAAACCCTAATCCTTAAGACCCATAAAGAAAAGGGAAGGGAGTTAAGGACTTATAACGCCTTTATACATATTTTAGGGGGCTTTTGACCTACCATTAGCTAAGTTAAACTTTTTTACAGGTTAGCGATAAGGAACCTATTAACTTACTTAGCATTTTAGTACCCTTATATAATAACGCGTAATATGCCTTTAGCGGTGGAAAGGCACGTAAAGTAACGATTGAGAACACGGCTAAATGTATTAATGTTTTTATTCTTTACCAATTAATTAAGTAGGATCATTAAGCCTTTTAAAGCCTTTAAGTACATATTGCCCCTTAACAATTCAATCGTTAAGACCCTTAAAAACCTTTCCCCTTTAGATTCACCTACGCGCGAAAGCCTATTATAAGTCCTATCAAAGAACTTTACCCTTTGAGACAGGTGATTGACAATTACCATTAATACTGTATCTCGGAAACTCCAAGGCTTCAACCATCAGGAAACAATACTTACGGTTAGGAAAATTATCGCGATTTTCCCCTAAAACCTATTAAAATAGTTAATATTAATTACAAGATTACGACGAACTTCACCAAAATATAGGATAAAATAAAAAAGTATAACAGGAAACTTTATAACCCCTTCGACAATAAAATAATATTTTTTTTAAATATTTACAAGTAAATAAAAGGTTTCCCTTCTGATTTTTACTTACTTTTTTCCGAATCCTTACAAGGTACGCCAAAAATTATTACCTAACATTTTTATCTTAAGTGACCATGTTTAACGAAATTTACGATAGAATAAAAGGCTACTTCGAACACGACATTCACCTTACGTAATATTATATAAATTGGGACACTACGAGGTGAATTATAATAATAATAAAGAAGAAAAAGAAGGAAACACCAATGAATATGTTTAACTAAATGTTCAATAAGTTAATTCTATATTAAAAAGTAATATGGAAAGCCCACATTGGTGAAGCTATATTTCGCGAGTAGGTAAAGGCAGCAGTTATGGGTATTAGCGAGTTCGAATACGTTTTACAACACCCAAATTCCACTTGCGAAGGCTTTTTTAGCTAATTGAGTTCCTCGTTTACCATAATAATGGCGCGTATATCAAACTAGTTTGGTATGTACTTTTAAGTCGGCAATTTCCTTAACGTAATTTTTTTTACGGTAATTAACTACATCAACCGTAAGTACGGACGCCTATAATGCCTAAAGTTTGGCCTATTTACCTTAATCTTAAACTAGAGGTAATAGCCACATTAACGCCAACAAGATTTAAGCGGATTAAGTAACCGTAAACATTATCATCGTAATAGTAGTAAAAGATATTAAATCTATGGCAAGTTTAGCTACTGGTTAACTCGACACCCCCCCGCCGAATGTAATGACCGAAAGATATCATATTACTCTTAATATCCCACTACTTTGGAATAAAGTTACTTGGATTAAATTACAAATGTTAAGGACAATAAACTAATTAACGTCGTCGTTAATGCTTTTAAGTAAATTAAGTAGCATAAAGATATTACTCCTGGTATGATCTAATAACTAGCCGACTATGCCTTCCTATACCGTTTGGGTGGTAAAAACCCTTATCTTTATCCTAATTAAGCTCTTTACCCTTTATACACCTTTAACCTTCGCAATCGTTATACAGATTACACGTTTTGGGGTATTATACTAGATATAAAGGTAATAAGGTACTTAATAAAAGGCTACTCATAATATGTGGCATTACGGAGAGAAAGTACTACAACCACTAAAATTGATTATTACGATGCTGGCAAAGCTAAAGTTGGTTTCGGCCCGGGCGAATAACTATCATTATTAATGACAACGGTAATTCAACTTGTTGTAGAAATAATTACGTTCCATATTCTTAAGTCTCACACCCCTTTCCTTTTTTATGTAAAAGATATAAAGACTTTTGGCGTTAATATTGATGTTAATATAAATGAAATGGTTGGAAATAACTAAAGGTTTCTACTCGCCTTTAAGTAAGGATACCTATGGTTTTATCTTTAAGGCCTGATAGTAGTGGTATTACTCTTGATAAAGCTGGAAATTCGTTAATTACACCAGTATTTTAACCATTTAGCTTTTAATAGGCTATATAAAGTCCTAAAGTTTATAAGGTATGACGATGTGGAATACTTTGCCCTAAAAGTTATTAAAAGGCTTTGCCACCATTGCTAAAAGTATACCCAAGCCCCCCGAAGATTTAAATTTACATTAAAAAACAATAAGAATTTTATTTACGAAATCTTTATCAATTTATTTTATTTAGATAATAAACCTGTTTTTTACGTTGTTAATTTCGTAAGTTTTTTTTTAGGATTTAAGTTTTTAAAGTCTCTTTCGGCAAAGGATATATAGGAAACCTTAAAAATTTTATGGATTAACACGTACCTAGGCCTACTTAACGTCGTTGTTTACGATACCGGTATAAACTTTACCGCGGTGAAATTCCAAAAAGATGCTAAGATAATAGGTATCCAATGTAAATAGGTACTTATAAAAGCCTATTGGAGTATTGGGAAGATTAAAAGGGCATACGCCCTATTTCTCCGAACGTATAATATCTTTACGTTAGAAATTAAAAGCTTTACGGATTCGGAGGCATGTCCATAAATGGTAGTAAAAGATCTTGACGATACTGTGGTCCCTGATAGAATAATACCAACGCTTTTAATATTTAGAGAATACTTACGCCTAAAGAGTGAATATCCACTTTCGGCAAATACTTAGAAACGTGTTATGGTTTACAGCAAAGCTTTAAAAGAATTGCGAAGAAAATCGGTACGTTGTCAGGTTAACAACGCCTTTAATACTAAAAACGGCCCTTTAAAAACAGACGTGTTTGTTTTGCCGTTATAAAGTAAAGTCTTTGTGTAGCAAGAGCCGGGTAAATAGGAGAGCTTATACAAGATATTGAATATCGTAAACTTTAAAGTGGTTGTCGAAATTATTAATAGCCCTGTATTTTTCCGAATTACTTAGGTTAAGCTTTATATTAGGGATATCAAAGATAAAGACCTTTAAGCCCCTTAAACTAAACGACCGAATTAATACGAACCTCCTTTACCCGTTATCGACAAGCTAATGAAATTACGCCAACACAGACGACCCCCGAAAGAAAAACGTTAAAGAGGAGGAATATATATTGGGGCGTATTTACAATGATATTTAGGTAAGTAAAAAAGAAAAAGATAACGAAAACCTGGTATTAAAGCTTCGAGTATAAGGGATTATCAAAACCTTCGGAAAACCGTTTAAAAAAGATGACAAGGTCGAGATCAACGGCTTATTAACCCGAAAAGTTATATAATTCGTATTGAAGGCCGACTTTAACCTTTAAAACCTAAATATTACGAGTTTTAAGTCGAGGATTATTTATAAGGTTAAAGGTAAAACTACGGGGCAGCCGTACGAAAAATCACGTTTAATCGTTTGAAGATATAGTAATAAAAACAAAACCTGGATTTTTATATAATCGTTAACGATTTAAAAAATTATCTAACGTTCATTAGTAACTTTGGTAGAAAGTCTATTAGCTAAAACTAAAAGTAAGCTTATGTTTAATAAACATAATATAACATATATCTATATGTAATTCATAACGGATTTATAGCGGATTGTACTATTAAAACTATTATAGGAACTTCGTATTATTTACCCTTTAAGCACGGTAACACTTTCTATTAAGTTACTATACGGATTGGTTAGAATAGGCGTCAACTAATTCTTAACTTATTAATCGTATTTTAAATTACGACTGGCGATAAAATACTTAATATATGATCCATGTTTATTAATAATGTAATAAAAGGAATTTGGTATTGTGGATATGTAAATTAATGATACCCTTTTTGTCAGAAATGATAACTTTATAGTATTTGAATAGTAAACGATTAAAGACTTTAAGTTTTGGAATTATAAGCCGATCATAAAGTTAATAGAAAACATCTAATTAGATTTTAATAAATCGTTAATCTGTATACTTGATATTAACGTCGGCTTTAACTTTTGCTAAAAAGGCTAGGGGACTGTTTTAGTTATAATTAATAAAACTAACGAGACTAGGGCTTAAAGGTAACTTAAATAACGTGTTCGAGGTAGTTATATTACTACCTTATACCAACCGAAAGCCTTTTACAATCCATCCATTACGATATAAGTATAAACGATAACGAATAAGGACTTTTACCGGTTAAATAAGAGGCTTAAGTAACAGATGCGAAGCCTAAACTGCGGGATTAATATGGTTTGAATAGACATTTTAAAGGCTAAGTTAATAATCTTTACGAATGAATCTTTTATAAATAATATCGAATTATTTTTACAAATAGGCTTTTTAATAACCTTTGTTAATAAAAATAGGTAGGAAAACTAGTTTAGTATTACCGGTAACTTAATTTATTAATCCTCTATTAAATATAGAAGGATTATACAAAGCGTACTAGCTTTAAAGGTTTACGGTATAATGGTGTACTTTGGTGTAAGTATAGTAATATGGAAAACCCTTAACATTATTACTAGGTAGTTAAAGATTCCTCTTATTCTGTTAGTAATTTATACCAACTTGAGAATTCTTTTTGAATATCTCTTGAAGTTCGGGACTATTAGTAAAAAACGCCTACCAATTGATATAATAGCACATCACGAAGCCTACAAAGGGAGGGAGATTAAGGAATTCCGATGGATCGATGGCAAAGACAATTCTGCTAACTCTATAACAAAAATATCGTCGAATAAAGCCTTGGAAAGGTTTGTGGATAGTAATAAGCTAATTATACAAACCGAGAGTTACGCTGATAAACCGCCTAGACGGCTCGGATTACGTGATAATGTGTAGGAATGTGTTGGTAAACTGAAAGGTTTCCAGGGGATAGACGATGGTAATCTGTTTAAATAACACGGTTAAAATGGCGAAGGTCTGTAAAGGTTTATGACGAAGAAACTTTTTGTAGGAGTTAATGAATTCGGACCTCGGGTAATGGAGCAATTCAGGTCAAATGAGGTCAATTTTCATGTAATTGGGTGTAATTTAGTATGGGAGCCAACTGGAATTGACAGGGGTCTAGCCAGTTGATAAAGAAGTAATTTAGTGGCAACCGAAAAAGATTGGTTAGCCACACTGGCGTGTGCGTACAAACTAAAAAGCCGCCAGTGTTGAAATAGTATTACATGCAGTGCAGTAGGTCAACTTTACTTACAGTAAAGTTGACCGTACTACAAGTGTATTGCTTTGTACGGACTTACCGCATTGGGAGTAAGTCGAGTACAGTACGCTGCACTTTACTCTAGGGCACGGGCCAAGCAATTGGCCATACAAATTACAGTGTAGACCAGCTAGCGGTCTGCCAAACCTAGAACAATACATCCACCATCTGACTACTGTAATACTACTATTACTTCGACCAATTGAATCGACAACATTACAACGTCTAAGGCCTACCAACAATTTTCCTATTATTTAATCTACTTAGGGGTATTGACGCCGTTAATTGGCTTATTACCTTCGAAGTTTGCAATTGGGTTTAAGTAATCCTATTTAAAAGTAGTAGGGTATTGGACAAGGTATACTGATTTTTTGTTATTGTGCTCAGCGGGAGAGTGCCGAGTAAACCAGCAGTTAAACTTACCACAAATCTAACATTTCTTGCTATTATTACGACGAAAATGCTTACGGTTAACAGGTCCGCCTGAATTTCAGCTTTATCAACGTTAGCGTGGTTACTGCCTCTAGTTTATAGCTGGTAGGCCCAGTCTAAAACGTTAAGGGTACCTGTAGCCGTATTTGCGATTGAAGTAGTTAACCATAGTAAGGTTTTCTTTATCCAAGTTAAGGAAGTTGCCGGCTTGGAGGTATATATTAAGCGAATTTGGTATACGTGCTATTACGGTGGTAAGCGAGGAACGTAACTAGCTAAAGAAGCCCTTATAGGTAGTATTTAGGCGTTATAAAACGTATTCGAATTCGTTGATACCCGTAACCACTACTTGTATCTACTCGCAAAATGTGGTTTTGTTAGCGTAGGCTTTTCCTATTACTTTCTGGCATAGTATTAACTTGTTAAACATCTGGTTAAAGACATATATTAACGTTTCGTCCTCTTTTTTCTTTGCCATTATTGTAGTTTACCGTGTGGTAGCCCAGTCTATATAGTATTACGCAAAGTAGACATCGTATTCGAAGTAAATCTTTATGTTATCGTAGATTTCGCAGAACGTAGTAAATTTAGTAAAGAATATTAAATAATAGTTCCTAGCGTGTCTTATAAATATTTCGGGAAATAGTAAGTAAAAACCTAAAAAAAGAACCTTTATTTACTTACAAATGCTTAAAAAGGGTATTATCTTAGTGTTGAGGAGGCTATAAAGCTTCCCGTTATATTTTTCTAGGTCGTTTTAGATTTTGGCGAAGTCCGTAAGCAACTTGTAATTAATGTTAACCATTGTGACATGTTTTAGGGGAAGGTTACGATAATTATCCTAGTTTTAAATGGTATTTCCTAGAAGTTTAAGTTTTAAAGCTTCCGAAATACGGTATTAAGGGTAATTGCCTATTGCTTAACCCGAGGAGTAAAGTCCTGTAATAGGACCTGTGATAAGCTTTCGCGTGTAGGCAAACCTAAATGGGAAAGGGTTGTAAGGAGCTTGTCGATAAAATTGCTAAGGAAGAATAGGAACTTGAGAATTTTAAAAAGCCTGATAATCTTACTTAATTAACTAATATTAAGCGCCAACATTAATACCTTTAGCCGCGTTGGTGGCCTTTGATTTACGCGTTTTGCCACTATTTAAGGCGTACTACGCGTTATTACATAAAGGTGTTAGGCTGCCAAGTAAGTTAATATACTTATCGCCCGCGCGTAAAAAGGTTTAACTTAACTAAGGATAAAGGGGAGGTCTCTTAGATCGCGTGTAAAAGCGTTAAGGTTTTTTAACGCTCTTTCCTTTAGACTGTGGGTTTTAAAGATGTTTTTTAAGCTTGGTTAGGTTAAATAAAGTCTTTGCTAGCCTAGTAGAACTTTTCTCTAGTATGTAAATCCCTCGGCGTTCAAGTTTTTCCTTTAACTTGGACTTAACAGCTTTTTAAATCTTCTTCCACATATCAATAGTTTAATTGTCGAAAAACTTACGATATTTGCAGAAAGTACGGGCACCGCGGTTGAGCTTTTCACCGCCGTTTTACTTAACAATATAATTGCCAACGAAGTTAACCAGGTGCTTTTCGGTTAAGTTTTCGTTAACGTTATCCCTCTAAAGGTCGCAGTTGTAATATTTGGTAAAGGTAACTCCAAGCGTCCTAATCGCTTCTTTCCTAAAAGGGTCGGTAATAACTTTAAATTGAACACTAGCAGTAGACATCTTAATGTTCTGGCTTGTGTAGGACGTATAAAGCGAAGGATTTGGTGATTTTGGGCGTAAGAACTTAGTGTTTTGACGTAAAGTCGCGTGGGATTTTGGCGATTTGGTGTTAAATCGTGTGACGTGGCTTTCTTGGTGTAACTTAGTGTTTTCGCTTAAAGCAGCGAACTTAACGATTAAAGTGACGTAAGGAGTGAAAAAAGTAAAGTAGGGTAAAAGTTTGGTGTAAAAGGTAAGATTAGAGATCGTTTGTTATTGTAGCTTGTTTAATGTGTGAACTTGGTCATTTTTCTCGTAATAGTAACACCCGCAATAATATTAACTTAGCCATTTACCAACTTACTGAACTTTAAGACTTTTAACAGTTAATCTTACCATCTTAAAAAAAGGTTAATAAAGATTTCTTAGTGTTTTTTAATAGTGATACCGTCGCTTACTTCCAGATTGCTGTTGGGGACTAACGCAACCCAAAAGTCTTCTCTGTTTCCCTGCTGTTGTAAACTAGCGTAGTACTAATAAAGACCTTTTACAAGAATTTTTCCTTTACCCTAACCGCCATTGTTGACATAGAGCGTAACCGGAAAATAGCTTCTTCTTCTACTTAACCAATCTGTGCTTAACCTAATAAGCATTAATTAGTGTTCGCAGTTCTTTAGATCGTTGCAACGTTGTCGATTCGAATCGTGGTCGAAGTAACAGTAGTATTGCATTGGTCAAGTGGTGGTTATATTGTTTTAGGTTTGGCAGACCGCTAGCTGGTCTACACAGTAATTTGTATGGCTAATTGCTTAGCCCATGCCCTAAAGTGAAGTGCAGCGTACTGCACTCGACTTACACTCAATGCGGTAAGTCTCCACAAAGCAATACACTCAACTTGCAGTTCAGTATAGTCAACTTTACTGTAAGTAAAGTTGACCTACTGTACTGCATGTAATACTATTCCAACATTTACTTTAATTAGTCGAGTTACATAAACCAGTTCATTCAATATTTATATTACTTTGAAAACGGATGAAAATCTTGATAGAGAATCTCTACATTAATGTTGGAATAGCAGTCAATTGTAGTACAGTTAAGTCAACTATACTTACAGTTAGTTGATTGTACTGACTGCAAATTGACTGTGATTTGTGTGATTGACTGCATTGACTGCAAGTCAAGTGCAGTAGGTGCCCACTTCAGGTTGGGGCACGGGCCAAAGCAGTTGGCCATACAAATTAGTGTGCAGACCGGCTAGCGGTCTGCCAAACTTAGAAGTAACACATCACCACTTTCAATGCAATACACCAGTTACTTCGACCACGATTCGAATCGACTACGTTGCAACGATAAAGGCCTACCAACAGAAGTGCTTATTTAACACATGATATAACCTAAGTATCAACCCATAGTAATTTAGGTTCGAACTAATTAACGGTCCGCCAAACTTAGAATTTGCATTCACTTTTCAACTAATACAATATCATCTGTTACTTCAACCACGATTCAAATCGATAACCGTTACAGCGACTGAATACCTACCAACAGTATACTTGTATACTTGACGGATACCATTTCACGGATGCATTCGAACAGCTCATGGAGGACCTCTGTTGTAAAGTGATATCTAAATGTCCCAGTGTTTCTCTTCGCAACTCATGGCTTCTTGACCATCAAGTACAGTATCGTCACTGTCTACATGCAAAAAGGATCCTTGCCGCAACGGACCAAATGGTCGCTATCGTGGAGGTGACTATATCATCCAAATGGTGTTGATTCCAGACATATCCGTATGGAAGGCTTAAATAACGGGAGTATACGTGGTTTCCGAACAGGGTCTCTTTAGGTCCGTAGATGAACAGTCTGCCGAGCTGGAGGGCCTCCCACAGTCTTTATCAAGGAACCAGACTGTCTCAAGCCACTACCCAGATGAAGTCCAATGACAATTTTTCTGTAAGGAGTCACTACCAGGTATCAGTGCTGCCTTCTTTCCCACGCACAATGCCACCATGGCGGCATGGCGCATGAAACAAAAGTTTGCTTGTTTACTTAGCTTTCCGCTGATGAATTCGCAAACGAAGTCTGAAGGCGAGCCGCATGCCTTCAGCCGATTTCCAGATCCTTCCAAGTTCCAACACGGCTGGGGCGCAATGTGTCACAGATCGTGAACGCCGACGAAGTCACGATTGTATTCCTGAAGCCCCCCAACATCTTCTCTGAGGTGCTTCCAGTACGCGGCAAACCGATCTTGCAGAAGATGTCTGTCGGTGTATAAAAGCAGGCCTTCTGAGTAGTGAAAGCGTGGGAAAGGATGGGGCGAAGGTCTGACCTTATACTTATTTTCAAATCCCCCAGATCCTCCAACCCTATCTGCCCCAGCCTCACGGCGGCCATGCTCCCGAACCCACTTGAAGTGGACATTGAAAATCCTATCCGTTATCCTGGTAATCCCGTTGTCGCCGGCGATCACCTCCATCAAGACAAAGTGGGCCTCTTCCGATGAATCAGGAAGGTCGCCGATGCTGCGCTGGATTACACGGTGGTCGTAACGCGCGTCTTTGCCCTTAATGGCGTTGTCGAACACGCGGTCCAGCGTCTGCTGGTCCTTGGCCTTTTGTGCGGTTTCTTGGAAGAGGACATGTAATGAAGTCGCGAGTTTCTCCTTTTCCCCGATTCCCGCCTGTGCCTCGGCTGCTTCCTACGCGACGCGGAGATTTTCGTGAAAGACCAGTTTGTCATGGGAAGTCTTACCATTGGCGATTCCGCGAACCGTGGTGAAGAGGGCCTGTTCGCAAGGAATGGATGATACCATCATGCCCGTGCAAGACGGGTCCCTTGTCTGCCCTGCGAGACCAGAACTTTGGCTGCCGATCGGAAGCCGATCGGAACAGCCGAGGCCGCTCGGAGCCGGGACAAATTACATCATGGGCCCGGCGGCTTGCGTTTCCACCACGACCTTCGCTGAAACTTCTCTGCAAAGCAAAATCCAGCCTCTCCTTTGGCCCCATGCACCGTCCCTAACACACGCCTCTCGCCGGCCATGTCATTATCCACGGCGCTCAAGGGCGACTCGCCGCACCAAGTCCGATCGCTGGTACGCTCGTTCCTTCTCCGCTCCCCCCCACGGCAGGTTTGCCGCTCGCTCGCTCGCACCGCGCGCGGGCGCGTGCCCGGCGCAAAAGGATGGGATTCGTGATACTGACGTTTGGGGTGCTGTGCTTCCCCCACCCTCCAACCCCCTTCGCAGTACCGCCAGCTCCTCCGACAGGGCGAACAATTCGCCTCGTACAACTTCCGGGAGTACGCAAAGAGGAGGACACGGGATGCGTTCCGGGAGAACAAGGCCGTGGACGACCCGAGGCGGATCCAGGAGCTGGTGCAGAAGGGCTTGAAGGAGCTGCAGATGATGAAGGTGCGCTACACGCACACACATGCGCGCGCGCGCGCGCATGGGCTTCCATTCTGGCGGTGCTGGGTGTCGGTAGGCGAGAGTGGCAGGCAGGGCGCTGACGTTGGTGGCAGCGGCAAACGGTGGTCAGCCAGTTCTACCAGCTGGATCGGCTGGTGGTGGAGGGTGGCATCTCGGTATGGCTGCCTGGGGACCCGACATCATACCCATGTGCGTAACTCGCTTGCTGATAGACACGCAGGGAAAGTCAAAGGGTGGGAAGGGCGACATCGTGCGGCAGACAGAACATGGGTACGTGAAGGCGCGCCTTTCCAGCGCCTTTCCAGCTTCGCTCGGGCTCCAACTAACCACAACGAGTGGTAGCTACGACTGAGGGACCTTGTCTCCTACGCGAAGTAGAAGAAAGGACTCTGCAAGCTGCGGTACTCAGATAGTGTTGGCGGAGGTGAAATATCTCCGGGCACCCGCTCTCTACGCTCGCATATTGGGCGCCGATGGCTGGCCAATAGATGTACACTGCTCTGGCCATGTAAAAGAGGTGCACGGTGGCATGTGAATAGGCACGATCGGGCAAGCGGAGGCTGGAAAAAGGAAGAACGGTCAGGACGTCCTCAAGGTGTTTGCAAGCAGCCTGAGCTTGGCGGGGCTGGTTCGGATCGTGTTTTAAACACCACCCTCCTCATGCATAGAAGTACCATCACAGCGCGCATTGCAGAATCGAATGGAACGAATTACGCATGAGTGTTATGCTAATCGCACAGTCGAGTCTCGGCTCTTTCTTGCTCGATTATGTGAAAAAACAGGTTGTGTTCTTCACTTCGAGGCCATAATCTGGATCTCGTAGCCGCTGCCGCTGCCGCTGCCGCCACCCCTGTCTCCATCACATCCACAAGTACCAAGCCGCCGCCTCCTCCGAGTCTCTCAGCAACCAATCACTCCAAACAAAATGGTACGCACCCCCTCTCCCCCCCTCGCCCCCGGCCCTCCGGCCCTGCCGCCCTCCCCCTTCGTCCTTCGTCCCACCCAACTGACCAATCCATCCAGGCTGACAAACTCCGCACGCAACAAGAGCTCGAGCGCCTGCAGGCCAAGTACGTCGGCACCGGCCACCCGGACACGACGTCGTGGGAGTGGAAGACCAACATCCACCGCGACACCAAGGCCAGCGTCGTCGGCCATGCGCCGCTGCTCGCCTACATAGCCCTTGCCCAGAACGAGCCCGGCGCCAAGGCCCGCGCCCAGCTCATCCGCGCCATGGTCCAGCCCGTCGGCCCGCCGCCGCCGCGCGAGGACGAGGTCATCGCGTCCGCCGGGGCGCTGCCCACTGGGCGCGAGGGCTGAGGCGAGGGGGGCGGATGTGGAGAGAGAAAGAAAGAGAGAGAGAGAGAGAGAGAGATGGGCCGGGACGTACCAGGTCGGATGGATGATGCTGTGGATCGACTGGGACTTGGTCGGGCGAGCTGGTTCGGGAAAGGGAGACCGTGGACGATGGGCATCTTGATCCGGACCTGCGACCGAAAGCTGCTGGAAGATGATGTGGACGCTGGCAGATGCACTCATGCAGCGCTTTGCGCTTACAGGGACTGCATACTGGACATTGGCACGCAAGCAGGCTGGACTGGGGGCATCATGATATACATTCGGTCTAAGCAGCTGCTCAGCCTGTCGAGCCTCGTCATTCATAAAGCATAAAGAAGCCAGGTCAACAACAGTGTCACGAGACAAAACACTGCAAGACCTAACATGATGAGCCTCGCCCCAATCATCCGTGCCTCATCTACTCGTCCTCGACCTCGTCCTCGTCCTCGTCCTCGTCCTCGTCCTCCTCGTCCCCCTCATCTTGAGCCTGCCGCCGCTGACCGCTTCTCCTACTCGGGCCCCCGGTTTCTTCCACTTCCTCTTCGTCTTCTTCTACCATAGACTCGCCCCCATTGGCCTCCTGAACGCCCTGCGCCGGATCGCGCTCGCGAATGTTCAAACTTGCCTTGAGCTGCTGCTCCAGCTCCAGCTCCTCCCTCTGGTCCTTCGGGGCATACACCTTCCTCACGAATCCGGCGATGGCCTCACTGGTGATCTCGACCTTGGCCCGCGGGCCCAGAAACCAGGTGGTGGCCTCCTCCTCACCGTGGCCGCGCACCTCCTTGTTGACGCTCTTGACCAGGTAGGCCTGTCGCTGCATCTTCGCGAGCGCGTCCTCCGTCTTGGTGTCGTTGTACGTGTTGACCTCGGCGTTGAGACGCCGCAGGTGGCGCCGCAGGACCGCCTCGGACATGCCGTCGTCGCCGTTGAGGCGGATCAGCGCGACGATCAGGGTGTAGAAGCCGACGTAGGCGGCCTCCTCGTCGGCGGAGACGATGCGGGAGGGCGCGACGATGTCGGAGGTCCGGTAGGCTTCCGGGAGCACGGAGACGAGCACGTAGACGTTGGAGGAGAGGCCTTTGTTCTGCGATTTGGCGGCTGTTTCGTGAGCTGGATGTTAGCCTTGGCGGTTCGTAGGCGGAATCTTGGGCAGGGGAAAGGAGGTTGGGCAGGAGGGTAGGCCGGTGGCTGGGCCCTCACCTTTCCGCTTTTCCTCCTTGGTGATCTTGTCCTTGACGGGCAGCTCGACCATTTCCATCCCGAAGACAGCGCGGAGTGTCTTCTGCGCGCCGTCAAACACCCTCCGGAAGGCGCGACCTTGGTCGCCCAGGACCTTCTCCTTGATGCCGTCCCGTCGGATCGGAGTCCGGGAGAATTCGCATGAGATGGCGTACCGCACGAGCTTCTTGACCAGCTGGCTGTCGGCGGTGTCGGGTGCTGCGTCGTCTGGCTCGGCGTGCTCGGCGTCGCTCTCGTCATCCTCGCTATCGGGCTCGGCGCGCCGTTGCCGCTGCCTGGGCCTCTGGATCTCCTCCTCGTCGTCTGCGACCTGTGTGCGCCCGCTCGGTTAGCTGGGCCCGGGCGTGAGGGACGCGTGCGCGGGGCGGCTCACATCGCGCGATCTTCTGGCTGCGGGCGGCATGGTGGACAACGGACATAGATTTTGCCGCTTGAAGACGCGCGCAGTACTTGGTAGTGGAGCAGGCGTCCCGTAGGCAACGCCTGGTGCAAGAAATGAATGGTGGTGTTGCGCCTTGTAAATCGATACTTCTTTGGGGAGACGCGCCTGGCGTGCTGAATGGCGACCTCGATTCCCACCCCCTGTACGCGATTTCTCTTTAGCGCGTCGGCTCCGAAGCGTGGCCGCTAGGAAATTTTGACTTGGTGCGTCAAAAATGGTCCTTGCTCATCGAGGACTCGCGCCAGTCTTTCGATTCCTTGCAGAGGCGCCACGATCCAACCCCCCCTCCCCCTCCCAAGCGTGCTTACCCGATGTTCTCCTCCTCGGTAGCAGGCGCCGGAACCCTCTGTCTCGGATGTCAACTGCGCGCCGTCCCCCGGCGGGCACCCGTTCTCGCCCGCGCCGCCCGCGCCGGTGCGGCGGCGGCGGCGCACGCGCGCGCCCGGCGCCAGCAGCGGCGGCATGCCTCCTCGGGCTCGTCGGAGGCCGGGGGAAGCACCGACGACTTCTTCGAGCAGGTGCTGAACGAGCAGCGCCATGGCGACGAGCACGACAAGGCCACGCCTTGGCCCAGGAGAAAGGGGAGGCGACCTACGCCGCGGCCCAAGAAGAGGGAGAAGGATCCGTGGCTCGACCAGGGCCCGTTCGTGCGCACGTTCAACGACCGCAGCGTCCGCGAGGGTGCCTACACGCAGCCGGAGGTGTCGTGGGAGGATGTCTGGGACCAGGATCCAGACCTGGCGCGCGAGCCTGAGGACGCCGGCACGGGCAAAAGAAGGAGCGGTGGCAGATCAGAGCTTGCCCCGGTCGAGGAGAACACTGAAGAGATCGATTACGGCTCTATGACAGACGAAGAAGTCCCTCCCTCGGACTTCAGCTGGAATCAGCTAAGTGCTGCCGACCGAGAGCGGTTTGCACAACTTAAATACCGCCCCAAGAAGGTCGAGCCGCCACCTCCGCCACCTCCGCCACCTCCGAAGTGGCCTGACCTCGATGAAGACAAGTTCCTTAGGTCCAAGACTTCCAAGCCGCTCGTGCAAGCAGTGCTGCCTTTCGACACGAAGCCCGCGAGGATCGAAAGGAAGCCTGAGAAATCAAGCAGACCAGCCGATGATTCATTACTTCAGAGTGACAAGAGCTCTACGGCTCCTAGCAGTGAAGCTGGCATAGTCGGGGCCCTCTCGAATGAGGAGCCCCCAATGTCAAATCGCGCTTTTGCAGCCGAAGAAGACCTTGCCCCACCGGAGGCACCACAAGAGGCACAGGAACCGGAGGAACCACAGGAGCCCAAACCAACTTATTACCGCAAGGGGGACGTGAAAATGCTCGAGACTGTAGCTCAGCTGTCGGTCGAGACCCTGGGGCAAGAGGCCGAGATAATCGTGCTGAGAGAGGACGGCCCCTGGACTTGGAAGCCCTTGAAACGCGACACGAGGCCGACGGACCCTGGTTTGAGGGTCGAAGACCATGTTGATCAACAGGAGGAACTGAGTCTAGACGTCATTCTGGAGAACATCGAGGGGTTACGGCCAGCACATCAGATCCTGCCGGCGCGAGAGTTCAAGCTTGTTTTCGACGCGCTGATGAAGGGCTTCACATCCTTGCAGCTTGAGACGTACGTGGAACGGGATCGCAAGCGTCTGGAGGAGAATGACGAGCGTCCTTTCCTCGGAACCATACCCGAGGAGCCCACACCGCGGCCTTGGATCGTCTCCCAGACTCGCTGGACGCCGGAAGTCAACGGCGCTGTGGAAGATGTGGACCAGACCTTGAAGGGTTACATCCTCACGACCATGCCGCCGAAGCAGCGGTTGGCTATGCAGTTGATGCGTGAGTGCTGGGGCACGTCAGTCCGGGAGTTGCTGGATGGGTATGGACTGCTGGACCTTGAAGTGCGTGAAAAGGAATTCAAGCTTCTTGCTTGTACGTGCTGTGCTGTCCACCAAGCAAACATCACCCCGATGCCTTTCTCACACTGACTCGGAACAAATAACAGTGGGCAACCAGCGCTTTCTTTCGGAGATCTCACGAGTTCATCTTACCCACGGGGGAGGGAAGTCGTTACAGATCGTCAAGTCTCGCAAAGCAATCCGCATAGTGGCTCCCAAGGTTGCTGCGGAGTCCTGTTTGACTGCCATGGACAATCTGTTCCAGAAAATCAAGACGAAGAAAGTCAAACTTGCCAAAAACACCCATATCGCACGCTTCTTAACTGCGGATGTGCTTGAGGAATTGGGACGACTCACGAATACCATTGTAGAGCTGGATGAGGTCCGGCACGACGTAAGTCCTTCCACAGTTACTTTCCCCGGTCGTGCATCTTCCGTGCTAAGCGCTCGACTTCTAGATCTCGGTTACCTGGATTTCTATCGATGACCGCCGCAAACCAGAACTCGAAGACCTCAGCGACGTTGTGCTCCGCCTGATTCTCACAAGCCGCCCTGCTACCGGGCTGAGCAAGGCACTGGCAGTCTACCCAGAAGATCTTGCATCAGAGCAGGGCAGGCTCATCGAAGACGTCGGCAACAAAGACAAGCTGTCCTGGAACGACAGGCGGCTAGCATGGGCCCGCCTCTGTCTTCCTGTCGCCGGCAAGGTGCAACAGCAACAGGCACTGGCCGCCAAACAGAGTCCACTGGACGAATCGTTGCTCAAGTACAAGATCGAGCCGGTCACGGACGATTTCATCACGCACAAGTCCGTCATCACGGCCAAAGTAGACACCTACGCCACCACGCGCTTCTCCTCCCTGGCTGGCGTACCCCTTGGTTTCCCGCGCCCTCGGCAGCACACAGAACAAGAGTTGTTCGAAGCAGTCAACCAGCCGACGAGACCTACCTCCTCAGGCTGGCTGCCTTTCCGTGTGCGCACCAACGCCATCTTCGGCCACGTCCTGCACATCTATCACAAGAAACCCACGGATTCCCTCAACGAAGGCAAGGCCACACTTGCCGCCGCCTCCCGGCGCGCCTTGGCCCCGCTCATCCCGCCCATCACCGAGTTGCACCTCCCCGGCTGGGTGCCCTACCGCAACCCCCGGGACATGGATTCCCTCATCGTCATGCGCTTCGTTCCGACGCTCGACGACCCGACAACCGGAACCAACACCACCGCCGCCACCAAGCTCACCCTCGAGCTGCGCCTCAAAGCCTCCGACGACGAGATCCTCTCCATCGACTCCCTGCACGCCATTGCCCACACACACGCCGCCGACATCTGCCTACCGGGCGAGCAAGTCGACGTGCGCGCCACGCAGCGCCTCGTCGCCGAGCTGCCCGGCGCCGTCCTCGACTCCACGCCCGGCATGAAGCCGCTCACCGAATTCCTGCGCGACTCCGTCCTCGAACCCGCGCAGGGCCGCCTTATCACGCCGCCCGTGCTCGACAACGTCGGCCTGCCCAGCTGGCTCTTCTACGCGCCGGTAACCGACCCACAATCGCCCTACCTGGCCAGCCACGTCCTCGCCGAGCTCACTGGGGCCGCCGCCCCCGCCGACGGCGGCAGCAAGCCCTTGCTCAAGAAGAAGCCCCCCAAGAAATCCGCCCTCAGGAAGGCGGCCGCCAAGAAAGCAGCCGCCGGGACGACAGGCGCCGAAGCAGCCACCACCGCCGCGGCCGCGGCCGCCGCGCCGCCGCCCCACAACCCCTACCTGCCCGCCGCCAACGCCCTGGCCGCCACCTCGTACCTCTTCGCCGGCCTCGAGGTGCAGCGCCCGCTCGAGACCGCCTACGACGGCTGGCGGCTCGGCTAC
>JASMMZ010000016.1:2007243-2031225 GCA_038502455.1 Anisogramma anomala | reverse complement strand
ACTGCACCCAAAACCCCCCAACCATGATCAGACCTCCTCCTCCTCCTGAATCGGCGCCGGCGTCATCCGCCGCTCATCCCTCCGCTTCGGCCGTCTCTGCCTCGAGCTGCTGATATTACTCGCCGAGTCATCCGGGCGCAGCTCCTCCTCTTCGCCATTCGCCCAATCGTCGCTCTCACTCTGTAAACTCTCGCTCTCATCCGCCCATGCAGGACGGTCCAGCCCGGACGCGGACCCTCCACTCTGTGGAAGCACTTGCACGTCTCCAGCCTCGCCAAAGCCATACCCGCGGCGGTATTGCAAGCTCATGGAGAGCCCGGCGGCGCGCTGGCGAAGGGCTGTGCGGACCATCTCCGCGCGCTGGTGAAGGCCTTCAAACGCGTCCTCCAGCGCTTCCATGCCTACGTAGATCTCCCGCTCGAGCTCGGCGAGGGCGGCAATCTCGGACTCTTCGTCGTTGGAGACCGGGTATCGGCCGGGGTAGGCGCAAGAAGCCCCGCTCACGAAGGAGGCGGGTGTGGCACCCCGGCTGAAGGGCGTGGTGTTGCGCGCGCCGATGCCCAAGGCGGGGGTGTGCCTTGCTATGGGGCTCATGGCGCCGCGCGAAGATGGACCAGTCAAGAAGTTAGGGGTGGAGCCGCGCGAAGGTCCGCCGGTCGGCGTGGCGGCCAGGTCGTCGTCGGCTCCTGACCAGAGGAAGCCGTCAAAGCGGCCGGAGATGAGGATTTCCCACTCGGGTGGGTTGATGGAGCATACGGTGCTGAGCAGATCGTGCATTTGTGGTTGCTTGACGAGGTAGCAAATAGTCTCGGCATCGCGGGGTGCTTGTTGGAGGCGGTACAGTCGTTGCAGGGCCAAGCCAGACTTTACGACAAAGTCTGTCCGTGGCCTGCGCATGGGTGTCGGGGCGCGGACTGCAGATTGGAGGTCCTTAGAGCCGTTGAGCAGGGCATTGAAGTATGGACGGTCTTCCTGGTCCAGACTAGTGAGAATGGCGAAGGTGAGCGTCTCGTCGTCGACGTCCTGAGGAGGCGGTGCTGGGGCTTCGGCGCAATTCGTCAGCCATCTGTCCACCGCCGTCTTGACTTTCCTGGACTGCCGCAGATAGTGCTCCCGGAATTCCTCCGCGATATCAGGGTCCATCTTCACTGGTGAAGCTGGTCGCGCAACTTCGCCGGTCTCCTGATGAGACTTGACTCCCAGAGTGCCCATGTCAAACGGTGGCCATGATGGGATCTCCACACGGCCACTGACCCGTTCCAAGACCTCGCCCCAGCCCAGTCCATGAGGTTCCTCTACCAATCGCGCGCACATGATGCAGCCGCATCCTTCCTCTGGCAAATCTCGGTTGAAAACATTCTCTAAGCGATCCAATAGCCTTCTGGCCACGGTCCGGTGACCCGTGGCAACCGCTATCGAGCCAGAGCTACTCAATACCGTCTGGTATTGATCCAGCAAGTTGTAAAAAGGAGCGAACAAGATCTCTGCCCCACGCAATGGCGGATTCGTTGGCCGTGTCCCATTCAGCCTCGGCAAGACGGCTAAGAAGTTCTTGGGCACGACATTTGGAAGGCCGCCGTTCTGCATGAGATAGTCGACTCTCGGCGCTTCCTGGATCGTCAGAGGCGGCGGCGGCGGAGGGGGCGGTTGTGGCCGTGCAGATGTTGCGGCGCTGAAGTCCGTGAAGTCCGTTGCCGGGGTATGTATTGGTTGAGGTGGCTCAAAGCGGATGTGGTGCGGTATGCCGTGTTTCTCGTCGTGGAACGTGGGAGGTGGCGGAAACTGAGGGGTTGTGTTCGTGGGCGTCTTCGGGGAGGACGAGTCCTGGGCGGACTCTGGGGAATCATTGACAGAGCTGATGGGACCCGGTGGGCGGAGTCTTTGTCCAGAGGCCGGTCGTTTGGAACTAACTTTTCTGGCTGATCGTGGAACTCGCTCGCTAGCAACGGTGCTCTCGTCTCCCGGTACGCCATAAGGCGGCCTCGGCGCTTGTGACTGGACAAAAGTTGCCTGGCTGGATGTCTTGGACTTTGAGGATATTTTCGATGAACGGTCGTCTGTCCTGGAAGTTGGACTCGAGCTCGTTGACATGCGTGACCGTGGCCTGTCCTCCTCTTTCTCTCGCAACGAACTCGCGGCGCCGCCTCTGTTCTTGTCCTCCAAGTTGGTCTCGGGTGGACTAGGCGGGCGGTCGCTCTTGCGCGACACAGTCTTCCTTCCCGACCCAAAGTCGACCGACTTGGACCGCTTCAGGTCCTCTACGCCGATGTCGGTAGCCTCTGGTGTTGGGGGACCGGTCCCAGTTCGTCGAACGGTAGCCGAGGTAGTCGAGACATCGTCTTTGCTCAGAGAGGTAACAGCCTCTCTGCTGTGCGCCTTGCTGAAGCTGGGGTACGGGATGTGGGCGCGCTCCTTGCTCCGCGTGAGCTCGGGGACAAGGTCGGCCATGGATTCTGACTCGTCCAGGCGGCTTTTGGACCCAGAGGCGTCCCTGTTCCTGTGGCGGCGGACGGAGCTGGCCTGGGAGACGTAAGAGCCGGTGCTGATGACCGGGTTCGAGGAGCGGTGCTTGCGGTGCTTGCGGTGTTCGCGGTCGGGGTCTTTCTCGCTCCTGTCCTTCTTGACTCGGCGCTTCTCCCTGGCGGGCGGTGTATCGTTGACGGCGACCTCAGGGTCCCTATTAGTGGAAGGCATGGTGTCGTAAGGTATGGCCCATCTGGGTGAGTGCGACGGGTAGTCGTGAGCGCGTAAGGGCCTTTGGGCCGCTGCACAGGTTGCGGTGGTGAGTTAGGAAGGATTAGGTTCGGATGGTGGCACGAGGTGCATGTGAATTTGTTAAGCCGGAAGCTACTGCTTAGCCCAGTAATCACCATTAACCGTTTTTTTTTGTTTCATAACCTACCTGTAGGGCTGTGGGTCTGAGTGGGTCCCTAGTTCAAGGTCCGAATCACATTGCAGTGATAGATCTATAGGCTGTTGAAACGTTGTATATTCAAGAGAAATACCTAAAAGACTAAAGCTGGGGTCTACTGGCAATACTATGGTATCGTACTGAAATAATAGCATCCCTGTCAGGTACCGACAGGGATGGAATGCATCCCTGTTAAGGGGGCTGCACGAACCATGTGCATATGACGTGGACGCTTTCATTTACCAATACAACCATAGTATGTACAAGGATTTTAATTATATACATCCCGGATCCAACGCTTCCCGAACCCGGTACATCCCGGATCACGGCCCCGGAAGTTGATTTAAATTCACAACCATCTCCCTTTTTGAATAGTAAACCAAACATAAACAAAAGAAATGCTTATTATTTCGATTTCAATTTTTTTTATAGGAAAATAAAAGGATATCGTTGGCTTTTTCTCCATTTGTTTATAGGAATACATTAAACCGTTAAAACATATTATTATACCAAACCATTCTATATATTATATTACATCCGTTTCTTAATAATATATTTGTTGATACTATTGCATGAGCTAATATAATATTGACTTTCTAGTGATATATGCATATAATTAGTAAAGTATCTATTTATTTAATAGACATGGACTAATATTGTTATATAGTAAATTAGTTGGAAATCAACTAACGGTTTCTCAAACATTATAATCAGTCATTATTAATGATATATCTTATATGTCAACCAACAATTAAAATCCATAATGTAATTAAAAAAAAACCTATATATACTAATTAATATTTTATTAAGCTCAATATATATAAGCTAGATAAAAGAAAAATATATTATCTTTTAAAGCACAAACGATTTAGGTAAAGGTTTTATGGTATCGACGGCTGTAACCAAGAATTCTTGTTAAAAATAATATTATATTTCCTAAAACACTAGCAGTTTAAGTAAATGTTTTGTAATACTCAGTGGTCATAAGAAAGGTTTATATGTTAATAATACTATCGTAATAATTGAGATATCTTTATTAAACCTGTTGTAACCAACACCTACTGTTGGTAAGATCTGCTTATTTACATGAACGTGAAAGAGTAGAAGAGTAATCGTAAAGATTGGTATTGTAGTAATAAAGATAGATAAGTTGGAAAGAAGATTTCAAAGAGTTTACGCCATAGGTGGGAGGTTATAAACCTCTCATCCAGGCAGTGGCACTTTTGCCATACACTCTAGAACACTCCTTCTAGACCGTGCCACGCATAATACACTCTTAAAAAGTGCAGCTTGTAGCGTGACACGTTATCGTGCACTTTGTAAGAGTGTACCTTATAGTGTAGTATACTATTACTTAACTTACACATACTAAATATAAGGATATATAATAATATCTATACAGGTAATATTTTCTTCCCTTTTTATGCGTTTTATATCCCTAGTTTAGTAATAACAGAATAATTATAATAAGTCTGTATTCGTAATTTTATAATAATAGTGTAATTATAGTAAATCTGCATCCATAGTTTCATAGTAATGGTGTAGTTATAGTACAAATTATAAAGGTTTAAATTAGTAATTCCTATAATAATAGTGTAATTACGACACTAATTACAAAAGTTCGAATTAGTAATTTCTGGCCGCGGTAGTAATTATAATAAGAGCCTGGTTAGTATAATCAATTAGTGGTAATATAGTTATTAATAACATCTTTTGTTGTTTCTGATAAAGGTATAATTATATAAGTATCATAAAGGTTATTAAATAGGGTTGATGATACCATTATATATTTTGGGTTAGTATCCAAATATATCGCCATCGGTCTAAGTAAAACCTGTTTTTTTTCTTTATTAACGGCGCGTATTTAAAGACAATATAAATCCCCCTTTTATTAAAATTTACCCTTATTTTAATCAATTAATTTAAACCGTTCCAATGGGTAGATTACTTAACTAATGCCTATATACTAACCTCATTTTTAAATAGATTCCGTGTAAAAATAGGACCGTTAAACACCGTTTGGCGCGTAAGCGTCAACGCACCGCCGCCGCCGCCGCTGCTACCGCTACCACCGCTAATAACCCCCCCTATTCTAGTACTATTTTTTTTATCGTCGCTTCGCCCCCAGCCTCGCCGCCTGCTGCCGCTACTGCCCACGTTTTTACCCCCTTTCCTTCTCCTTTTCCCTTCCACTTTCCTCTTAGCTCCTAAGGGGAGAAATGTGGAGTTTTTAAGATTATAAACCTTATACTATCCCTACAGGTGAAAACCTCCTTACTTGTAAGGACCTTTTTATGCCGTAAATATAACTTAGTGAAGCTACGTCGCAGTTTATACATTAAATCCGTCTGTTTACCTGTTTTTAATATTTTATAAATAAGGAGGTCGAGGTGGACCTTTTTATCGCCTCAAGTTATATATAGTTAAGGTATATCGCAAGGCCTTTTTAACGCGTAAGGCGTTAAAACAACGTACCCAGGTATGTAGCCCCGGCCCGTTAATAAATACGCTTTATGTGCCGTATATCACGTCTATAGCCACGGGTAAGTTTATTGCCAATTGCTACGAAAACAAGAGTCGTTCGGACCATTATTATCATTAAGAGCGAATTAATAACGAATACGCTCCCGTTTCATTAGTTTCAGGCTGTAAGCCGAAGTCGTATTATATATTCGCCGGCTTTATAGTAAAATCCAATCGTTTTCCAAAATTTCTTTTAAAAAAAAGTAATACTAAAAGCGATTTTAAAAATAATCACGTTTAGAAATAACCAAAATAAGTCGATATTAATTAGTAATAGGCGTTAACCGGCGGATAAAAAAGTCGGCAGTCGCTATTACCGCTTGAAAGCAGGGCTTACGTATATATTACATAGGCGAATTCGATAACATTATCTCATGCCGCCTTAAGGAGGGTGAAAAACCCCTTGCGCTTTTACCTAAGGGTATATAACCTAAGGTGCGGAGCCACCGTTTCGCTAACGCTAAAAGTGGCGTTAATAGCAGTAATAGCGGTGGCGTTAATATAAAAGGGGAGGGTAGCATAAATAATGGTAAGAACGCGACAGCGTCTCCTTTTCCCTTTTTTTTAATAGTAAACAACTACCTTTTTCGGCTGGAAGAGCGCACCTAGCTATTGTATAATACGTTATATAATTATATTATTACTTTTTACAAAAATAATTATAATATGAATAATAAATGTAAAAGGTAAAGTAGGTTTAAGACATAAAATAAAAAGTGATAATATATTAAAAGCGGTGCGAAATAGTAGATTAAAATAGACTAGTGTAAATAGTGAAAAGTATGGTATAGTCGAAGTGCATAAAATAAAAGGTAAGAAGTAAATCGTAGTACATTAACTTTAACAGATTTATAAACCCCTTTTAGCAATTCCAATTAATGCTATGTTTATCAATATAAGAGTTTTCAATATTTCATTCGAGTTATTTTTAGTTATTATATCTCTTAGGTTAGATTTGCCATTAATTTACCTGTTTTTTCGATTTTGAATCGTTTATATAACTTGCGTAGGGCTATAATATCGATTATAAAGCGTTTTTCGTTTGTGGTGCCAAATTTAACTATAAATTTATAAAACGAAAAAGAATTAGTATACATAATAAAAGGGATAGGTTTTGAACTAAAGTTAAAAATAATCTTCTAGACCGTTATCGCTATATTAATTTCCGAATTAAACCCTTTAACTATATTATAGATTTCCGATTCTAAAAGGTTTTTTATAACCCGTTTACACTTGGTAAAACTTTAATAGATAATGTTTTTACGAAGTGTAAAGCCGTTTCGAGCCGGTATTTCGTTACCAAAAAATAGAACGAAGTTTATTTGCGAATTATAGTCGTTATTTTGGCGAAAAAGTCGTTAGAAAAGAAAAATAGCTTTATAATATATATATGTAGCGGTATAAAATTTAAACCTCATTTTGGATTATATATTTGTTACATAAAGCGTTTGTTAACTTCTTTATATATATCGTTTAACAGGGCGGTTTGGCATTGTACGGCGACCGAAATGTCGAATGTTGCTTTCGGTTGTGTTATTAAAGAAACTTAAGCGCTACGTACGCGCTAGTACCTGTATTCGTCAGCCCGTTTTGCGTTATTCAAAACGATAAGGATAACTTCATGTAATTGCTCTTTTTGCATAAGGCCTAAAACTCCGTTTTGAAAAGTGATAATAACGCTATTAAAGTCGATTATGAGGTCTTTTATCAGGTAAATCTTAGGTTTTACCTTCAGGCCGGTCTCTAAAAGTTTTTTTTTTAAAATACGGAATATGACGCGTTATATAACGATAATGTATCATCCGTTTGTATACTAGTTGATGTAAAGCCGTTAAAACGGGGTATTAAAACTAATATGTATAAATCGAAAATTAAATTGCTTATTTCGAGCCGCTTCTTATAATACCTTTAATAGGTTTTATATCAGTAAATACTAGCTTTACCCAAATTGTAAAGTGGTTTTATAATACGTAGGATTATTCTAGGTGGGTAGTATCTTTTAAAATCTGTAAGTATATTGGCAAAGATACGTTATTTAAACCATTTGTTAAATTACGTATAAACTTGTATAATATTACAAAGTTTAATATAGAAATTATAAGGGATTTTAAAAGAGATTGCGAACATACAAATTAAGCGGTGGCTAAACCGTTGTAAAGTAGGTGATTAGGTAATAATATCTTTTTGATCGTTATCATCATACCCTTTTATAACTAGGCGGGTTTTTTTCATGTAATGTTGCGATATTATCTTTAAATTCGTATACGAGGCGAGTAGGATTTTTTTTGTAAGCGCCTTAAACCTGTAGGTCGAATCGTTTAAAGTGAAAAACGCTTGATTCGATTAAGGTAAAGATTTTCATTTAGGTAGATTATTCGAACAGGGAGTTTAAGGCGGTCATAATACCTTAACGGCGAAGCTTTAAGTTAAGCTTGCAATCTGATATTTACTTTTAACTAATAAAGGAGTTTACGACAAAGTTTTCGGGGCGTTTTTTGGTTTTCAAAATGAAGGGGCAGCTTCAATGGTAAGGTATTAGTGGTATTAGTGCGAACGAGTAATTTTCGGGTAGTGTTAACGGGTCGTAAATACGATTTGGAGGTTGTAATGAAATTAAAAGAGGTTTAGATTCGTCTTTTTAAAAGTGGCTTCGTTAGCGGTTTTAGTCGGATTATAGTTTTAGGCTACTTTTTTCCACCTGTTTTCTTTTATACTCCCATACCATTATTTAGAGAAATGAATTTATACTATTGGTAAATCAACGAGTATATTATAACTTTTAACTTCGTTAATTTTCTAAGGACTAGTTTAGCCGTCCTTAGGTTTTTTAACTAAGACTTTAAACTATAATAGTAGGTTTAGAACGCTAGTTTTACGTAGATTATTCCTTATTGATATCGCTTTTAAAACATTGTTCCTAACCCGTAATAAAAGTAACGTTGTCATTGCTTTCGCCATAGTATTCGCCTTTTGCACCGTAGTCGGCGATGGTATGAAGTCTGTATGAATCCTTAGGTAAGTATTGAAAATAAGGAGCGTAGGGATTAGCTTACCCGGGTCGAAAGTGTTATTAATGGCGTTAACCGCTATTTATAAAATAGATTCTTTGAAATTAGTACCCTTTAGCTTTTTGGATAATATGGTATACGCTTTTTTTAATGGTTTATAATACCTTTTGCATTTTCCAATACCTTATGGTACCTTTACTAGTATTTATTTATATTTGTTGTTGGAGATCCTAGCACTAGTACATTATTTGGTAAAATTAAAATCCGTTTTAATATAATAGGTAGTTTAGTCTAGAGGCCCTAAATAAATATTCAACTATGAATGAATTAAAGCGTCTTAATAATTTATAACGAAAGCGTTTCGTATAAACGTAGCGGCTTGGAATAATATTGTCGTGTCGACAGCGTATAATACCAGCTAGTTATTTGGGTATATAATATCGACAATTACCTTGTAATTAAAGTTTACATCGTTTTAAAGGCGAGATTTGAATCGCCATAAGGCTTGTAAGTGTAGTTTGTATTTATGGCAAAACTTTTCGATAATCTTAAATGCGGTTTTTTTTATATTTATATAACTTGTGGCGTAAAGTAGCTATAAAAGGCGTTTTATAATTAGGTGTCCGAATCGGCAGTATAGTATCTGTAATTCCGGTTACGTTAAGTAAACAGCTTTAATTATATTTATTTTCGGGAAAAACTACAAGTAGCCGGATTTAAGTCGAAGCGATACGAATACGTTATCCAAGGCGCAAATAAGTTAATTAATTGTATTACGGACTTTAATTCTGAAATTATTTATATTAGCTAACAAAAGTAGGAACAAAGTTTCAAAGTTTATTACGTAAAATTTAACTGATACGAATTGCGTGTTAATAACGACCGTTTCAAATAACGATGCTTTACATTTACTGAATAAACCTTTCGATATTTTTCTATTTAGTCGAGTTTAAACTTCGGAAATTTCTCCGCGAGCGTGTCGAATCATCGTTTTCCGGCCATTTAAATTTCAGTTACGCCATCATTAGGTATAATTCCTTAAAATAGGTTGATATACCTATTTAAAAGCGTGAATTACAACGTTATGTGTACTTTTAACACTTTGTTGTTGTAGTTTATACCTGTACTATGTAAAAAGGAGGCGTTCTGTAAGCCTGTGAAAATATTCTGAGCAGTCTCGTCGTTTTAAGCTGTCAGGTAAATATTATTATCTTTTAAATAGTTTTCTTCCAGAGGTGTATTGGTAGGAGTAGGCGTTAAGTTTATCTTTTACAATTTCGCACTTTATTATTTATACTGTAAAATTGGCTTTTATCCGGTCCTTAAGTGGGTAGTCGGCATTAAACTGTCGTTCAATCCGAATTTATTCGTATACTAGGCAGTAAGTAAACTAATGGTTAATTTTACTGCATATAATATAACGTTTTTACAAACTTATAAGGCTCTGTATACCTTTCAGTAAGTATTATTATAACCGCGGTATATTTCGTCTCTAGCCGTAGGATCGTCATCAATCATTGCTGTTTTTCCCTTCATTTTCAGTGTTCCTTCCCTAATACCTTTTTTTCAGTAATTATATTGAGGGCCTTTATATTATCTCGGAAACACTTTAAAACTTTTATCTAAGACGTAGTAAATGGTTTCGATAAGGTTTACTTTAGTAATTTAGCTTTCTAATTTAGTTTTGTCGGCTACAAATGCTATTTAGAGGTTTTTTTATCGATATACAAAGGTTTGAAACGATTTTTTAAAATTTATATAAAAGGCCTTTAAACCCTTTTCGGGCTTAAATAGTGTAAAATCTAAATTTGGGGTTTTTCAGCATATTTTTGTTATGACTTATATAAATAGCTTATTACCCTTATATTTCGTTTTAAGGGCCGATTAGTATTTTCGAAACTTCGTCAATAAGTTGGTAAATATTTCCTGTTGTTTTTATTATCGTTTTTATATATTTTTTTACGGATTTCCACGTTATGCTAATCTCGTTTCTATCATAAAACTTGTGATTAATTTCTATATCGAAATATTATTTTAAACGGCTATAATACTCCGTAAATGTATTTACCTACGTAAAGTGGTATATATATTACCTTAACCTTCGTAAATAATATACCGGGTAAAATAACGTAAAATTAGGATGGTTTAATACTTAGTCTTATATATGTATTTAGTATTATACGTATTTTGTTATTAATTATATCATACGGTTCGCTGATAAAGTTTTCATCCTTATTTCAATGTCCAGCGAAATTGGTAAACTTTATAAGGTCGTTTCTATTAGTGGAAAAACAGTGTGGTAAAGGTTACAGTATAGATTTTGGTTGGTAGGTATTAATCTATAGAGTACATATTAGCGTTTTATACCGCTTATTATTTTTTTGGAGCGAAGCGTTCTTGTTATTCGAGCGTTATTTATTGTACTTGATATCATTGTTAACGGAATTCTAGGCGTGTATTTGTCTTGGTCTTTGTTCAAAATTGAGTTTTAGGAAGGGTTTGTATTCGACTTACGTCGTCGACTCACGTTGTAGATAATCTTTACGATACTTGCTCTTTTTCTGTTAATTTTTTTATCTTTATTTCTACTTAACGGCGGGCGTTTAGCCTTTGTAAGCGTCTATTTTTTTATTTACTAAGGCTCTTTTCATTTCCTATTTGTCATTTTTAATAGGAGATTCCAACGCTTTTTCAACCTGTATTTCTTTATAAACTTCATCTTTATCACTTTATTGTTTGTTTATTTCGGTATTTATATAAGCTAAGCCGTTACTAATAGATCTTTTGAAATACGATTATTATTTTCACCGGTTGTATTAGAACCTTTTTTTTTGTAATTGTTTTCGTAATATTTTGGAGATTGTATTATCGACTATACGTTATATATCCGGTATCAAGTTCATAAAATTCTTTTTAAAATCTTCGAATAAGTCGCGCCCTTTAATTTCGCCGTTTTAATAGTTAAAATTATATTAATAATATATGTATTTGCTGTAAAAGGGTTTAAATCCTCCATTAATACCTCGATTTTATTGTTTTATAGGTTAAGGTTTCAATACTTCAAAATACTCTTACTAAACGATGTATTTATAAAAAGGTATTCCATATATTCACTAAATCTTACCAGGTTCATTACTAATAAGATTATGATTATATTCAAAGTGGGTAGTTCCTACGTACAATTATAATATTTTAACGACGTTAATTATTGTTTTTGCGTTCTAATTGAGATTCTAGTACGTTCTGTGTTTAAATAAAAAGCGTACAAATATGTTAATACGAAGTGAATAAGGTATTTAACACTTGTTGATATAAATAAAATTTAAATAATACTTAAATAAAGCGTCACTACAGTTTAATTAAGTGTTTTAAATTAGTTTTATTAACGCTTTCTAACGTTATATTAGTCAAGGAATTAGTAAAAACTAAAACATTGTACGCACTAAACTTTGAAATACGCGGTATAAGGCGATCATAAGGATACGGATGGGGTAAATATAAAAGGTGAAAGTAAAACGTAAATATAGGGAGGTATATATTATAATCTAGTATTTAAGGCTTGGTTCGTATTTAGTAAGCAGTTCGAATTATCGTATTATAACCATTCCTGGTATTCGAATAGTTTAGGTATTGTGTTCGTAACCGCTTTTGGGTTTTATAAGCGATTTGAATGTTATATTTCAATGGAGGGGGGGGGGGGGGTTTCAAGAAGCGTTCCAAAACTTATTAGTTTTGGCTTGCATGACTTAATAAGTAATAAGACGTTCTTTAAAAAGTGCCCAGGTACGTTTAAAACGCCAAAACAAGTTAATAGTTAACGTAACGAGGCTTTTAGTAAACAAAGTACCAATTGGTTAATAATCTCGTATTAAAGTAGTTCTTTTAAAAATTACTTTGGTTTTTACAATCTTATTACACTTTGGGTTTCAAAGGCGTTCCCGCGTAATTCCATACTCCCATATAGTTTTTGTAGGGCGTAATAGTAAAATACCAATAGTTGAGACCGCTATAGTATCCCGCTATAGGTATTCAACTTCAGCTTATCTTTTTTTCCCCTTAACTATTTATAGTCGACCTCACCGGCTACAAATTAGTATCGGTAAGGTTCGTTTACTTATGTAAACGTAAAAATAAAAAAAAAACAATCATAAATATTGGTATTATAGTAAAGATAGATAATTTGGGAAAAAGCATTTAGAGAGTGTAAGATACGGTTGGGAGGTTATAAGCCTCTTATTTAAGCAGTGTCACTTTTGCCATATACTCTGAAACACCACTTTTAGACCGCGCCACGTATAATGCACTCTGCAAGAGTATAGCCTGCAGTGTTACATGTTATCGTGCACTTTGCAGGAGTTTACTTTGTAGTGTAGTATACTACCACTTGATCTACGTATACTAACTATAAGGATATATAATAATATTCACACTTACAATCATTCAAAAACATATGTATAACGTTAATAGAAGCATACAAAACCCGCCAATACAACAATATAAAACTACCACAATATCTAATATCGCTCATAACGAAACTAAAACTATGTTAAATATAAAAGTTTTCTATAAATTCGACGACTTCTTTATCCGTTATTTTAGGGAAAGGAAAAATAAAATCAATGCTAAGGAATTAAATTCTAGGGTTGTTCTTTAGGTTTCCGATAATAAAGGAGCTAAATTTCAATTTAGGCTTTATTAAATTCTTAGTAAAGTACAATATATCTCTTAAATTGAATTTTATAATATAATAGGGTTAGATAACATAATAATTGTATATATACAATTGTTAATTGATTCATTTTCATTTGATTGTTAAGTTTGATGAAATATATTCTTGATTCAACCGGATTTTTAGGCTTTTATTTCATTCTTAAGTTTTGTTAAGTAAGTAAAAAACTTCCAAGACATATATATAATACTATTCTTCTACTTCAATAATTATAAATACGTTGTGCGAAATCCACTTGGATAGGACTCATGTAACTAATTAAATTAAACAGGTTGTTGTATACATATTTATTCATCTAAAAGGAAAAAGGAAATTTAATAGGTGTGATAAAAATGTTTCTACGAAAATAATGAGATATTGATTAATAAAGGTTAAATCTTTCATAATACCTCGCCCTAAAAAGCGTTTCATTTTGAATCGTTGCGAAAAAAAAAGGTTCTAGTTCTCTTAAATCCTGTTTATAAACTCTGATACAAAGTTTGTAGACCATAGTTTCTTATACTAAAATCACAAAAATTAGAAACACTTAAAAGTGAGTTAAAATATAAACTTTATATATAACGTTATAATTTGATAATATGATTAATTTCAATTTTTAATTGTTATAATCATTGTATTATACTTCATATTCTTATTATACCTACCGTTTTCATATATTTACACTTTATAAACCCAATTTATTTATACGAAAAAAAAGTTAAATGCTTTACCCTTACATTAAAATGTTTAGGTTTATATATTCAATCTTATTACGTAATATTTTTTTAAACATCGAATAAGCTTTGTCTATAGTTTTAGCTCTTATTATTACTTCTGTAACTTTAGTTTTTTCGGGCTTTTTTTAGCGTCAACTCCTTTGATTCATTATTAGATACTTATTTCATAAACCCCTCAAGCGTGTAAAGCATCGCGATTGGATCACAGACAAGTTTATGAGAGATTTTGATAAGGTTCTGAATTTAGTTACACAAACCTTTACTGTAAGTATTGAAGATTAAATCAATAAACTATAGTTTTCGGGATAAGTCGTTTATAATAATTGAAAGTATTGGTGGGGATTAAGATATTACAATATTGTCTATTCGATTGGTCGAAGTAACAGTAGTATTGCATAGTCAAGTGGTAGATATATTGTTCTAGGTTTGGCAAACTACTAGCCAGTCTACACAGTAATTTGTATGACTCATTTCTTCGCTCGTGCATTATTATGAAGTTATTATATACTGTACTTAACTTTCGATTAATACAGTACACCTACAAAACAATATGATTAACTTGAAATCAATATAATCAATTTTATTATAAGTAAAATTGACTTACTGTACTGTAATTACTATTATTCCAACACTGTCGGATTTTTATTTTGTACGCGTACGTCAGTATAATTAACTAAATTTTTCGGTTACCACTGAATTACACTTTCGTTAACTGGTCAAACCCCTTACAATCTCACAATCGAATTGATCTCAATAACTACCATTTGCTCCACGGTTTAGGGTTTCGAATGTATTAATTTCCGCAAACAAGTTTTTCGTTATAGACTTATAAAACCCTTAAATTTGACCGTGCCAATAAAATAAGTCGCTGACTTTAATTCCTTGGTAGTTTTTAAGGTCGTTACCTTTATTTTCGTTTATACGTAATTTAAACTTGCCAGATGATTTGTTAATGTAATCTTCAATGTGTATAGTTAGCTTTTTACTGTTCATAAACCTTTTAAGAGCCTTACTTGGCGACGTCTTTTCTATAGCATTAGCGGGATCTTTTTTTGCCGTTGATTTGTAAGAACTCCTGGATCTATCTACTTTTGTAAGCTTTATAGAGTATTATCACATCGATCATCAGGCGTTTTTTGCTGGTAATTTTGAGTTTTTAAAGGTATTGAAACAAGATCCTCGAATTGGTATAAATTATTACCAAGATGAATGGAATTATTAGTTGCCTAGTAACGATGTTATGTGTTTCTCATAATATTATACCTACATTTAAACCGGTTATTATACCGTAAACCTTTAAAATAAATACGTTTCGTATAATCCTTTTACATTTGACAGAGGTCTAATAAATCAAGCTTCCAAAAATATTAAACTGGTTATTTTGTCTGTTTTTATTGACGAAGGATATTAAAAAGCCGATTTATAACAACAAATCTTCATTATGTAGAAAGGAATATTCGTAAAGATTATTAACTTAGATTTCAATAAGTCGATCGAAACTATATTAATCCGTTAGTTTATGTTCTGCATTTGCTATTTTAACCTTCTATTTAATAGATAAAAATCTTCGTTTATTAGGTTCTATATTCATATAGTAATCGATAAGTTGTAAAGGCCTCCGGTTTGTATAAGGTGATAATGTAGTTGCTATAAGCGCTTTGTTCCCAATACTATTAAGCCCTAGGCATGTTAATTTTGTTCATTATACTCAAGTTAACGCTCTGACTATTTAAACGAAGACTAAGGTAAATATCAATACTACGCATACGGATTAACGATTTGTTCAAGTTAAATTAATTGTCTTTTACTAAACTTATGACCTGGTTTCAATTTCAGAACTTTAAATCCTTAATATTTCATCACTTTGATGCTATAAAACCAGTGATTTTAAATAAAAAAATATTGTTGATTTGAATATTTATCAAGCCAAAGTTTTACTTTTATGTTATTAATAAGTACAGGTCGTGAATTCAAGAATTTATACATAGCTTAAACTTGAAATAGGATTGATTGGTTAGAAATTAATGAACTCTTATTTTGATTAGTTCGAACAGTAGTTTAATATATTGTATTACCTTTTCCGGATGAGATTTGACACGCTGTTTCCTTAGTAATTCCAGTAAACCGATCAGTTATAAATAAGTTATTAACTACTCATACGTTTGCTTTATATTACAGCTATTGCAGATATTAATATATACCCCTACAGCTAGTATACATAGGCCAAATGGCAGTGCACTATACTGTAAGGTAGATTCCTACGGAGTGCACGATAACGTGTCACGCTACAGGCTGTACTCTTGCAAGGTATAAAGTGCATCATGCGTGGCGTGGTCTTAAAGGAGTATTCTAGAGTGTATGGCAAAAGTGCCACTACTCGAATAAGAGGTTTATAACCTTCCATCCGTGGCGTGCACTCTCTAAAATACTTCTTCCAAACCAATTATTTATCTTTACTACAATATTAATTTTACGACCACTTTTTATTTACATTTACGTAAATAGAAACATTACTGACACTAATTAGTACCCTATTAGGTCGATTATAAATAGCCAAGAAAAGAAAAGACAAACCGAAGTTAAATACCTATAGCAGAATGTTATAGCGGTCCCAACTATTTACACTTTACTATTACACCTTACAAAAACCATACGTGAGTATGAAATTACGCGGAAACTCTTTTAAAACCCGAAACTTAATAAAATTGTAAGATCTGAAGTGACTTTAAAAAGGATCATTTTAGTACAATATTATCAATCAGTTAGTACCTTGTTTACTAAAAGCCCCGTTACTTTAACCGTTAACTTGTTTTAGCGCTTTAAACGTACACAGATACTTTTTAAAGAGCTCCTCGTTACGCATTGGGTTACGGCAACAAATACCACTAAGTTCTGGAACCCTTTGTGAGGAACCACTCGACCTAAACATAATATTCAAACCGCTTACGAAATACAAAGACGGTCACAAATACAATATCCACGCCGTTCTCTAAATTTAAAAGCGGCTACGAATATAACATCCACACCACTCGTGAATAACAGGAACGGTTATAACACTATAATCCGAATAGCTTACAAAATACGAACTAAAACCCATATTCTAGATTACATAGTACACCTCCCTACGCTTATATTTACTTTCTCATTTTTACTTTTACCTTATTAGACTTTCCACGTTCGCTGTATAACATTTATTTTAAGTTTAATACTTACGAAGTTTGAGTTTTCGTAGCTGTTTGGCTAATATAAGATTACTAAACGTTTATGGACCTAATTTAAAACGTCTAATTAGGCTATAAATATATTTTAAACGTTAAATACTGTATTCAATTTGTATTTCCCCATTTATACGCCCTTTATTTGAAACCCAAACGTACTCAAGTCCTATTTACGACGCAAAATGAATAATTTACACCGCTTTTGGATAATAGGTATACGTAAAAATCAATTACACCTAAACAAACGATAACCCTATTAGTAATGGATTTGGCAAAAATTAACGAATATATAAAGTACCTTTTTATATACATATTGTTTCATAATAATATTTTAAAACATTTGGACCTTAATCTATTAAATAACTAAATTAAGGTACTAGTGGAGGATTTGATCCCTTATACAGTAAATACGTATGTTATTAATATAATCTTTGATTAAAGTAACGGCGAAATTAAAAAACGCGACTTATTCGATGATTTTAAAAGGATTTTGCGGATTGGATGCCAGATATAGAGCGTATAGTCGTTAATACAATTTTAAAAAGATTACGAAAATAACTACGAAATAAACCTATTGATACAACCGGTGTTAATAAAATCCGAATTACAAAAGACTTGTTACTAACGGCCTAACTTATATAAATGTTAAAAAAATAAGCGATAAGGTGATAAAAGTGAAATTTATAAAAGAATATTAGCTAAAAAAAACACTAAGAATGCCTACTTAAAATAACGAACTAGAAATGAGAAAAGCCTTCAAAACTGAAAGAAGGCGCTTAGCAAGGCTAAACTCCCGCCGCGAAATGGAGACAGAACTGGAAGAATCAATAGAAAAGGAATAAATACCGTAAAAATTATCTATAACGAGTGTTGAATACAAATTCTTTCCGGAACGCAATTTTAAATAGAAAAAATAAGATTACATCACAGATATCTTTAGTAGCTAGTTTACCTACGAAAAAAGAGACCGGAATGAAAAAAACGCCCCGCTTTAAAAAACAATGATCGGTGAAAAACGCCGCCAATACGTACCTTATAAATTAATACCTACTTACCACAACCCCTATCGTAATCTACCACCTTACCGCTTTCCAACTAATGAGAACGACCTTATAAAGCTTACCAAATTCGCCAAACTTTAAAAAAAGGACGAGAACTATAGCGGTAAGCCATATAATTTACTTAATAATAAAATACTTATTATATTCAATACGAGTAAAAGATTAGATATCAAACCGTTCTACCTTCACGTCATTATATCCGGTATATTATTTAGGCAAGCCAAAGAGTAATATATATACTACCTTATGTAAATGGATATATTTTCAAAATACGATAACCGCCTAAAATCACACTTCGATATAAAAATTAACCATAGACTTTATGATAAGGACTAAACTAGTAAGACCTAAAAATCTGTGAAGAATAAACAATAAAATAATGATAAAAACCTATTAAAGGTAGTAATTATCTTACTTATTCAATTTCGAAAATATAAGGTAGCGCTTCAACCGAAATAAAAAGGTAACAAACTATTTATCTAGCAGCAATAAAAATATACCACAGAAACCCAGATTTCGACCTTATATTATTTAAAAGGGAAAAAAACCTAGAGTTCTTTTATATAAAATTTGAAATATAGTTCAAAACCTTCATACGCTAATAAATAGGCCTTGTATTAGTATTTGTAACCAATGATACAATAGGTGAAGGCTAAATCACCAAAATAAACCTCGTTAAACCCATTTAACATGTTTTAAATTAAAGGTTTAAAATGTCCTCAAAACAAAGTCAACGCCCCAAATACAGCTAATAAAAAAAGAGATATCAGGAAAAAAGCCTTGGAAACAAAGGGTAAAGCAATTATTATTGGGAACGATCCTATGGTTAAGGATGAAACGTACCACGGCTATAATAATACTTACGAAAAGGTATACAAAGCCCCTCGGATTCGTAAAAGCGTTATATTATATATGGTAAGATCGGCTACTAATTTACTAACTACTCAACTTACGAATAAATTCGGACTAATCGAGAATTTTAGGCCGATTATGTATTTAAAAACCGGATAAAAGCTAAGTTTACAGTATATGTAACCGAATAAGAATGCGTAGATAATACGTTTAACGCCTACCCCTACTAATACACTCCTAAAAAGATTTTAAAGGTATTAATATTTAGTTCATAGCCTAAGACGACGAGACCGCTCAACGAATTTTCACAGACCTATAAAACACCTCTTTTCTATATATTATAGGACTGGATTATATAAATAAAGTATTAAACACTTATATAACGTTATAATTTATGTTTTCAAACAAATACGACAACTGTCTTTAGGGCATTATGCCCAATAATAATACAACCAAAATCTTAATGGCCGGAAAACGATAATTCGAAGAGTTCATAACAAATTTTCTGAAGTTTTAGTTAAACCGAAAAAAAAAAAACACCGAAAGGTTTTATTTGGTAAAAGTAAAGCATCATTACTTGAAATAGTTGTTATAAATATTCGATTCGAACCGATTAAATTTTAAGTAATGGATTTTAAAGCATCATTCCTATTTTTATAAATTGATATAAATAAATTCGTAGTTAAGAGCCTAGATATGATTTAGTAGCTTATTCGCGCCTTGGATAACGCATCTGTACCGCTTTAGCTTAAATTCGACTATTTATGGATTTTCCTCGAAACATGTATAATTAAGGTTATTTACTTAACGTAACCGAAATTACGGATATTGCACCGCCAATTCGAATAACCAACTATGAAACACCTTTTACGACTACTTTACGCCGTAGGACATACGAATATGGGAAAGCACGTATTTATATTTATCGAAAGGTTTTTCTATAAATACTAGCTATACTTATAAGCCTTACGGCGATTTAAATTCCGCCTTTAAGACGAGGTAAACTTTAATTATGATGTAATTATTGATATTATATACTTGGAAAACCAACCGGTATTTTACGCTGTCGATACGACAATATTATTCCAAGTCGCCAAGTTTATACGAAACGCTTCCATTATAGATTCTTAAGACATTTTAGTTAATTATTAGTTAAACGCTGATTTAGGGTCTTCGGATTAGATTACCTACGATGTTAACACAGCTTTCGACTTTACAAAGTGACGTACTAAGGTTAGAATTACCGGTAACAAATAAAAATACATATTAGTAAAAGTACCATAGGGTATTAACAAGTGTAAACAGTATTATAAACCGTTTAAAAGGGTATATACAATATTATCCAAAAATTTAAAGGGTACTAGTTTTAAGGAGTTAATCCTATAAATAACGGTTAATGCTATTAATAACACTTCTGGCTCGAGTAGGCTTATCTTTACTCTCCTTTTTTTTTTTTAGTAATTACCTAAGGATTTATACAGACTTTACACTATCGCTAATTACGGTGTAAAGAGCGAATATTATGTAAAAAAACATAAAAATGTTACGTTCCTTACGGGCAAAAAATAACTTTTTCAAAACGTTAGTTATAAGGAATGACTTACGTAGATTTAACGTTTTAGACTTACTATTATCATTTAAGTATCCTAATTAAGAAAATTAATGATGGATGAACTGGTTTTTACAAGATTAACGGGTTAAAAGGCTATGATGTGCTTGTTAATTTTTTAAACCATATGAGTTCGTTTTTCTAGATAATAGTATGAGAATATAAAAAAAAAGAAAAAGGAGCGTTTTAAAACCGTAATTTGACCAGAATTGCCAACAGGTCACCCCTTAGAACGAAGAATCCAACCCGCTTTTAGTTTTAGTCTTCCCTTTGAATTACACTTCAGGCCCGCTCCTACTAAAAGAAAACGGCCCACTTATACTAATCTTATCAACAACTCGTCACTGGAGCCGCTCCTTTGGCTCGAAAATTAAAAGACACCCTGGGAACTTTACCGAAAACTCCTTTATTATTTAAAAGGAGAAAGCAGACCGTGAGTTTAGCTTGAAACTCTACTACGACAGCTTTATTACTACCTTAGGCGCCCCATTCGAATAATTTACCTAAATTGAAATCATTTTTCTAATGGACTAAGGTGTATTTCGCTTTAAACGGTTCGACTTAACAAACCGCGGCGTTTACAAAAATTTTCCCATTTACCTTATTTACGAAATGAAGGATAAAACCGGAAAAACTTACAAAAAAACTCTCCTAATTGTAAAAAGTTACAACGATAACAGTAAAAAGGATATTATAACTCAATCGATTACTTTATAACGGGTTATATATCGTTTACTTTTTACATTTGTAACCTCTCTTATTATGCTTTATAACTTATATATTAAACTTCGTAATATTACGTAGGTATATACCTAATTTTAGAAGCGGCTTAAACAATGTATTTACGCTGATATATTTCTATATCTTGAAAAATAACACCTACCCAAAACGATTTTGTATGTTATAAAACCACTTTACGTCGTACACAAAACTGGTATTTACTAATATTAAACTTATTAAAGGTATTATAAAAAATAGTTTGGGATAACTAACTTAATCTTCGACTCGTTCCTATTGGTGTTAATAGTCAGTTTAAGGGCTTTATATTAATTGGTATGTAAATGGACGATATATTAACGTTGTGTGACGCGTCGTCTTTAGTATTTAAAGAGAAAACACTTTTGAAATCCAGCCTCAAAGCGAAACCTAAGACATATTTAACGGAAGACTATATAATCAACTACAATAGCGTTATTATCACTTTTAGAAACGGAGTTTTAGGCCTTATGTAAAAAGAACAGTTGGACAAAGTTGCCCTTATCGTTTTAAATAGCGTAAAACAAACTGACGAATATAAACGCTAATACGTATAGAGCCTTTGGGTTTCTTTAGTAGCCTAACTAAAGGAGGCGTTTAGCCTTTCGGTCGTCATGAAATACTAGAAAGCCCCGTTAAACGATATATATAAAGCGTTTAATAAACACCTTATATGGTAAATATATAATCCAAAGCGCGGTTTACAATTTATAACGTTAGATATACGTACAATAAAGTTATTTGTTTTTACTAAAGGCTCCTACGCTAATAATAAGAACTGTAATTCGTAAACAGGCTTCGTTTTGAGCTTCAGTAACAAAACATCAGCTTGGAACGGCTTTACTCTCCGTAAAAATATTATCCATTGGAATTTTACTAAATATAAACGGGTTATAAAAAACTTTTTAGCTTAAGAAATTTATAATATAGTTGGAAGTTTCGATTCGGGTATAACTATAGTAATAACGGTTCGGATAATAATTTTTAATTTTAGTTTACACTCTATTCCTTTCATCATATATACTAACTGTTTCTCTCTTTATAAATATCTGGTTAAACTAGGTAACACGAATGAAAAACGTTTGATAATAGATATTATGGCTTTACATGAATTATATAAGCGTCGGAAAATCGAAAAAACGAGATGAATTAGTGGAAAATCCAACCTGACGGCCGTAATAACCAAAGTTACACCGAACGGAACGTTTTAAACGTTTATATCAATAAAAACGCTATTTATTAGTATTATTACAATGATTTTACGACCTTAATAGGGTTAATATACTAAACTTTACGTTTTCATTTATATTCTACGCTTTTATAAAACCTTAACGAATGTGAGCGGTCTGATATTTACTATTTACGCCGCACCTCGAATTATGCTACGGTATGTACCTTACACCTGTACCACTTTTACGATTTTATACCGCTTTTAACATATTGTTCCACTTTGTTATACGCCTTTAATCTCCATTGTATTATTTAACTATTTAACCTTTTCTATCTGAATCTACGATATCGCACCATTTCAAAAAGATTGTCCCTTTATATTTTATATACTTTAAATTAAATTCATTATTCATATTACAATTGTTTTTGTAAAAAGTAATAATATTATTGTATAAATTATTACATTATAGCCGGTTGCGCTCGCCCGGCCGTAAGGGGCAGTTATTTACTGTTATAAAAAAGTGAGAAGCCGACGCCGTCGCGTTCCTACCGTCTTTCCCGTCGCCCTCTCCTTTTGTATTAACGTCACCGCCATTACCGCTATCGACGCCATCGACACCATCGACGCCAGTAAATATATGGCCCCGCGCCTTGGGCCGTATAATCTTAAATAAAGGCGCGAGGGGGTCTTTACCCTTTTTATAGCGACGCGAAATGACGTCGTCAAATTCACCTGTGTAATACATACGAAAGCTCCGTTTTTAGGCGTTAATAGCGGTTGCCGACTCCTTAATCCTCCGGTTAACACCTATTATTAATTAACATCGGCTTATTTTGATTATTTGTAAACGCGGTTATTTTTACAAACGCCTTAAATATTGCTTTGTTGAGAGAAATTTTTTTTGGAGATCGGTCGAAACTTATTATAAAGCCGGCGAGCGCGTAATACAACCTCGGCCTACAGCCTTAAAACTAACGAAATGGGGACGTATCCACTGTTAATCCGCTTATAACGGTGGCAACGGATGAAACAACCCCTACTTTCATATTAATCGCTAATAAACTTACCTACAGCTGCAAACACGACATATGGCACATAAAGTGTATTTATTAGCGGTACGGGGCTACGAACCTGAGTACGTCTTTTTAACATCTTACGCGTTAAAAAGGCTTCGTGAAGTACTTTGGTAATATGGAGCTCGAGACGGCAAAACAGGTCCGTTTTATACTTTTTATTTAAAGGAATATTAAAGGTATATAAACGGGTGGATTTAAGGAATATTAACCGTGATAAAGCTTCGTTAAGCTACGTTTCCAGTGCCGAAAGACTTTGACGGATAAGGGGGTTTTTACCTATGGGGAAAGGGTAAGGTTTATAACTTTAAAAGCTCTTTTCTCCTCCTCCTAAAAGCTAGGGGGGAAAGGGGAG
>JASMMZ010000016.1:1904616-2007043 GCA_038502455.1 Anisogramma anomala | reverse complement strand
TTATAGACGAAATAATATCCGACGAGAGCGGATTATTAGTAATAATGATGGTGGTGTTGGCAGCGGTAACGGTGGCAGCGACAACGCGGCGGCGTTTATGCGCTAAACAGCGCTTTATAAACTTGCTTTTACGCGGCATTTATTTAAAAGCAAAGTTAGTATATGTGTATTAGTCAAATAACCCACTTATCGAAACGGTTTCAATTGATTAATTAAAACAAAGATTAAGTTAAGCTAAAATGGGGATTTATATTAGTTTTGGGTATGCGTTTTCACATAGGAAAAAAACTTTTTTACTTAAACCGATAGCGATACATCTTTCTATACTAACCTCAAACACATAACGGCGTAATTATCTTTGCATAATTACCCCTGCGTAATTACCCCTGTAATACCTACTTAATTAAACTCTTATTGGAAATAACAAAAAACGTTATTAATAACCATATTGCTATCGATTAACTATATTAACCAAGCCCTTATTAAAATCAATACCGCGGTTAAAAATTACTAATTCGAACCTTTACAATTAGTATTATAACTAGACTATTGGTATAAAAGCTACTAATTAAAATCTTTACAAATTATACTGCAATTATACTGTCGCTATTGAGATATAGGTATGGAATATAATTTTTTTTGTCTATATGGATATTACTATATACCCCTACAACTAGTATATATAGATCAAGTGGCAGTATATTATATTGTAAGGTGGATTCCTGCAAAGTGCACGATAACGTGTTACGCTAAAAGCTACACTCTTGCAAGGTGCAAAGTATATTATGCGTGGCGCTGTCAGGACGGGGTATTCCAGAGCGCATAACAAAAGTGCCACTACCTGGATGAAAGGTTTATGACCTCCCATCCATAGCATGCACTCTTTGGAATGCTTCTTCCTAACCGATTATCTATCTTTACTACAATATCAATCTTACGATTACTCTTCATTCATATTCACATGAATAGAAACCTTACCGATAGCTATTAATGGTAAACTCCCCTTTGATATTAACTAGTAGACTTGTTAATAAAACGATTATTAAGTGTCGGATAATCTTCTAAATTGTTGGCGATTACGTAAGAACCTAGTCTTTGCTTCTATCACTATATTTTCAATCAATTAGATGTAACGTTTCGTACAGTTGTTTTGTGGTCTTACCTTTAACTTCGTATATAATCTTCAATATAATAACCTTAATATTTGGGTTTTGAAGGTTAAAAAAAATTTTGAGCACGAATTGTATAACTAACCAATTAAAAAGTTCGTTAATTTCCACCTTATCGGCTTTTTTAAAATATTCATCAAAGGTTTTAATAACGCTTTATACTTGGAGCCTTACAACCAAGTTTTGTTCCTGCTAACCTGAGTAATATTGAAAATACATCCCGGTGTATATTTTTTTGTTTTCAATGTTACTTTTTTTTATTAGCAATCTAAACTGGCAGCGTTTTTTTCGTTTGTCGATTACAGGAGGAGAAGAGTTGTGTTAAATTATCTTCTTGAATTAAAGATTTTCATTGTTATTATTAGTCGCTTTAATTTAGGGTTTAACTTAGGTTTTATGAAATATCCCAGAGCTATTAACAGTTTTAATAATTAATTTTAGGCTAGTAATACTTAATTTTTTCATTAAGTTATCCCATTTTCCTAGCTTTTATTACACGAAAGCTTTATTTTATAACTATAGAATAAGTACATTGATCTTCATAAGACCATTTCTAGTATCAAAGGTATTATTAACTTAACTCTGTACGGATTCCTTCCGTAGTTCCTTTAATGTTTTACGTTAAATTACAACCCTCCTTGAGGTACTTTTTAATCATTAAGATCTATTTGTTAAACATGGGTATATTTTTAAGACCAAAAGCGTTGGTATCAGGCCATTAGGGTACATATTATTCTGACCTTGTACTACTATCTCAAAGCGTTCCTCCTGATCCATTAACCTTATAATTACCAGTATAAAGATATTATACGCTTTGCAGAGTAATGCGTATGTCCTTTCAAATTTCCCAATACTTAGTATGCCTGAATGAGTACCTATTTACAATAAATTTCCGTTATTTTAACGTTATCCTAAAACTCCGTCACCGCAAAGTTAATACTGGTATCGTAAAAAATAACGTGAAACTTGCCTAAGTACGTGTTAATTTATAATATCTTTAGTGTTTACCATGTTTTCTTTGTCAATAAAGACTTCAAAAATTTTGCTTCATAGAAATAAGTTACAGAGTTAATGGTATGAAGAACAGGTTTATTATTTGAACGAAACATATTAACAAAAATATTATAATTAAAGTCCCTATTATCTTTTAGTATAAATTTGAAATTTCGGTTCTTTTAGAAACATGTTTGGAAATACTCGTAGAAATTTTTCATAGTTTTTAACGCAAATTATTCCATATATATATAACTTGTGGATTTGAGGATTTTATATGGCTTGTTAAAGATTAGGTGTTAAAATGCCGTTTTTGTTTAAATATTTATGATTTCGTCAATTTTAATACCATTATCTTTAGGCTTTAAAGATAAAATCACAAATGCTCCTACTAGGAGGCGAGTGAAAACCTCTGGCCGTTTTAACCAGTTTATTAATGTTCATATCGATATTAATGCTAAGAGTCTTTATATTTTCCTGATAAAAGAGGAAAAAGGTAAATGATTTAAGGATATGAAATGTAATTAATCTAATAACAGTTCAAATAACTATTATCTCTAGTAACGATAGTTGTTTGCCCCAGCCGAAGTCTACTTTGGTTTTGCTGATATCCTAACTATTAATCTTTATAACAATAGTGTTTTTCCTTCGTAATATTACATATTACAAATAGTTTTTTATTAAGTATATTACTGTCTTTCTATCTGGTATAATATATTGAAAAGTGTTGTTTATATAACAGTCTCAAAGCTTGAAAATATGTAATGAGTTAAAGGTAGAATTAGGGTAAAGGTAAGGGTTTTCGCTACTTAAACAGTATAGGAAAACGTGTTCAGCTAGTTATTAGGCTGCGTTCAAATTAACGTTTTCATATGACGTAATTATCTTGGGAATGTCGCTGTCATTAACAATCTTTCTACCTTCATAGTTTGCGATATAGTTCAAATAGCTTTACTAAGAAGTAATAGGAGACTAAGTATAATATATTACTTGTTGTTTATTACGATTGATCGAAGGGTAGCGTGATCACCAATAACTGGACTTTGTTGCGCTATCTGTACGTACGAGCGTATTGTGATATTCCGATCTATAATTTAATGTTAAGACTTAGCTAAAGATAGAAATCCACCAGATCATCATAACAATACATACTCATAAAAATAATAACTTATAACTAGGCAGTCTCGAGAGAAGGAAGTCTCGTGAAAATGCAGTCTTATTGAAAAGCACGGGATAGGCAGGTATCCCTTTGAGGTATAATAAATGCCGGAGGCCAAAAGAAAAAAATTATATCCTTATTATACGGCGGTAACAACTTTCCCAACAATGTTCTCTACCTTTCCATTATTCCTTTTAAAGGCCTCGATTAAATCCGGGAAAAATAATTCTCATACCAGTTTCTATTCGTTGTCGCGAGCCATAAATCTTTTTCATTTAAGAATATGTTAAACCCAATCCCATTTACGACAACATCGATCTACCCGTTTATCTAATATACGTTTCACTTTCCAATTTTGAACATTTGATTTATCGTCCTCGTATTCAACTAGCTTAGGCGATAGTACAAATCTATTGAATAAATGATTTATAGAACTGTGATAGGGTAACAAATAAGTAATATTAATAGTTGAGTAAACTCGTAGGTTAGGTGGCAAGTTTAAAGTAAACGCGAAATTATTAATATTCCTTACAATTGTGTATAACTATATATACTGTAAATATAATTTGCCTTTTTTATAAAAATTTTAATAGGTTTTTCCTAGTTTAATCCACACTTTATCGCCCATAATAAATATATGCCAACGATAGTTTTAATTGAGTCACGTTTTTACCTCAATAATAACAATATCTATCGTTGATTATATATTTAGTTGTCAATGTTTTCGTATTAACCAAATTTCCGCTCATTTTAATGTCAAAATAATTATAAAAATATCCACTTTTACCGTAGCTTTAAATTCAAACAAATATTTGTAAAAATTGGCTTTTAAGGTACGTAAGTATACGTTATTAAGGCTTTATTATAAAGCTGGTATAATATTAACCTAATATTACTTAGGGTATTCAGCCACAAAGTAACGTAAAGCCAGTTCGATTGCTTGATTCCTTTTCTTTACTTATCCATCGGCTTGTAGATAATAGGCTGTTATTGTTATTAAGCGAATTTCAAATCCCTTCTATAAGCTTTTCCAAAAGTCTAATATAAATTTAAAATATTCATCTCAAATAATTTTCCGTAAATAAGGCTAGTCGTACAATACCAATTATTGAATTCAAATAGCTATCTAATCTTTTACCATATAAATTGTATAACTAGAAATTTGTAGCGTTTTCTTAGATATTTTACATATAACTGATATTACGGAATTTAACGACTCACTACCAGGTAATATCCAAGGTCTGTCTTTAAACAACACTATTAATAATATAATTATTAAATCTAGATAAATTGTATAAATTCGTTTGTTATATATTTTATAGTCTCAAGGTGGATAAGTAGTTTGTAGTTATCGTTACGTATTTTCCTTTGCAATATTTACAGTCATTACCGTATATTTTTAGAAGATTATGTTTTAAGCGAAAATATACCCTATCCAAGGTTACCATTATTTTTTTAATTCCAAAATGATGTTTTTTGTTATATACCTCAGCGAAATGATCTTATACGAGTGTTGTTAAGCCTTCAAATCTCTTATATCACCTGTATCTAGTTTATATAATCAATAGTCAACCAATCGAAATGGGTATCTAAATTCAAAATAATTAAAAGGCATGTTTTCATAGTTTTTATTGTTCTTAAAATATTACAAAATTCCATATCAAACGGAATCCTTACGATAACTCATCCAAAAACGAATTCTCATGCTATCATATCTTTGCGCCTTAGCAAGGTGTATTATAAGATAATATTAATAATCTATGGTTGGCAATTTATTCAAGATTTAGTCTAATATTAGCATATAGGTTTTATAAAGTTATCTGTCTTCGTTAAAAGATAGGAAACTAAGGGAATCTGGTACCAAATTAAGGTATCCTGACAAGTAAACTATATCTAAGGAGTATAAATTAAGGTAAATTAAAGTATTAATTAATTGATGATACGCTATATCTGTTAATATTGCATTGAGTAAAATTTGGTTTATACTACCTCGGCTAGCTTTATAGTTGGTAAGGATAATAGTTAGTAAAGGGTTGCCAACTAATATTATTCGTAAATGTTTATATACACCTATAAGAAAAACAACTTAATATTTTAAAGAGCTATAATTAAATTGAGCCCGAGTTGAACAGCGACTTAAACAATTATTGGTTCGATAGTAGTAAATGAAACGAGTTATCCTTATTATCAAAAATATCCTTTTGAAGATGAAAAAACATAATTTAAAATCCATGTTCGAAACTTCCATTTAATGTGGAAAAAAAAGTTGACTCGTTAGATCTAGGTAATATAACTTAAGCTATTGATACAGATGAGATTATATAGCCTTAACGACTTTTTTATTTAGGCGTCAGATTGATAACTGTAAATCAAGTTTAATATAATCTTTTTTACAATTACTAACTTCAAGTTATTCTTAATTTTTTTCTCTATACCAATAAGCTTTTTTTCCCAAGGTTTTAAAGTAGATCGGATAATCACATGTAATAAGGTATTATTAGCTGCAAAAATTCTGTTACTCCTAGGTATATCTCAAGTGCATTTAAATTGCGAGGGAATGAAATATTACGAAAACCTTATGTTTTTTTTTGTAGTCAAAAAGCCGAAGACTTTTACGAAAAATCCTAAACGTTTAACTAATTAAAGAAGATATAAGATTTATCTCACAATAAGGCAACACTATTATTGGTAAGAACCTTAAACACATCTTTTAAATGAGCGAGATACTTTATCAAAGTATTGGGGAAAATGACAATATGATCGATAAATATACAATAAGTTCGAAATTACTTCAATATTCAATGTATAAAGCGCTAAGCGTAGAATGTCAAATTGAACAAACCTATGTGAGTAACTTTATTTCGTTCGTATCTGTGGTAGCTAATGAAAATAAATCGATCGCGGTAATTTGGGTATACCAAAAGTTTAAAGAAAAACTTAATAGTATTGATAATGGTAATCAATTTTCACCGTAAACAAATTCGGTAATATCATTTTTTCAAGGTAAAGGATAGGCGTTTCAAATAACTCATTTGTTGAATGATTGGAAATTTATAATCACTCGATCTTTTAACGCTTTTTAAACAGTTTTCTATACTATAAATACTGATAATGCAAATGATGATATATCGTTAGAAAATTCAATACGTTCTTTATTTTATAAGGTATTAAATTATCAATTCAAAGCCTTTTTATTGTGTTTAAAACAACATAGAGATAACGATGTAGTTTGGCATATTACCAACTATTAATAAGCAAAACCTTCATTATTTGATACACGGGTATTTCAATTGGATCTATATCCTTTTAAACGGAAGGATATCGCTCGTAAATTCTTTATAATTAAATAAATCAAGCCTGATTAGTTGTATTAATATAGGTGCCTTATATGGTTTTTACCATAAACATATTTCTAGGTGTTTTGTATACCGAACGAGGTATTTAGAAAACATAACTTGTTGCGAAACTTAACAAAACCCGCTTTTTCATCAGTAGTTAGCTTAAAAAAATCCAGATTCTTAAATTAGGTGTATTACTATGTCTAAGGAAGGGGTACCAAATTAAGGTTAAATAAATGCTTTAGTAATAGCAGGCGTACTCGTAGGCGTAATAGTAACGCAACGAGTATAAAAATCCAGCTCGAATTCAACACTAATACCGGTATAGTGGTAAATTGGTCTATGGCTCTAGCAAAAGTAAAAGAGATTTGATAGTTGCCAATAGCTATTTTTGTTGGTTATGTAACTATTAAAAACACATTACCAATACCTATGACCTAATTAAAGGCTTTTATAGCTTCCTTCTTGTTCATTTGGAAGTAGGAATTGTTTTCGTTTTCCGTAATAGTTTTCAAACGAGTATATTTCGCGAGGTATACCACCTTAGTTGTAAGATTATAGTGTTGCATTATATAAGAAGTAGTTGCATTGATCAAAGCATCAAAGGAGTATTGATGTTAATCTATAAATATAAATAGTTCAAATTTAGGGAGAGTGATGTACTTAATAGTTATATATATTAGTTGTCCAAGTTAAATAACAACCTTGATATCAGAGGTTACTTTGCAAATTACAGGTTACTTAGCAACTTGATTTATTGAGAAATTAATCTCAAAGTGACTGTTTTTAAAGTAAACCATATTTTTAGACATTGGTACATTTATACCACACGGCTTTATCCAGTAATTAATTATCAAAGCACCTATATTTAGGAGATTAATAAACCAAGTTTTAGTCATTTGTTATAATAATATAGCGGTACCTTCACATTTATACACAAGAATATAAAAAGTCTAATGTATTTTAGTAATAAGGCGAATAAAGGACTAATTACTTCACTGATTATCTTGCGTTCGACTGCAAACATGTTTATCATAATATAATTAAATAAGTTTATATTTAGTTAAAATATATACCTAAGGTCTTTGCCAATGCTCGTATTAAAGTAAAACGTGTGATTTCTTTTATTACGCTAGCTTATATAACGATTTGTAAGTAATAATAGTTATTTATAACGAATATCACCTCCTTGTTAATAGGCTTATATATAATAATGTTATTATTCTCCGTATTGTTTACGATATTTTTTTTGTTTTATTAGCTATATATGGTTTAATTTTCGTGTTCGTCTCTTTATATATTTATAGGAAAACCCATTTCTCTGAGCACATGCCTTTAAATTCTTAAATGAGGTGTTACATAAGCAGAAATTCTCGTTATAATATATATAAATAGGGTAACTGGGAGGTGTAACATTAGGCTTTATTATATAGCCCACTTTATTACTAAAGTGATACGAACTTACTTGTAAAGATGTTTGTAAGTAATTAAAATGGCCTCAATCTAAATAGTTAGTATAGTTTGCCTTTAATTCTATATTATTAATGTTATGCTTACGATTATGGTCTTGGTCGACACGTTTATCAAAAGGATGGTATTTATTATCTATTTATTTACGTTTTCGTTTATCTCAACTATAGTTTCGGTTGGTATATTCGCGATAACGGTAATTATCATAACGCTTTCAGTTGTATTTTTCAAATGGCGTGTTTTGTACCGTTCAATATTATTTTCGGGCTTATAGAACTAGTACTTATCTTTGCGAGGCTGGTATTTATTATTATGATAATACTTGAAATTATACATTTCTAGAATATCTCTTAAGAAAGACTGGTGGTAGGAGTATTGCTGTCGGTAATATCTTTACCTATTCATGTGAAAGTAAACGAGTAGAAAAGTAATCATAAGATTAGTATTGTAGTAAAAGATAGATACATCAGGAGAAGTATACCAGAGAGTGCATGCCATGGATAGGAGGTTATAAACCTCCTATTCGGGCAGTAGCCCTTTTGTTGTGCGCTCTGGAATACCCATTTCAGACCGCTCCATGCATAACACACTTTATTTCTTACAAAAGCGCAGTTTGTAACGTAATACGTTATCATGCAATCTGTAAGAGAGCATCTTGCAATATAGCACACTGCTACTTAGCCTATATATATTATCTATAAGGGTATATAGTAATATTCACACAGTCAATATTTTTTTTTCCTTATATACCTATGGTTTAATAGCGATAGTTGTAGCTATTCCGTATACATAGCCCTGTAATAATTATGTGGTTGTAGTACCAATTACAAAGGTCTAAATTAGAAATTTCTGTAGTGACAGTGTGGTTGCGGTAACGATTGTAAAGGTTTGAATTAGTAGATCTTAACTGCGGTAGTAATTGTAGAGGTTCGAATTAGTAATTTCTAGCTACGGTAATAATTGTAATAAAGACCTGATTAGTATAGTTAATCGGTAGTGATATAGTTGTTAATAGTGCCTTTTGTGGTTTCCGATAGGTGTAACTACGTAAGTGTTCATTGCGTAGGGGTAATTACGCTGTTACGTATTGGGTTAATATAAAAAGATATATCGCTATCGGTTCAGGTAAAACTTCTTTTCTTTTCCTTTTAAAGACGTGCAGTTAAAGTTAATACAAGTCTTTATCCCAACTTAACCTTTATTCTAATCAAGTAAAACAAATTGTTTTAATAGGTAAGTCAATTACTAATACCTATATAATAACCTCTCCTTTAAATAGATGCTGTATAAAAATAGAACGGCTAGACACCGTTTGACGCAAGAGCGCCGCCGTACCGCCGCCGCCACCGCAGTTGCCGCCACCACCATCACCAGCAACCCACCCTTATTGGGTATAATCTCCTTTATTTCTATCACTCCACCCGCCACCGCCACCTCTCTAACCCCGCCAAACTCCGCCGCCGCCGCCCCTTTTTTGGTCTCGCCTTCTCCCGCCGCCGCCGCCACCAACCCCCCTCTCTCCCTTTATCCTCCCCCTTCCCTAACTACTAAAAGGAGGAACGGGGGGCTCCTAAAGTCATAAACCTTACCCTTTCCCCACGGGTAAAAAACCCCTTTACCTGTGAGGATCCTTTTACATTATAAGCGTAACCTAACGTAGCTACTCTAAGGTTCATATACACTAAATATACCTATTTATATATCTCTAATTTTTTTTTCTTTAAATGAGGAATATATAGCGAATCTACTCCACTATCACGAGTTTTGCATTGTTAAGGTGCGCTGCAAAACCTTTTTAACGCGTAAGGCGTTAAAATAACGCACTTTGATTCGCAATCTTGAGCTATTAATAGATACTTCTTATGTGCCATATATCGCGTTTGCGGCCGCAGGTAAATCCGTTAACGATTTCCACGAAAACAAGGGTCGTTTGGCCCGTTACCACCGCTAAGAGCGAATTAGTAACGGATACGCCCCTATTTCATTGGTTTTAGAGCTATAAACCGAGACTGTGTTACGCGTTCACTGACTTTATGGTAAATCCCTTCCCTTAAAAAACAATATTTAAGGCGCCCGTAAAATAACTACAATCTTAAATAACCAAAATAAGCCGATACTAATTAATAATAGGCGTTAACCGGTAAAACAAAAAGTAGGCGGCCGCTATTACCACCTAAAAACGGGGCTTACATATATACTATATAGGCGAGTTTAACGACATTATTGCATATTATTGTAAAAAGGGTAAAGACCCCTCTACACCTTTGCCCAAAGGCATACGACCCAAAACGTAGGGTCATATCCTCGCTAGTACTGGTAACGTTGATAGCAATAATAATGGTGGCGCCAGCATAAAGGAGAAGGGCGACAGGAAGGATAATGGAGACGCGATGGCGTTACTTTCTCCCTCTCCTTTTAACAATAAATAACTACCCCTTAGGCTAAGCTGGCATACCCGGCCATAATAATGTACGTTACATAGTAATATCATTGTTTTCCAAAAAAAAAAAAAAAAAAAAAAAAAAAAAACGTATATAAGTGATAAATATAACTTAAAATGTATAAAACAAAAAGCGGCAATATACCAAAATCGATACGATATCTTAAATTAAAACAAAGATAAGAAAATAGTTAAATATTAAAAAAGTCTAAAGTATATAAGACAAAATATAACAGTACTCCAGGTACGACACGAAATAGTAAATTTAAACAAAAAAAAGAAAATATAAAATTTACCAGCGTCGAAATATATAAAATAAAAAGTGACAGAATATTGGGAGCGGCGCGAAATAATAGGGTTAAATAAAGGTACAAATCGGGGAGCGACGCAAATAACGGATTTGGAACCGCTTCGAATCGGCGAAAATAGTGTAATAGCTTATTAGGGTCACAAAACCTTTCCGGTTATACTAATAAATAATGTACTTATTATTACTAATTAGGTCACGTAACCTGTATCGTGACGTTTTTAGTCGTAATAACTATCAAAAGTACTGCCTGGATTTTAAGTACATAAACCAAAGCGTTTAACATAAGTGAAAACGGTGTCAATACGTATTCTTAAATGTTTAATATACGCAGGAAAGGTACTAATATACCTTTTTGGGTGGTTTTTTTTCGTAAAAGCGGGTTTAATGCGGATTTTGAAACGTTTCATAGTAATAAAAACGCTTTTATTTCGTTATCAAGGCTTAGTCGAATATAAAGAATTTGGCTATTCCTTCTCTTAAAATAGCAGCTCGAAATATTATGTCATAGCCATTCATACTCATGAAAGCGGTTTAGGTATTATAATAGTAACCGCTTCTAAATTTTGCGAACGGTGTGGATTTTTTATTTGTAGTTGCTCTCGGGTTTTGTAAGCGGTTTAGAACTGCGTATCTAGACTTTCCTTTTCTTATGATCGCGGCCAAGAATACGTATTCAGACCTTACTTCTTCTTCTTCTGTATACCTCTTTCTTCTGAAGGTTGCAGCCTAAACTATATATCTAAACCTTTTTTTTCTAAATTCCGCACTAGCCTTTCCTTTTTCTAAAGATACAGCCTAAATATCGTACTTGACCCTTCCTTTTCTTAAGGGTATTTCTTTTCTTAAATTCCTACACTTTATAATAGTATACTTCGTTGTTTCGTCCTTATATACTTTACCACCTATTTCTTGTATTCTGTCAGATAACCTCCTCCTACAAATTACGTTTAATACAAATCTTTATCTTCCCATTTTAGCAAGTCGATAAGTTGTATTATTTCGAACAGAGCTTTTATAAAGCAACTATTTTTGCCTCCTAGAATATCAATAACTCCACTTTGTAATTTAATTTCTAAGATTCTAACAATAAAGGGGTTCACTATTTGCTTCATATTTAACCTCCAGTTCGAAAATATTTTATAAACATTATTTAACATATCGGGTCGTTGGGTTTTTTTTCCCTAATAACGAAAAATCAAGGTCAAAATATAAATGTTTACCGTATATAAGTCTAATTCCTTAATTAATAAATCGATAGTATTATCCTAAAAGCCCAGGTCTATTTCTTACATGACAACCTTCCTAATTCTCATAAACTTGACTAAAAGATTAAAGTAAGAGTTAGCTTCCTTTGATTTTATTAGTATTAGAGCTATAACTGTGATTCTCTTGGAGCGGTTAGTGATAATTTTTTTTACGTACACCTAATATATTAGAGCGGCGTAAATTAGTGGTTTCAAGCCGCGGTTGAGTTTTTGTACGTTTAAATTTTCAAGTTTAGGGTGGTTTAGAAAATACAAAGTAAATTAAATAATTAAAACGGTCGGAGTAAGGTTACTAACATTTACCAGTACAAATAAATTTCAAATAATACGTAAATAAAACGTAACTAAAAACTAGTTAGGCGTTTAAAATTAGTTTTGTTAACGCTTAATAACATTATTCTATCTTAACGATTAGTAAAATTTAAACATCGTAAAGGTTAAACTTAAAATACATGAATCGAATATAGAAATGAGAATAAAGCAAAGGGAGTGTGGGTGTAGGAAGGGTATAATGTGTCTTAATTCGTATTTGATAAGCGGTCCGGATTGTTATATTGTAGCCGTTCTTGCTAAAACAAGTGGTTTGGATGGTGTGTTCGCAACCGCTTTTAAATTAAATGAGCGGTTTAGATGCTATATTCTTGACCGCTTTTGTGTTTTTCGAACGGTTTGGATTGTCGATTTCAAATCGGACGAGTCCCAACGAAGGGTTCCGAAACTTAGTGTTTTAGCTTACATAGCCTAGTACGTGATAGAACGCTCTCTAAAAAGTGCCCAGATACGTCAAAACGCTAAATAAGGGTTAATAGTAACGTAATGGAGCTTTTAATAAATAGAACGTTAAACAAGAGTTAATGATATCGTACGAAAATTATCTTTCTTAAAGTTACTTAAATTTTATAGTCTTTATATATTTCCCATATAGTTCTTGTAGAAACCTAATATTGAAGGATGAATAGTTAAAACTGCTTCAATATCCTGTTATAAGTATTTAATTTATATCAATATCTTTTTCCCCAAGCAATTTATAGTCAACAGAGTCGGCTACTGACAAGTGTCGGCAAAGTTTTTACTTATTTATAGAAAAGTAAACGAGCAAAAAAATAATTATAAGATTGGTATTATAGTAAAAGATAGATATATCAAGAGAAGTATTCCAAAGAGTATACTCTATGGATAGGAGGTTATAAGCCTCTTATCTGGGCAATGACCCTTTTTTCGTGCGCTCTGAAATACCCATTCTAAACCGCTTCATACATTGCCGTACGGTCTGGAATACCTATTTTAAACCGCTCCATACATAGTGTACTTTGCGTCTTGCAAGAGTGCAGCCTGCAACGTAACACGTTACCGTGCACTCTGTAGGAGAGCACCTTGAAATACAGTGCACTGCTACTTGGCCTACGTATACTATTTATGAGGGTATATAGTAATATTCATAATCGCCGTATTACCATCATAAATAATACAATTTTTAACTTTTAAACCTTAATTAAGCACTTCTTTATAATTTGTTTACGATATAAAAGCGATAGGTGCTATTAATTACCAATGTTCAATATAGATTAAATGTTGATTATAACGTTATATTAATCGTTAATATAATGATTTAGTATACTTATAATCCTTGTGTAACTTATTTTTGTCTAAATATATTTACGTCAGCTATATTCGTTACTTTATAGGTTATGTAACAAAAAGTCCATCTTTTTAAACTTTATAGTAATTAGTTTAGGGTTTATAACAGAACAGTCAACAAAAAGTTCATAATATATACAAAGTTACGACGAGATATTTTACGATATTCGTAAAAAGTAAATTTCTTATTTTACTGGTGTTAGTAGGGCCCTAGATTGTTGCAACGTTGTAGATTTGAATCGTGGTCTAAGTAACAGTAATATTGCATTGGTCAAGAAGTAGATATGTTGTTCTAGGTTTGGCAGACCGCTAGCCGGTCTTCACAGTAATTTGTATGGCCAATTGATTGGCCCGTGCCCTAGGATGAAGTGCAGCATACTTCACTCGACTTACACTTCAATGCGTTAAGTCCGCACAAACAATAAACTCAACTTGCAGTTCAGTCAACTTTACTGTAAGTAAAGTTGACCTACTTCACTATATTTAATATTATTCCAATACTGATGGCTTTTAAGTTTTTATGTGCACGCTAGTATAGTTAACCAATCTTTTCCGATTAACGCTAAATATCAATCTAGTTAACTTGCCGACCTCCTATTAATTCTAATTAAATTCCATACAGAATTACACCCAATTTCATATAAATTAACCCCGTTTGCCATCACTTACCCCACGACTCTAAAGTCCGAGTTTAATAACTCCTACAAAAAGTTCGTTAGCCATAGGTCTTTACAAATTTCCACTTCAGCCGTACTAATTAAAGAGGTCGCCATTATGAGTTCCTCTACTTCCCTAACAGTTTTCCAATTTGCCAACACACCCCTAGCTGCCATCACGTAATTTAGGCTTTCTAGGTGGCCTATTAACGTAACCCTCGATACATACGGTCAGCCTATTGCTATCTATAAACCTTTCTAATGCATTATTCGGCGATATCTTTGTCATAATATTAGCAGGATTATCTTTGTCGTTAATGCATTGGAATTCCTTAATCTCTTTACCTTCGTACGCTTTACAGAATGTTATTACGTCGATTATCAGGCATTTTTCGCTAGTAGTTCCGAACTTCAAAAAGCATTCGAAAAGGTTTTTTGAGTTTGTACAAATTACCACCGGAATAAGTGGAACCCTTAGTTTCTTTATAATAAGGTTTAGGGTTTTTCATAATGCCATACCTAACTCGAAACCTGCCATTATACCGTAAACCTCCGAAGCTAATATGGTTTATATAATCCCTTTACATTTAATAAAGATCTAGTAAATCAGGTTGCCGATAATGATAAACTGATCTTCCCACCTATCTTAGTTAACTAGGGTAATTAAAAAGCAAATCTATAAGGAAAAATAGTTATTATTTACGAACGACCTATGAATAAAGATCACTAGTTTAACCCTAGATAAATCGATTAAAACTATATTGATCCCTTGGTTCAGATTTTACATTTGCTATTCAAGCCTCTTATTAAGTTGTTCAAAGTCTTTATATATTATGTTTTATACTTGTTCCGCGATAAATAAATCATATAATACCTCCAGTTGGCATAGGGTAGTAATATAGCTGCCACGGGCATGTTATTCAAAGTATCGCTGGGCCTTGGCCACATCAGATTTGTCGATTATAGCCAAATCAGTGCACTGGCCCTTTTGGCGGAAACTAAAGCTATTATCAACACTAAGCATACGGATTGATGATCCGTTTAATTCAAGTTAACTTCCCTTTACTGATGTCGTTACCAATTTGTAATTCCAAAACTTTTAATTTTTAATCGGTTTCTATTTCAATACCATAAAGCTAGTAGTTACAACGAAAAAAAATATCGTTAGTTTATATACCTATTACGCCAAAGTTCTTTTCCTACGTTACCAATGAATATGGGTCGTATATTAAAAACTTCATTGCTAGCTATAATTTAAAATGTAATTAGTAAGTTAAAAACCAATTAACGACTACTTTACTTGAACCATATAGTAGTTTGATATATCACATTACCGTCTCTAAAGGGTAAATAGCACATAATTCTCAAAGTAACTCCAGTAATACGATCCTTTATAAATCTGTTACTAATTACGCATGAACTTACATTATATTACGGCTGTTAAACCTAAACTTACTCTCAATATTCACTAATAAACTTATTTCTAAAACGACCATTGAACTTTGACTAATCTTTTAAATCGCTGGCGACTATATAAGGATTTAGTATTTACCTTTATCGCCATATCCTTAGGCGATTAGGCGTAACTTTTCATGCGGCCGCCCCATAGTTTTACCTTTAACTTCGTAGATAATCCTCGACTTAAAAATTGTGATATTTGGTTATTCAAGGTTAAAATCGGTTTTCGGTACGAATTATACAATCTTTCGAGTTAGTAAGCTGTTAATCTCGACTTTATCGCTTTCTTTAAAAGGTTTTCTGAAGGTTTTAATAATCCTTTATACTTGGAGTTGTAATACTAAGTCTTCGTTATCCTTCTTTTTCCTACCTACCCAAACAGTATTATAAATACGACCCAGTATATATTTATCCTCTTTAACGTTCCTCTTTTTGGGCGCTTGTATGCGCTGATGGCGTTTTATCGTCTCATCGATAACGGGTAAAGGAAGTTTATATTGGCTCGTTTATATAACTTAAGGGTTTTTATCTTTAATAGCCCTAATATAAGGCTCAACTTAAATGGTTTGAGAAGATATAAGACCGTTAACAGTTTTAATAACTTTTTCAGAGTTCGCGATATTTAAAATCTTATACGCGCCCGTTTATTTTCCCGGATTCCGTTAGACGTAGAGTTTATTTTATAATGGTAAAGTAAATACGTCGATTATTATAGGGACATTCCTAGTATTCAAGGTATTATTAACCTAGAAGCGTATCTATTTCCTTCGCATTATCTTTAAGGCTTTGCCTTAGGTTGTGGTACAATGTTAAGTGCTTAATAATAACAGAGATTCACTCGTTAAATGTGGGTACATTCCAAAAACTAGCAGTATTAGTACTCAGCCGTTAGGGCCTATAATATCGTTTAATTCCTTCTACGCTATTTAAAGCCGTGCTTATAGATCCTTAAAGCTTTCAATTTATAATGTAAGAATATTATACGCTCGGCGAAATAGAACGTATATCCTCTTAACCTTCTTAATACTCCAGTTGGCTTTTACAGATACTTATTTATATTAAATGCCTATTATTTTGGCATCTTCCTAAAACTTCTCCATCGAAAAGTTGGTGTTGGCATCGTAAACAACGACCTTAGGTAAATATAGGTACTTCTTAATCTATAGTATCCTTAATATTTCCCACGTGTCTTTTACCAAAAGAAATTTCAAAAACTTAGCTTCGTAAAAAGAGGTTGCATAATTAATGACGTGGAAAACAGGCTTATTATCCAATTAAAACACGTTAATAAAAACTTTACAGTTAAAGTTCTTATTATCTTTTAATATAAAATCAAATCTCCGGAGGGCTTAGACATATTTTTGGCAATGGTAATAAAGCTTTTCGATAGCTTTTAAGGTAAAGTATTTCATATTTTTATGCCCTATAAACTTTGTGACTCTGTATAGCTTATTAACAGTAATGTGGTGAAAGCTCTGGTATAGTTAACGTATTTCTGACTCCGTCAGGTTTAATACTACTGCCTTTAGGCCTTAAAGATAAAACTATAGGTACCCCCACTTAAAGGCAAGGGAAAAGTTTTGGTCGTTTCTAACCAGCTCGTCTATATTAATGTCAACGTTGACGTTAAGGGTCTTTAAATCCTATAAATAAAGGAGAACTGGGGTAGGAGACTTAAAGATGTGGAACGTAATTTCTCCTACAATATTTTAAACTAATATCATCACTAATAACGATAGTTGTTCGTCTAATCTGAAACTAATTTTAGCTTTACCAATATCTTAACGATTAATTTCAATAATTGTAATACTCTCTCTTTGTAGTTCCATGTATTACGAATAGCCTCCTGTTAAATACCTTATTACCCCTATATTTAATATAATACCTCAAAAAGTGTGGTCGGAGTAACAATTGTAAAGAGTAAAGGTATGTAAAGGGTTAAGAGTTTAATCAGGGTAAAAGTCAAGGTTTTTAACACTTAAATAGTATATGAAAACGCAATAAGCTAGTTACTAAACCACGTTAGAAGCAGTATTTTTATATTATTTAATATGCTTCAAGGTATTATAGCCATCAATTGGCTTGTTATCCTTGAAGTTTGCAATTTGATCCAAGTAGTTTCATTTCAAAGTGGTAAAGTACTAAATGTAGTACATTATCTTTATATCATTTCGCTCGACAAGAGGATGCCGAGTAAACTAATAGCTAAACTTACCATAAATCCAATATCTTTTGCTACTATTACGACAATATTGCTTACGGTTAATAGGTCCGCCTAAATCTTAATCCTATTGGTATTAGCATGATTGCTACCTCTAGTATGTAGTCGATAGGCCAAACTTTAGGCATTGCGAACACTCGTAGCCATACTTACGATCGATGTAATTAACCATAGTAAGGTCTTTTTTATTTACGTTGGGGAAGTTGCCTACTTCAGGGTATATACCAAAAGAATTTGGTATACGCCTTATTATGGTGGCAAACGAAAAATCTAACTGACTAAAAAAGCTTTCGTAAGTGGTATCTAAGGGTTGTAAAGCGTATTTAAACTTTCCAACACCCGTAACTGCTACCTGTACCTACTTACAAAGTATAGTTTCGATAGCGTGAGCTTTCCTTATTGCTTTTTGGCACAGTATAAACTTATTAATTATCTGATTCAATACATCTATCGGTGTTTCCTCCTATTTCTTCTTAACCATTATCGTTACTCACCTCGTAATGGCTAAATTTATATAATATTATATAAAGTGGACGTCGTATTCGAAATGGCTCTTTATAACATTCTAAATCTCACGAAATGTGGTAGCTAAAGTTAGAAAGGTCAGGTAATAGTCTCTAGCGTTCTCTGTAAAAATTTCAGGAAATAGTGAGTAAAAATCTAAAAAAGAAACCTCTATATACTTTCAGATATTTAAACAAGGTATTATCTTCGTGTCGAAAAGGTTATAGGGCTTTCCGTTATACTATTTTATATCGTTCCAAATTTTAGCGAAGTCTATAAGGAATTTATAGTTAATATTAACTATCTTGACAGGTTTTGGGGGAAGGTCGCGATAATTACCCCAATATTTCCTAGTGTTTCCTGGAAATTTGAGTTTCAAAGCTTCCGAGGCACAGTATTCAGGGTAATTACCAGTCGTCCAACTCGAGGGGTAAAGTCTTATGGTAGGGCCTGTAGTCAGCTTTCATGTATAGGTAAACTCACCGTAGAAAGGTTTTTAAGGGGCCTATCAATTAAATTGCTAGGGGCGATAGGAAATTAAAGGTTCTAGGGGGCTTCATAATCCTACTTAATTAACTGGTGTAAAGCACCAACGTTAATAATTTTAGCTGTATGGGCGGCCGCTGCTTCACACGCTTTGCACTGCTAAAAGCATACTCCGAGCTGTTACATAAGGGTGTTAGGCTGCCGAATAGGTTAACAAGTTACTTATCGCCAGCACATAAAGAAGCTTAAATTAACTAAGGGTAAAGTTGAGGTCCCCTACAACGTGTGTAAGGGCGTTAAGATTCTTTAACGCCTTTTCTTTTTCCTTAAGGGTCCTAATGATTAGAATCTCAAGGGGGATCTTTTTATTAAGCCAATTCAAAAAATATTTTCGCTAATCCCAGCGGGGTTTTCTTAGGGATATAAATACCACGATTGGTAACCTCCTTCTTTAATTTAGCCCTAACTGTAAGTTGAATTTTCTTTCATATGTTAAGGATCTAGTAGTTAAAAAACTCACGAAAGTCTTAAAAAGTGCAGGCGCTACGGCTGTAGTTGTCACTTAGGTCCGCGTTAATAATATATTAGCTAACTTAATTGATTATATAGGTTTTAATTAAGGTTTCGTTAACAACCTTAATCCAGAGCCGTTTGTTATAATGGTTGGTGAAAATTATTCTGAGGGCTTTAACTTTCCTTATATATTCCCAATTTTGGGCCACCTTAATGGTTTGACTTATATAAGTCATATAGAACGCGTAGGGCGAGGTAATTGGTAATCTCAAGTGTAGGGAGCTTGTTTTTACAGCGTAAAATTACGTGGGATTTTGGCGACTTGGCGTTGGATCGCGCAGAGTGACTTTCTTGACGCGATTTGGCGTTTATTAGTGTTTTCGCTTAGGGTAGCGATTTTAACGATTAAGTTGGCGCAGGAAAAGTGAAAAGAGTAAAGTAAGGGTAAAGGTTTGATATAAAGAGTAAGATCAAAGATCGTTTGGTTATTATGAGTAAAGGTCGAGAGTTATTTATTATTTGACTGTAAGACTTGGTCGTTTTTACAGTAATAATACCCGCAGTAGTACTAACTTAGCCATTTGCCAATTTTCCATACTTCAAGACTTTTAGCAGTTAATCTCAACGTTTTCAAAAAAGATCTGTAAAGATTTCTTAGTGTTTTCGATGGCAATACCGTCGCTACTTTTAAGCTGCCATAAAAAGCAACGTAGCTTAGAAGTCTTTTCTACTTAATACCGTAAAAACAGACGTAACAGTAAAGTATCTTCGCAAGAATCTTTCTTCTACCTTAGTATTTTACAAACCGTAACCGAAAGTAGCTTCTTCTTCTACTTAGCCAATCTGTACTTAACTCAATAAGCACTAATCAGTATTAGTAGGGCCTTAGATCATTGAAAAGTTATCGATTCGAATCGTAGTTGAAGTAACAGTAGTATTATATTGGTCAAGTGGTGGGTGTATTTTTCTAAGTTTGGCAGACTGCTAGCTGGTCTACATAGTAATTTTTCTAGCCAATTGCTTGGCCCGTGCCCTAGGATGAAGTGCAGCATACTGCATTCGACTTGCACCTCATGCGGTAAGTCCGCATAAACAATAAACTCAACTTGCAGTTCAGTCAACTTTACTATAAGTAAAGTTGACCTACTGCACTGCATGTAGTATTATTCCAACAACTAGTATATTACAAATCCCTTATAGTAAGGTAAAGAACATTTTTACGATTTAACTCACCAATATTAAAAGGTTGTTTACAAAGGTGTTTAAACATTGTTCCAAGTTTTACATATCAGTGAAAACTATATCTTTACCCACTATAATAATACCTATATTTTAAGTATTAGAATAATCGGAGTTAAATACCTTGATTTCTTTACGCTTTGAACGGCGAGTGTCTTTAGACGAGTATTAAGTAACTATTGTGTTCAGAGTTCGGAAAGTTTCGCAGTGGGTTTGAAAACGAGAGCGGAGGAAACGAGAATTATGGCGATGAAAGAGCTTACTTTCGCGGCGATTACGAGAATAACGGAGGCGAAAAGGCTTACGTTCGCCACGGTACCGAAAAGGTTCGCGACGGCGATAAAAAAGTTTATGACAGTCAGACTACTTACCTTTATCGTGCTAAAGGTGGCAGCTATCCTTAAAAGTATACGACGAGGTTATAAAAATGAGTGAGGATTAGTAATAATAGTAACAAAAGAGCATGCTGTCACAAGAAAATCGATGAAAAGACTTATGATTACGAGAAAAGCGACTTCTAAAAACTAAACAATCGAAACGTTATATAACAGCATTATACTTTATATGTTTTGCAACATCTCGTTCCTTAAACTTACGGTGTAGGTTTACTACGAGTTCCGCAAAATTGGTGTTACTAATGGCTAAACCAGCTGTTAAGGATAATTATCCTAATTCCATAGTAACTAGAGGTTTAAAATTCGTAATGACGGCGAACGGGCGGCGAATTAACGTAAACATGGTAGGCATAGGTAAAAAAAGAGCCAAAAAACTATGAAAACATAAGGCTATACAGGAACAAAAGATAGGTAAAAGTATACGTATAGGCAAAAGTAGGGCTTTTGCTAATGTCTTTAGTAAAAGTAAAAGTAAAGTGACAGTTATCGGCTTTAACGTAATATGTGCAAACTTTTTATAAATTTCCTCTATACGAGTTTTCTAACGCATGTGACGTGGTGTTTAGGGCTTGTTTGGTGTAATATCTAACGCTTAAAGCTTTCGTTTGTTTATAGGTTAAGATTAGAGACTCGTAAAAAAAAGGTTAGCTATATACGGTAGTTGTTTTAAAGGTAAAGAAAGTGGGTTAAAAGGTTAAAGGGTAAATGAACAAGTTGAGGCGATAGTATTTTGGTAATCGAGCTTTATAGTTACAGATCCGCGCGGGTAACTCACTTTAACTAATTTAAAACAATTAATCGGTCTAATACCAAACAGAATTTCAGCTTTCAGATACCATTTATTATACTGTTTATACCTACAAATGTATTATGGTATTTTGGTCTGTAATTTAACGTAAAGAATAAGCTAAAGTTAAGAATCCACCAGATTATGATAATGATAAGTACTCATGAAAAGAATGGCTCATGAGTAGGCAGTCTCTAGAGAAGACCGTCTGGTATGAAGGCAGTTTCATAAGAAAGCATGAGACAAGCAAGTACCCCCCCAAGATACAATAGACATATTATAAATTCAATACATTTTATTACTATTACCACCAAAGTTTTTACGATTAATAGGTTCATTTAAGTTTTAACCTTATTCTCAACGTTAATGTGATTATAACTTCCAATCTGAAGGTTCTGGATTAGATTTTAAACGTTAAGGTCACCTGTATTTACGATCGATGTAGTGGATTATTACGCGGTTTTTTTTCATTTACATCGCAAAAGTTATCATCTTAGTAGTATATATTAAAATATTTTAGCGTACGTATTATTATAGTTGTTAACGAAAACCGTAATTCATTTGAGAAGCCCTTTAAAGAAGTATCTAAATATTATACAGCGTATTCAAACTCGCATATACCTATAACTATTATTCGCATTTACTTGCGGAATATGGCTTCGTTAGTACAGACTTTTTCTATTGTTTATTAACATAATATTAACTTATCAAACATTTAGTTAAAAGTATCCAATAGTGTTTCCTCTATTTCTTTAGCTATTATTGTCGCTTACCTCGTTATAGATCAATTAATATAGTATTATGTAAGGTGGGTTTTGTATTTAAAATAGCTTTTTATATCGTTATATATCTTACGGTTTTTTTTTTAAATTTCATTCAGAATGTTAGGTTGTAATCCTTGGCGTAGCTTTTGTAAATTTCAGAGAATAGTAAGTGAAAATCATAAGGGGGAACCTCCATTCATTTATAAATATTGAATAAAGGTATTATCTTCTTGTTGAGAAGGTTATAAAGCTTTCTGTGCCACTTTTTTACGTTATGTGAAATCTTCGAAAAGTTCTTCAAAAGCTTATAAGTAATATTTACCATCTTGACAGATTTAGGAGAAAGGTTACAATAATCGTTTTAATTTTCGGTGGTATTTCATGCCGTCAACTTAAATCTTAGAGTCTTCAAGTCGCGATAATAGAAGTAGTTGTTAGTTGCCTAGCCAGAGGGGTAAAGTCCTATGATAAGATCTGTAATAGTATTAAGCGTGTAAGTATATTTGTCATGGGAAGCCTCGCTTTAAGAGACTTGACGATTTTGAGGGACTTGGCGATTTTGAGGAAAGGGTTGAGGAGTAAGAAAAACTTAGCCGTAGGTAACGCTTTAAATAGTTTAACGATTTTATTCAATTAACCGGTAGACAACGCCAACGTTAATACCCTTTACTGTATTGGCAGCTGTTTCTTTACGTATTTTGCCGCCATTAACGTCGTACTTAGTGCTGGTATATAAAAGTACTAAGCTTCTAAAAAAAATTAATAGGTTTTTTATCATCGGCAAATAAAGTGGTTTAACTTTTAATTGGGAATTAAGGGGAGGGTTTTAAAGCGTATGTAATAGGATTAAAGGTTTTTAACGCCTTCGTTTTCGATTTAAAGGTTTTAGGGTATTTTTCAAGATGTGTCAAGTCAGAAAAGGTTTATACCAACTTGGTTAAGTTCTTCTTATACATGTAAACTAGTTTTTCTTCAATATTTGATTTTAATTTGGATTTAACGGTTTTCTGGATTGCTTTTTACATGTCAATAGTGTAATTATTAAAGAACTTACAATATTTTCGTAATGCGCGAGAGTTATAGTTAAACCTTTAACCGCTATTTTTCTTGGGGATTTAATTGTCAACGAAGTTAATGAAGTGTTTTTTTAGTTGAGTTTTCATAGATATTTTTCCGTTAAGAGTTTTCATTATGGTTTTTAACAAAGACGTAGCCGAGGGCTTAGATTGCTTATATTCTGGTAGTGTCGGCGATGGTTTTAAAGTAAACGCTTGCGGTAGATATTTTGACGTTTGATCTAGCATGAGATATGGGATTTGTTGTTTTATTATGAAGTAGTGTAGGAACTTAGCGATTTAACATGAAGTTGTATAACATGGTTTCCTCAACATAACTCGATAGTTTCGTTCGATGTAACGATCTTTATTATTAAAGTGGCTTAGGGAAAAAGAAAAGAGTGAAATAGAGGTAAATTTTAATATTTAAGGCAAAGATTTGTATAAGGGGTACAGTCGGATGTCTTTTATTGTTAGTAATTTAATAGCGTTGAACTTAGTTGTTTTTGTAGTAGTAATACTTGTAGTATTATTAAATTAGCCTTCGGTCAATTGGACGAATTTTTAGACTTTTAGAGGTTAATATTAACGCTTTTAAAGAGGATTTGGTAAAAATTGCTTAGTGTTTTTGACAAAGATACCGTAGCTTACTACCAGATTGCCGTTATGAACTGACATAATATAGAAGTTTTTTTTTACTTCCTGCTGTTGTGGACTGACGCAGTACTAATAAAGGCTCATTTCAAGAATTTTTCCTTTATCCTGCGGCTGTTTAATGTAGATCGTAACTGTAAAGTGGCTTCTTTTTTTACTTATCGAATTTATACTTAACTTAATAAATACTGATCAGTGTTGATAGGGATTTAAACGTTATAACATTGTGGATTCTATTAGTCGAAGTAATAGTAGTATTACGTGGTTAAGTAGTAGATGTATTGTTCTAGGTTTATTAGACTGCTAGCCGGTCTACGCAGTAATTTTTATGGCCAATCGCTTGGCCCATACCCTAGTGTTAAGTATGTGCATACTGTATTTGAATGGAAGTTGATATAGTAGACCCAAAAAACAATACACTCAACTTGCAGTCAATATAATCAACTTCATGGTAAGTAAAGTTAACTTACTACACTGAAATTACTACTATTTTAACATAAATATATTTTCTTACCTTTTGAACTTGATTGTAGATCGTTAAGAATTAATATGATTCATTCATTTAATTCAACGATGAAGGTTTATTTTATTGCAGGTGTTTAAAATATCCCTAATTTTCCTTTTACTTTTGAAGAATCTTTTATTTCTTTCTTTGATTCTGCTATGTATACTTAATATTTTGTTTTTGTTCGTAGTTCATTAAACTCTTTTTGAAATAATTCAAGGTAACGGTTTTAATACGACGTATGAAATACCAGAAAACTATATATTGTATCAAATATTTATTGAAAGTAAACCAAGTAGTAAATTTGGGTAACTTTACATTGTTTTTTATAGTTAAAATTGAATTTCAATATGATTGAATATATTTTTGGATTTGTAAAGTTGATTTATGTATGGTTTCCGATTCGATAAAAAGTTATATCGAGTCTTTGTATATTAATATGAACCTTATAATACATCATCATATTTACAAGAAATTATTTCAATCATATAATAATATAATCAAATGTTTTAGTAATATGATTTATATGAAAACCCTTTTATTTGTGCTAAGGCGTAACTCCAAATATTATGGATATTAGAATTTGAAACAATTGCTTTTGTTACGGATAAAAACGGCTTTTGTCATAGGTAAATATATTTGGTATATTATAATACTATTATAAGTAATATTTGTATGAGATAGTGAAGTTTATTGGTTTTTAGCTGGCGGCTTGTAAGTTTTCATCAAGTTATCTACTCTTTCAATTCTACGCATTTATAAGTCTTCTATTATTTTCTGACCATACTTCAATAGACTTAATTAAAAAATAAATTTCTATGATTAGAATCATGGAACCCTTCAAATTATACATTATATATTGACTGCAAAGACAGCAGATAAATACATACAGAACCCAACCAAAATATATAGATTCCAATTCAAATTGGGAATGATCATAAGGTTCAAACAGTTACAACAACTGTAAAAATTATCAGGGTAACCATAAAAAAAAACGATTTATGAAAAGTCAGGTCATTAATGAAATCATTACCTCACTACTCAAAATCTTAAATAAAAGATAATATATTAAATTTAACATCTCATTGCTTCAAATCGAAATTACTTGTAACACGTTTGAGATTACAAAGATAATGATAATTTAGACGATAAAAACAATGTTAAAAAACAAAAAAAATGAATAACTTTAATGCTTTAAGGTAACCCAATAATTAATCAATCACGCCTTGCTGTATCGTCTGACTGATAAAAAACCCTTATGATTATTAAAACTATTGAAAATGATATTACTAACACTTATGTAATCTTTTCTATCTTTACACGAAATATACATTTCAAAAAACTATGTTGAATACAGTGATGAAAAACTACTTCACAAAAATCTACTTGCAATACAATACGTTACAATGCAAAAGTACTAATATTACAAATATTCAATATAATTATATGAGTAAGACTAAACTGAGTTTTAACTGAAGTAAACCAAAAACCATTATTAATCGGGTCAACTATTATAGTTACAGTTGTAAAATTTAATTTTTTCTATGATAAAGATTTCTAACCCCCCCTTTTTTACTTAATATATATGAAAATCTTTGGTATTGAGGCTTATTTCAATAATAATAAGCTGATTGAAAATATATGTTATAGGCTGATGCATAAGAGGGTGGTCGGCCAGGGATCTAGCTGTAGCGATTACTACATTCTCGTGATACTTCCACGTTAATCCTGAGCATATCTATGCTACGTGACTAACTATATAACCAGGGTATATATTATAGCTAGTTTCTTAGAAGCTTCCTTATAAAAGCTTCTTTTTCTTTTCCATCGAGTATTATAATCAGTATCCAATCATTCCAAATGAAAGCTTTAGATTGATTCATTTACATATAATCCTCGACCTTTTTTTCTAATAGTATCATAATTTTTTTTCGAGTTATTGTAACTTCAAACCATGTATTTCGATGAAACGATCGTAAAACCCGAAACTTGAAAACAGTTCATTAACTTAAGCGTTAAAAACGACTTTGAAGCATCTAAATCGCGCAATACAACGAATTAACCGCCTAATAAAAACGGTTTAGCTAAACCCTATATATAAAGCTTATCGAATAGAACTACGATATTAATAAATATATATTACGTATGAAACAATACAACATTAATATATCAGTTAAACTTATTAATATAATACAGCAACTCAAAATTGTTATCTGTTCGTCCACTTTATCAAAACAAACTTTTATGCAGGAGGAAGCTATTTCCGCGTAACCTACGAACGATACCGATATAACTTCCATACCGCTTTACGCTAAAGATCGCGCCAAGTCACTTAAACATAGAAATGACACCTCGGACTCTTTAAATTCAGAATACGAAGCCAACTGTTAACCTAATAACGGTAATTTTTGACCAATCAAACGAAAACCTTTCGATTAACCAGTGAAATTTTAGGCGTTAAAGTACATCTCTTAACATAAAATTCCATTATATAACGTAAGTTACATAAAAATGGGAGGTTTCTTAATATAAACAAATATAATTTTTATAATATCCTTAATAGGTAAAACGGATAGTTAAAATATCAGGAAATGATTCTTACATTTGTGGTAGTAACCGTAATAATAGCAACACTGAGGTTTTTATAACAATGTTTTACATTTACTATTACAACCTCAACGCAATATAAATTATTATCGTTCGGTTTTCAAGATTACTACAGTGTATTTATAAACGGTTTCACGTGTTTCTCATCGATTAAAAAGTTTTATTAACCAAGGTAAATAATATATCCTGCAAATCCGTTGACAAAAATTTTATCCTTGAAAAAGTAATTTAACACACCTTAATTGAGAAGTTGTTCGCTGTCCATATACCTTCCGCAAAACATTAAACAGGTTGTCAGTACTAAATTTACGAACAAATATATTTGTAACTTTTGTACCCAATATAATAGTAGTAATGTAAATTATATCAACGGTATTAGCAATGATGGTAACGTTTGTAGCATAACTAACGGCAGTAATACATCCGTATACGAAAATTAACAAAATATTATAATAAAAGAGTTAAACTTTTTACGAGTTAATACTAGGTAACACATTACCTAGATTAATTAAACCTAGATTTTACCTCGTAAATGCCATAACTTATACTTATATTATAATACGAATAATTACCAAATTGAAACCTATCGTCTAAATCCCGTTGAACGCCTAAAAGTTTTTAATACCATGTCCAATACGGGTATTCAATTTATTACTGACTATAATATTATCGATTTTTAAAACAGGAAAGTGTAATTTTTATATATCATCATATATAAATATGAAGGCAAATATAATTTGATATAGCAATTCACTTATGATTTAAGAATAATTCCCTGTTTGTAGTAAGTTAACTTTATAATTTCGATCGATTTATTAATGTTTTAGTCAATATAGGTGATAAATGTTAGAAAGTTATTAATAAGCAAATGATTTATCGGTTAAAGTTATCGTATATTTTTATTCCCTTTCGATAATTTAATGAAATTATTTGATACTCCGCCGTTACCAATATATAACTTATCATTTATAACATATTTTAATATTGTCTTCAATGGATATTCATACTGTATCTAGGTTTGTATCATTCCCTATTTTCATTACAACGTTGTTTTTAGTAAATATCAGATTTAATACGAGTTAGTAACTTACGTTGTTTTGAAACATATATTATTTTTAAGACAAAGGAGTTATTGTTTTATGGAAAAACGAAAGTTTATGTATATAAACAAAAGTTACCTAGAGGGGTAAGCACTACTAATTTTCAAGTTCTTTTCTGACGAATATGTAGAAACCAAGCTATAATTACGTAATTTATATCCGTTTTTCAGGATAATACTGATAAAAGGTTAGCTTCTAAATAAGTTGTTACTATCGACGATAAACTTTTCAGTGTCATGAAACGAATTAAATCTTTATTCAACAAAACCCTTAGGGATAAACTATCTTTTTATCGTTCGAATTCCGATTATAAAATTATTTTTCAAAACTATAATTAGGGCTAACCTTTTCAAATCCAATTGAGCTTGTTATACGTAATGTTATGAAAAGAACTCCTAGTATTACTAAAGATACTAATGGAACTATTTGTTTAAGGCTATATTGACGCAAACAGCTTCTTAATAGTTACCTTTGAATGTCTTTTTAAAAAAACGAGGAAAACCTAAGTTTTTGTATCGATTATATACAACTTGAAGTCATTTCGAAATTTAATCGATACTCCCTCCCTATTAATATCGAAACTCTTACTAATATTTCATAGGTTAAATAGTTTATCAAATTTGACATTAACATCGCTTTTTACGAATTTTTCATTCAGGATAAAAAAGAGTAAAAAACTGCGTATTGTACCCATTTAAGACTTTTCGAATGACTGATTACTTCCTTCGGATTTTTCGGTACATTAGCAACTTTTCAACGATATATTAACAATCAAATATGCCTTTTTTTTCAATATTTTTCATTTCGTTTTTGTTGACAAAGAAATTGGTTTATTTAAATGATACCCTAGACTATTATAACGTCAAGGTTTAATAGATATTCAATGCTTCAAACGCCGTTAAACTTGACATCAATATATGTAAATACGAGTTCTACATTTAATAAACTAAATACTGAGGGTTCATTATCAAATATAGGCTTAATATGCGTATGAATACGAAAAAGTTACGTGTTATCTAGTAGTAGATAGAATTTACGTTGGTGTTAATGATATAAGGATTCTTAAGATTCGCTAACTTTTACCGATAATCTATTCGAGATTATTTTACTATCGCCAGCTCCTTAATACGATTGATTAGTAAAGGAGTTATCTTTTGTTAGGGGACCGGAAATAAAAGCTGTGTTCGAATAACTTAAACTTTCATTCTTCGAGAAAACTATTTTCGCTTAATACAACCCCCCCCCAAAAAAAAAATCTTTGTAACAGTATACTACTTCGAATAGGCTTTAGGAGGTTATACATTTAAATATAACGATCAGAAGACCCTTAGAATTATAACTTATCAATCCCATCTTTTGTCACCTTTTGAATATAATTATAAGATTCATAATGAGGAACTTTTGAGAATTATAACTTATTTGAAAGTATGAAACACAAAGTTTTGTAACACAGCTTACCTGTTTATTATTTTTACAAACAATAAGAATTATGAATATTTTATACCGACAAAACGACGTTCAAAAAAGCAGGTTGGCTATTTGGAACGATTTTTTTTAATTTTGTTTAAAATTAATTTACAATGAAGAGATAGATTACATTTAACCCAATATATTTTCACGACGAAACTAATATATTTCTTAAGGTTTTTCTAATCCTCACTTTTTAGGCCGGGAATTAAGATCCTTGCGCCACGGATTACCAGCTCCCCCACCGCTTTTAAGCTCTCGTATCTTCTGATTAACTATCGTTGGCGAGTATATTCCTAAAAACCACGAACTTTCTACTCATAATGAAATTCAAAACAATTGTGACTTCGTTATTATCTAGGACGTTACTTATCTTTACCTAGTTCGTAATATACGTATAAGTAATCTTAATTTTCCTATTGATATTTATATTGATAAAAACAAATACTAAAAATTATCATTTAAAAATATACAGTAAATAATATGAAAGTTTTACGTTATCGTAACCAAATTTATGTTTTCATTTATGAACTTTTTAATATTTAGTTACTTTGAATTACATCCTATTAGCCTATTATTAGTTCGATGCATCATAATATTATCATTGGTATACTATTCAACCCATATTTTAAACGTAATTTATACCGTGCTGTTTTACATTTTTATTGTAATTATAATGTTTACAAACGGACAGCATATCTACTATATTATGTAAAAAAGTTTTTTAAACCCTTATCGGGTTTCAAACAGCCTTAAAAACAACTATCGATTGACTTTATAATCGACTTCCCATAAAAATGAGCTAACAACCTATGTCATTCAATAATTATTATGGATGGCTGAAGTAAAGCCGTTACCCTAAAAGTAATAAAGAATATAAATACTAAAGACTGTATAAACTAGTTCCTAAGCTAACATTAACCATTTTACGAATTCTCTTGTACTATCGTCAACAATTGGAGCTCAAATTAAACAAGGAGTTTTTGGAAACACTTTTACAAATAAACGCGGGTGGAATAACTTTGAAGTACCATATTCTACCCCAAAACGGATAGCGTTACCGAAAGAACCAACCAGGAAGTTCTAATGTATCTACGTTTTTTTATCGTTCATACTTAATTCGATTAAAACCCTTTATAACCTAATTAGTAATTAACATTCAATCATGAAAATATTATAACTATTACTAATAATGGTTTTTATAACAAATTACTTCTTGTTCAATCTTATACAACCTATTCAATGTTAAATTTTCCTAATTATAAAGGTTTGCACGAAGGCTCAAGCCTTTGTTTCGAATATTTGTAATATAATAAAATTCTTACAAATCGTAATAATAACTATGGCATAACGTATGAAATGGTCATTAAAGAGTATTTCATTCCATCCAAACAATTTGAAGTTGAGGATAATATTTGGCTTTTTCTAAAAAAAACATGGGTTGGACTAGTCTTCTAAAAAACTAAGCAAACTTTGCAATATATTCTAATTAATACGAGTTATCAATTGTTATGTTGTTAAATTTAACATTCTGGATGAAAAAACACCCCTGCTTTTACATCAATCAGCTCGTTTTAATAGCTATCGAACCGTTTCCAAATTGGTAAATTTTTAATTATTGATTACCATTAATCGATATTATTAGTAAGAAAAGTAAAACCGAGTCCGAATACTAAGTTAAAAGTATTTTAAAAGCTTGGATTAAATTCTAAATAAGTTTCTCTTAAATTAGAGAGCCCTCGTACTAATAAGTATTAATTAAATAGATAGCTTACATTTACCCAACTTAAAAACCGCTTTCGAACTCTTTCAACATTACAATCGTTAACACCTGAAAGGTTCTTGACAACTTAGCCAAAATAACAATAAACTATGTCTTCTAGTCCGCAAGTAAGTTTAATTTAAATTAACACTGATTAACCTAGTAATTTCTATGCGGTTAATTTGATTATATCGAATTTAACCAGTATATTTATTTAATTTTTATTACCGATATTACCTAAAATGTTGGTAGGGATTCAGACGTTACAATGTTGTCCATTCGATTGGTCGAAGTAACAGTAGCATTTCGTAGTCAAGTGATGTATGTATTGTTTTAGTTTTGGCGGACCGCTAGCTAGTCTGCATAGTAATTTGTTTGGCCAATTGCTTGGCCAGTGCCCTAGTGTAAATCGGGCACTCCACTTGTAGTTAGTATAGTCATCTTTACTGTAAGTAAAGTTGACTTACTGCAATGAAATTACTACTATTTCAATATAAACCTTTTCGATTATATTTTTATGTTCGGTGATATTATCGTTAAGGTCCAAATCCAACGCTTTATTAATAAGTAACTTCTATTTCATCTTTACTAAATCACTCAACTTTTTGTTAATACTTTAACAACCTGAAAACCCCTTTTATAAACCTTAAATAAATGTTTTAACGTTAATTAACCATTGTATTCACATTTAGAATTAAAATTTGTGATTTCTCTTTTGGTACTCTTGGTTTAATAGTTAAATTATGAGGAGACTTTCTAACCAGATGGGCGTAAACGGAAATACAAAAACCTCGCCGCGTATATTAATTATATTCTACATAGAGCACCGGACCTTTATCATTTTTTTCTATCTGTAATAAACTCAGTTTCAACGTTGTTTAGATATTGGTTAATAAAAAAATTAACTTAAAATCCTGGTTACTTACTTTTGTTTTGGGAATTAAACACGAAACATATTTTGAATCATTTCTCAATAGCCTCGTTCATATTAATAGTTAAGTTTTATAGGGTATACATAAAACTAGTGCTACTGCTAGTAACGTTACTAACATAGAAATGATATTGCATACTAGTATTAATTTATTTATTAGTAATGTATTAATTATTATAAAATATATATAACATTTACCCCAGAAATTTAGGTAAAACTTAAAAGAGTTATAGATTACGTAGTAAACATACTTTAAGTACGCTTGTTTTCAAGTACCGTCGGAATAAATATTAATAGGTTTTGAATAAGGAAACTAACTATTCGTTAACGGGGATTTAATAGATTTGAAATAAAAAAATACATTAAATATTGGAATAACAATATTTATAATGTCATTGATTAACTTTACTTATAGTAAAGTTAACTATACTTACTCTAAGTTGAGTGTATTTTGTTGTATGGATTTACTATATTGGGTGTAAATCGAGTATAGTACTCCACATTTTACACTGGGGTACAGCCTATACAATTGGGCATAAAAATTATAGTGTAAACTAGCTAACAGCTTAATGGACTTAAAATAATATATCCACCACTTAACCAATGTAATACTACTGTTACTTCGACTACGATTCGAATAGATAACGTTGTAACAATCTAAAGCCTAACTTAAATTAAACATAATTATATCTATGGTGGCAACGATATATGTATTTATTTTAATAGTGGAATAGAAGAGAGGAGACATATAAACTACTATAACTTTTAATAAAAAGGTAAGTTAAAGAAAATCATATTTAATATACGTATAGTAGATTATTGACAGTCTTCGTTATTAAAGGAAAAACGTTTATAAACATTGGCACTATTGGAGGGCATTATTTATAGGGGAGGAAAGATATTGTTATCAGTATTAATTCTAACACATTTTATAATATTTCAAAGTATTTCACATTCAATGTCAGAGAGTCAGCTTTTACAATATATCAAAATATTTTACGCCGCTTATTAGAAGGTTATCCATTATTATGGAATACACCGGAACATTCCAAGGAACGAAGGTAAGCTAAGAGTAATGTTATAAACGAATGACTAAGTTAGTAGTCGGCTAAGGATTTAACTATAGTGATTACCACGCTTTCTTCATATTCCTACTTCATTTTTGGGCATGTATACACCACTTAACTAAACATATTACCAGGCTAAACCTTATTGTTAGTTTCATAGCAACTTCCTAACAAGGTCTTCTCTTCATTTTTTATCGAGGATTACAGATAGTATTCAACCATCTTAAGCGACAGATCTCACCTAGTTCATTTATAATAACTAAAGGCTTTATTTAGATTGAAAATACGGACAATAGTAATTACACCTTTAAAAACTAAAATTATTGGTAATAAATTGGATAAAATAAGAGTTATGTTAACTATATCCATTTTTAATCATCTGACTATTAAAAAGCTATATAAAATTCTCAAATACTTTAGGAATAAGGATATGGAATACTTAATGATAAAAAGTATTTAAAATATTTATTACAATTGATAAACCTACATTCGAAGACCTCGAAGGTTTCTATTTATTATTAAAAACAACGAATAATTTTATTATAATATTTTAAATAACAACTTTTATTTTAATAGAAATTGTTTTTTACGTTATTAAATGGAAAATTTTCATTCACAATGCCAAATTTGTCAAATTATTAATAGGTCAAGATATTTAGAAAACATGTAGAGTCATATAGATCAATATATACAGGAAACCGCCAAATATTATTATTTAAAACGAAAATATGAACTTTGAAATAACAAAATATAAAGTTAATTTTAAAATGTTGGAATATTAGTATTAATATGTATTTATCTAATCTTTTTAAAGTATTGGAAAAGTAGAAAAACATATACATTACTTCCAAAATTGTATAAAATCTTTCCTATAAAAATGGAAAGCTTTATAAATCAAGAAACATTTTTTCAAAATAACGGTAAAAAGTCTGAATAATACTGCTGGCCTTAATAGCCTAATATTAACCCAGTAAATCTTCAGTATATATTTTTGCTTCACTACAGAATCTATTCTATTAAAAACACCAAAAAATTTATGGTTTACGGTAAAATATTCAGAAAAGTACAAAAGCAAAAACAAAAAATGCTTAATTAATAACACTCTCAACATTGAAAATGGTATGTAAACACCGAAAATATTAACTTTTTATTATGAAGTAGATTCTTTGTCAAGGGAAAATTAGATAAATAAAATGATATATTTACATTTTTCGATATCGTAAACCTCAAAATAGTTGTTAAAACTATTAACGGTTTTATGATATTTTATATAACGCAAATTAAACATTATATTATGGTAAATATCGGTAAAAACTTTAACACTGAACGTATTAGCCACTATAGCTTACTACTATTAGTAATTAATAGATGTATGGATTGATAGTGATGCGGTCGATCATTAAAGAAGAGAAACTATAAAAAATCCTTAAGAAATCCAAATATAAAAGATTATATAAACTACGTAGGTTTATAGAAAATAAACGGATAATCGAGATAAAGATTTTAAGTAAAATGTGTAAGAAATCACTGAATCCTCGAGTAAGCCTTTTAAGAAAAGCAATATAATTAATATTAATAAACTTTTTACAAATTTTCTTTTTTCAATTTGTACGTAAAATGGATTCTAACGTTTAAAATCATAAAGTTACGATTTTCAAGTTAAGAATAATTTATGCAATGAAAATAAGAACTATGGCAAAACCGTGGAAAAAATTAAATTCAATTGCTTATAAATATAATGATAAATGTAGAAATTAAATTCTTATACAGCTTTTAACTATCTAAATTATTATTTACGACTAAAATTCGCTTAAATTTTCATTTTGTTCACAAATATTAATAAAAGATTTGTATTTAATAATCTTTATATTATAGAAATCTATATATGATTAGTTATTAACTTGTAAAGGATTATTTTACCGTTATTACCTACGTAATAACGTGTGAATAACCTGTTATAAACGCTGATAAAACACGTTAAATCATCGTGCACGCTGATTGAAACAGGTGTCTATTGGTTCCTAATATATTAATCGTATATAAAGTTTGAAATATATACAAGATTTTCAACTTATAACCTAGACTTATTCATTACGTAAACGGTTGATGAATATTTTGGTAAAGTTAGTATATAAATGGTTGATATAATTTTTATTGGAATCATTGTTTTCGTAATAGCTAAGTAACTTATAATTTAAAACTTCCATCAAAAGTGAACGCTTAAATATGAATGAATCTATTATCTCTATATATAGTATTAACGATATTAATACTATATAATTTGACTTTATTTAAAGTAGGTATAAAATTGATTCGAATAAGATCGATAAAAATAACGTTGTTGAAGTTTAGCGGTACCTTGGATAATATGTTAATAATGATGATATCATAATTACTTATGATCGTTAATCAAATTTATTATTATAATTTGTTATAACGATTAATCATAAAATAACCAATTTTCTGTTAATGGAAATCAGATGCTTCCAACTTTTATTGAATGTAAAAATGTTATATAAAATATCTTAACTTTTGAAACTTACGGCATAATGATTAGCTTTAATATTTGTATTTAACTCTGGTAAACCCCTAATATCGTTATCAAACAACAGACTATTTTACTGATTCCGGTGGTCATTAACTTAAATTCACAAAATATATTCTAATACTGTTCCAATATCAGTATAAATAATGAGAAACACTGAATAATTTATGTAATAGCCTTATTTAAAGCTTAAAAATCCAAGGAAATTAAGAAGTTTTGTTGGTATGGCTTTAGACATTGCGACGTTATCGATTCGATTGGTCGAAATAACAGTAGTATTACGTGATAAAGTGGTAGATGTATTGTTCTAGGTTTGGCAGACCGCTAGCTGGTCTGTACAGTAATTTGTTCAGCTAATTGCTTGGCCCGTGCCTTCATACCGTCTTCAGTACTGGATCGTTTGAATCACTACACTGATCCCACTGATCTAGTGCTACCTTACCTTGGAACGGTGGCTGATCCTTACTGATCCCATGTAGCCTCACCTTAGATCAGTAACTGATCCATACTGATCCATCACGTGACTTGCTTAGTCACCTTGCTTACATAAGAGATGTTCCCCGCCTAATGTGTTGGACTACATGCTCTCCGTGGCTCAGCTGCATGCTGGCCTGTTTCCTGACCCAACTATTGTCTGGGTTATAACAACACTGCAATTACTACTATTTAAATATTGGCAGATTTTTAGTTTTTACATGTACACTAGTATAGTTGACTAATTTTTTCCGGTAATCGCTGAACTACAACCTCGTTAACTAGCTAAACCCCTGTTAATTTCGATTAACTTTCACATCAAATTACATATATTTACACTTAAATTAGCCCCAATCGGCGTCGATTACCCTATGGCTATGAGATTCGATTTTATCTATTTTTACATAAAGTTTTTCCTCTACAAACTTGTACAACATTTTAATTTAGCTATACCAGTTAAATAAGTAGCCGTCATCATTCCCATGACAGTCTTTCAGTTCGCTAATACATTTCTAACCGCTACGTAACTTGGGCTTACCGGACGGCTTATTAATGTAGTCTTCAATACGTATGGTTAGCCAGTTACTATTTATAAACCTTTTTAGGGCTTTGTTCGGTGGAGTCTTCATTATAACATTAGTAAGATTATCCTTTCCATCAACTTACCAGAACTCCTCGATTTCCCTGCCTTCGTAAGCTTTGTAGAGTACTATTACCTCGATTATCAGGCGTTTTTCGCTGGTGGTTTCGAGATTTAAAAGGTATTCGAACAAGCTCCTTAAGTTGGTATAGATTACTACCGGGACCGGAGAAATTTTTAGCTTCCTGATAATAATGTTAAGGGTTTTCCATAGTGTTATACTCATATTAAAGCCTACTATTATACCGTAAATATTTGAAGTTATTATGTTTCGTATAATCCTTTTACGTTTAACAAAGTTTTCATAAATTAGATTACTGATGATATAAAATCAAGCCTACCAATTATTTTTATTAACAAGGGTTGTTAGGAAACCAATCTAAAAAAAAATCGATATTATTTGTAAAGTGCCCTTTTATGAAGATTATCAATTTGGGCCTCAATAAGTTAATCGGGACTATATTAGTCCCTCTATTTAAGTTTTGTATTTGTTACTTAAGATTTTTGTTTAACCGGTCAATGTCGTTATTTGTTAGATCTTGTACTTGTATCGTAATAAATAGGTTGTAAAATGTCTTCAGTTGATATAAGGTGGAAATTAAACTATTACGAGTACGTTATTTTAGGTACCGTTAAGATTTAGCTACGGCAATTTTATCGATTATAGTTAAGTTAGCGTTTAAGCCCTTTTGGCAAATCCAAAGGCAGGTATTAATACCAAGTATATGGATTAACAATCTATGAAAGTTAAGTTGATTACCCTATATCAAAGTTGTGACTGGCTTAAAGTTTTAAAACTTAAAGTCCTTAATCGCTTGCTGTTCCGATACTATAAAGCTAGTCGTTTCAACGAAAAAGGTATTGTTAATCTGTATACATACCAAGCCGAAGTCCTTTTCTTACGTTATGAGTAAATATGGGTCGTATATTAAAGATCTTGTACCTAATCGTCATTTAGAATACAATTAATAGGTTAGGAATTAATAGGTATTTGTTTTAATCAATTTGTATAGTGGCTTAATATATTGTATTATCATTCCTGAAGGGTAAATGACACGTAATTTCTGTAGTAATTCTAGTGGTACGATCCATTGTAGGTTTCTTTATTAATCACATTTATGTTTGTATCATTTCTCGGCTATTAAGTATAAATTTTATTTTAATTTTAGTTAGTAAATTTGTTGTTATGGTAATCATTAGGCGTTAGATAATTTTCTTAATCATTAGCGATTACGTATGGATTTAGGTTTTACCTTTATTACCGTATTTTTAAGCAATTAAGCGTGATATTTCCTACGACCAGCCCATGGTTTTACCTTTAACGTCGTAAATAATCCTCAACTTAAAATTCGTGATATTTCGGATTTAAAGATTAAAGTCAGTTTTCGGTACGAATTATAAGACTCCTTAAGTTAGTAGGCCGTTAATTTCGACTTTTTCGCTTTTATTTAAAGGTTTGCCGAAAGTTTTGATAATGTTTTTTATTCGAAGCTTTAATGCCAAGTCTATATTATCCTTTTTTCCTATTTACCTAAGTAATATTGTAGATGAGGCTCGGTATATATTCTTTTTATTTAATATTCCTCTTTTTCGTAGGGTTTCCGCGTCGACGGCGTTTCATCAGCTTATCTATAAAGGGTAGAGGAGGTTCGTGTTATCTCAGTTGTTTAGTTTAAGGGTATTTATTATTAGTTGCTATAATATAAGACTTAACCTGGGTGGCAGGGTAAGTTATGGGGCCGTTAGCAGTTTCAATAATTACTTTAGAGTTTGCGATACTTAAGGTTTTATATAGGCCTTTTTATTTATCCGGTTTTCGCTATACGAGGACTTTACTTCATAATGGTAAAGTAAATACGTTGATAATCGCAGGGCCGTTCCTGGTATTAAAGGCATCGTTGACTTGACGGCGTGCCGATTTCTTTTGCAGTTCTTTCAGTGCTTTACCATTAGTCGTAACCCGTTTTTAGGTACTTGTTAATAGCGTAGATTTATTCGTTAAGCATGGGTACGGTCCAAAGACTAATATCGTTAGTACTAGACTGTTAGGGTCAACAGTATTATTCAGGTCCTTTACCGCCATTTAAAGGCGTATCTCTAAATTTATAAAGTTTCTAATTTCCAGCGTAAGGATATTATACACTCGTCGAAGTAGTTTGTATACCTTTTTAATCTTTCTAATGTTTAAGTGGGCTTTTATAGGCAATTTTATACACTAATTTCCATTTATTTTAACGTTTTTTTAAAACTTAGTCGCCGTAAAGTTGATATTAGTATCGTAGAGGACGATATTAGGTGGGCTTAAATACGGGTTAATGTATAACATCCTTGGCGTTTCCTACGTATTTTTTGTTGAATGTGACTCTAAAAATTTGACTCCGTAAAAAGAAGTTGCGGAAATAATACTGTGAATAATAGGCTTATTATCTAATTAAAAAATATTAATAAAGACGTCATAGTTAAGGTCTCTATCTGTTTGAATAGCAGTCAAATGTGGTACAGTTAGGTCAACTTTACTTACAGTGAAGTTGATTGTACATACTGAAAATTGACTGCAGTTTCTGGGATTTTAATACGCTGCACTGCAAGTGCAGTGCAGTACGTTACCACTTCAGAGTGGGGCACAGGCCAAAGCGTTTGGCCATACAAATTAGTATGCAGACCGTCTTGTGGTCTGCCAAACTTGGAACCAACATCTCAATCAACTAATATCAATACAGCACCAGTTACTTCGACTACAATGATTCGAATCGATTACGTTGCCACGATAAAGGCCTACCAACATTATCGTATCTTGGTATAAATTTAAATTTTAGGGGGGCTTAAGTATATATTTCATAGTGGTGACAAAAAAATTCGATAGCTTTTCAGGCAAAATATTTTACATTTTTATACCTTATTGACTTTAGGACTTTGTATAACTCTTTAATAGCTAGATGGTTAAAACGCCGGTATACTTAGCGTATTCTGAGTTTCGTCAGGTTAAATATCATTTTTTTTAGGACTTAAAGATAAAACTATAGGTGCGTTTTTCTAGCGATGGGAAACTTTTGACCGTTTTTAACTAACTCATTGGCGTTAGCGTTAACATTGACTCCGAGATTTTTGATATATTTTAATTAAAAAAGGAAAGGGGTAGAGAATTTGAGGATATGAAATGTAATTGGTCTTATAATAATTTGGATTATTATCATCTCTAGTAACGATAGTTGTTCGCTTAGACCAAAGCTAACTTTGGTTTTTCCAATATCGTGGCGATCGATCTTAGTGGCTGTAGTACTTTCCCTCTGTAATTCCACGTATTACAAATAGCCTCCCATGAATTACCTTATTGCTCTTGTATTTGACATAATATCTTGAAAAGTGTGGTTCGCATAACAATCGCGAAGTTTAAAGGTGTTTAAGGGGTTAAGGGTTTGGTTAGGGTAAAGGTAAAGGTTTTTACCGCTTAAACGGTACAGAAAGGTGTGGTTGGCTGATTATTAAGCCGTACCGAGAGTTGTATTTTTACATTACCTAATTTGTTTAGTGGTATCATCACCGTTAATTGATTCTTCGCTTTCAAAGTTTACGATTTGATTTGAGTTGTTTTATTTACAAGTAGTAAGGTACTAAATATACTATATTAACTTTTTACTGTTTCGTTTAGTGGGTGGGTAGCGAGTGAACTAACAGTTAGATTTATTATAAATTTAATATTTTTTACTACTATTATAACAATATCTTTTAAGGTTAACAAATACTATTGAATCTCAACCTTATTAATATTAACGAAGTTGGAACCTTTAGGTTTAGGCCGTTAAGCTAGATCTTAGACGTTAAAGGCGTTTATAGCTGTACTTACGGTTAATGTAATAAACCATCATAAGTTTTTTTTTATTTACGTAAGGGAATTACCAGCCTAAGGTTATATATTAAGCGAGTTTGGTATACGTGTTGTTATAGTTGTAAGTAAAAAGCGTAACTGGCTAAAGAAACCTTTGCAGGTGATATTTATACATTATAATGCGTATTTAAATTCGTTAACGCCCGTAACAACTACCCTTACCTTTTCAAGAAGTATGGTTTCGTTAACGTGGGTTTTTTTATTGCCTGTTAATATAATATTGAATTTTTAAGTATCTGATTTAACATATTTATTAGTGTTTCATCCTTTTTTTTCTTCATCATTATCGTGGTTTATCTTATAGTGACCTAGTACGTGTGGTTTTGGTAAGGTAGACGTCGTATTCGAAGTAGCTCTTTATATTATCATAAACTATACGAAGGGTGGTTATTCGAGTTAGGAAAGTTAAATAATCATCATTGGCGTACCTTGTAAGAATTTCGGGAAATAGCGAGTGAAAATTAAAAGGGGGAACCTCTATTTATTTGTAAATATTAAAAAAAGGTATTATATTTATATCGAAAATATTATAAAGCTTTTCGTTATATTTTTTTACATTTTTTCAGATTTTGAAAAAGTCCGTGAAAAGTTTATGGTTAATGTTAACTATTTTTACAGGTTTTAGGTGAAGGTTACGATAATCGTCTTAGTTTTCGTTAGTATTTACTTATAGTTTAAGCTTTATAGTTTTCGAAATACGATGTTAAGGGTAATTACTATTCGCCTAATTCGAGAGATAAAGTCTTGTGGTAGGATCTGTAATAGGCTCGCGCGTGTAGGTAAACTTATTGGGGAAAAGTTTTGAAGGGGGTTTTTGATTTTAATTAAAGAATTAGGGGGTAATAGGGATTTAAAAGTTTTTAAGTACTTAACGATTTTGTTTATTAATTGGTGAAAGGCGTTAACATTAATACCTGTTTTCGCATTAATAGCTGTTTTTTTATGAAACTTACCATCGCCAATAGCATACTTCATGTGATTATATAATTATGTTAGATTCTTAAGCATATTAACAGGTTTGTTTTCGTTAACGTGTAGAAAATATTAATTTAACCAAGGATAAAGTGAAGGTCCTTTAAAGCGCGTATAAGGGCGTTGAGGTTTTTCGATATCTTTAACTTTAGAGCTTAAGTTTTAAGGGTACTTCTTAAGTTAGGCTAATCCGAAAAAGGTTTTGGTTAGTCATAACGGTATTTTTTGGGATGTAAACACTACGGAGAGTAATTTTATTTTTTAGTTTAGTTTGAACTATTCGTTGGATCATCCTTTATATGTCAAGATTTTAGCGGTTAAAAAACTTACGGAAATTTTAAAAAGTGTGGGTACCGCGACTATATTTTTTGTCAAGGTTCGCATCAAGGATTCATCGGTTAATGTAATTAGTTAGGTAAGCTTCAGTCGATATTTTATTAATATCCTGAATTCAAAACTATTTATTATAGTAATTAACGAAGACTATTTCAAAGTTTTTAATTGTTCTTTTCTAGGCTGGGTTGGTAATGGCTTAAAAGTAGGTACTTATGGTAGTTATATTAACGTTATAGCTTTTATAGGACGTTTAGGGTGTGCAAAGCGAGGGACTTGGTAATTCTAGGCATAGAGACTTGGTATTTTAGTGTAAAGTCGCGTGAAAACTTGGCGACTTAGCGTTAGATTACACGACGTGGATTTTTAGGCGCAACTTGAAAATTCTTGGTATTTCCGCTTAGGTTAGCGATCTTAACTATTAAATTAGCGCAAGGGAAGTGAAAATAGTAAAGTAGGAGTAAAGGTTTAGTATAAAGGGTAAGGTTAAAGGTCGTTTATTACTGTAAGTAAATATCTAAGGTTATTTGTAATTTTGGCTGTAAGACTAAGTCGGTTTTTTAGTAATAATACTCATAGTGGTACTAATTTGGTCGTTTGCTAATTTACCGAATTTTAAGACTTTTAATAGTTAATTTTAACGCCTTTAATGAATATTTATGAATATTATTTAGTGTTTTCGATAACGATACTATTGGTACCTTTAAGCTGTCGTAAAAACCGGCGTAGTGTAATGATCACATTAAATACCCGTGAGTAAATTGAAGGTGTCAGAGGGTTTATGTTAGCAGTAAGGTAGCAGAGGTAACAAAGGTGCAATATCAAGAAAATGTTTGTTCGTGTTGTAGAATAATCACTAGCCGTTAGGCTATTCAGGTATGTAGACTGAATAGTTAGATTGACAACTGAAGATCTATGAAGGAAATACTATCTGTGTGGTGATAACCGTATCCTTATATATCTGTGCCTTCATACCGTCTTCAGTACTGGACCGCTGAAGTCGATATCGTTTCCTTCGATCTAATGTTGTCGACTGGACCGCGAGCGGTCCTGTCGGTCCAAACCCTAACCCTGGGTGCTTACATAAGAGAGATCCCTGGCTTAATGTATTGGACATCAGGCTTCTAATAGCGCAGCGGACCGCTGGCCTATTCCATGACCTGCAGTTAGTCCTTGGGTTATAACACGTAGCTTAGAAGTCTTTTTTACTTATTACCATAAAAACCGGCGTAATATTAGAGGTCTTTTGTAAGAATCTTTCCTTTACCCTAGCCGTCGTTTGATGTAATGTATAACTGGAAAGTAGCATTTTTTTTTACTTAGCTTATTTATTCCTAGCCTAATAAGCTCTAATTAGTCTTGGTAGGGCTTTAAACGTTATAACGTTATCGATTCGATTGGTCGAAGTAACAGTAGTATCACGTAGTTAAGTAGTAGATGTATTGTTTTAGGTTTGGCAGACCGCTTGCCGGTTTGCACAGTAATTTGTATGGCCAATTGCTTAGCCTTTGCTCTAGTGTGAAGTAGGCGTATACTGTACTTGACTTGCAGACAATACAGTAGGCCCGCACAACACAATACACTCAACCTACAGTCAGTATAGTCAACTTTACTCTAAGCAAAGTTGACTTACTGCACTGTAATTACTACTATTCCAACAAGTTTCGATGAATTGATAGTAAATGTAACCCAACTGATATTATACTGAAAACCATAACCAATGAAACATTTGAAAGGTTGATAAATAACAATATGATAACTATCTGCATCAAAAGTTAAGTGAATATATTACCTATTAAGTTCACAACACGCGACAGTAAATCCTAAATAATACAAGGAAACATTGGCAAATTAAAATATTGCCAGATTAATAATGTTAGTTTCATTAATTAATACGCTTGGAGTTTTCTATGTATAAATGAGTGGGAGTATTAAAGTAGTAAAGCATTTATTTCCAGCATTTTGAATAATAGTAATTAGGAATGATATACAAATGATATAGATAAAACAAGGGGAAGAATATTTATGACCAATTGATTATATTATAAGACGTACCAATACATATAAAAACAAAAAGTTACTAGTATTGAAACTGTAGTTAATTTTAATACAGTTAAGTTACCAGTTTTGATTGCAAGATATCTGTGATGTGGTGCCCAATTCAATGTGGGATATGCGCAAAGTAATTACACATACAAACTAGTATGTGAACTGCTAAGTGGTTTGGCAAACTTTGAAGAATATATCCATCACTTGACCTTTTCAATACTACTTGTTACTTCTACTACGATGCGAACTGATAACTTGTTGCAACATCTAAAAATGGATCAACTGATAATTTAAAATGGGTAGTAGTCTTGAAACTATATATTTTCAGAAAATAATTAGGGTAAGTAGTTATATGAAAGCAAAATCAAGTTGTTCAAAATGTTTAATACAAAGATATGGAATGAAAAGAAGATTCTAATTTCCAAAATATATATCAGATGTAATAAGATATGTTTTCGTCATAAAGAGAACAGCCAACACATCTTATTAAAGTCATAAATAAATGTAAGGTAAAGTAATTACGCAGCTCTCCGTTAAAACTCTTTATAACTTAATAAGAATTTTAGTCAACATAATAAACGTCAATTAAACCAAGAAATTTTTACTAGAGATTAAATTTACGGTATACCACTGACGTAATTGAAACGAAAGACAAATTCGAACGCTATATAAAATCAACTTATAAGTGGATTATTATATGTAAAATATTGCTATAAACCAAAATTTAAAAAAAGTATTAAAACCTAATGACGTAGATCAAAGAATATATCGTAATTTTGTTGTAAAAAAGGAATTAATAGGATTATATATTCCTTACATATATTTACACCGCTATTATTCATGAGGAATAAAATGTATTAAATGGGTTAAACTGAAAATTCAAAGTAAAGTAAACAGATAAAAATATAGTTGGTAGAACCATATAAAATTTCACCTCAATAAATTAACTATTCTATATTTAGGGTATGTAGGGAAAATTCTATGCTAAATGAAAGGTAATTTGTTATCCATTATATATGAGCTAAAATATTTTTCTTACAATAGGGGTTCGAATACTATATTTATCAATATGACAAAATACTAATAATTAAGCGCTACAACACTGGAAATTGAATCTTTTTCATATCAGAGAGCGTATGAAAGAATAAATCTAATGTCAATGAAATTATATGCATTTGTACCGGTAATATACATGATACGTAGAATTGAAACATCGATAAAACGCAACTGATTACGATAAAATCCTCAATTTATAACAGTTCTAATATCAAGTTTATCATTAAACCTTTACTAAAGCTATTCCCTATAATGAATTAATTGAAAACTATTCATACATACATTAAAATAATTGGTATTGCAGTTATAACTCTTGACTACATAAATAACCACATTGAAAGTATAACCATGATAGATAGTAAACTACGTATTAGAAAAAAAGATGAAATGTAGGTGATAACTGAAATTACCAATGTAAGGAAAATACACAACTTAATAACAACTGAATCCGTTACAATAAATATACTGATGAAGGTAGAAATTGAAATAATCAAAGTTTTTATGGCTAGGAAAAAGCAAGTATTGATCAAGTTTATATTAATGTTGATACACGGATTCAAAGGTAAGTAAAAACGTGTTATCGTTAAGATATACAATATATACACAATGAATATATCGCTGAAATTTGAAATTATTATAAACAGTTGGTATATTTTAATATAACCATTGTAATCGTACAATATAGAAATACCATGAGTTTAATCATCGTATCGGAGAATGGTTTAAATACTTTTAAAGGTAAATATATATTTCATTATGCCGAAGTTTTATTATAAAAACGTGTATAATGAAAACATTGAAAGGGATTCAAATAATATTCCTTATATATGAAATATTATAAAAAATACAATCAAATAAAGTGAAGTTGAACGCCAAGTATTATTAAGTCATAAAAACATACCAAATTCTTATAATGTTTGATATTAATAAGGTAAATAAAATGAAATTATTTTAAATGACAGTGAAGTGCTCGTAATCAATAAAGTAAATCCCACCATTAAAATGATTACAGGGGTACAAAAATTTGAAAAATTTGGTATAAGAATTATTGAAGTAACGAGTAAAAAGTTAGAAAACCAAAATCATAAGTTTAATAATGTTTTGATAGAATTTAAAAATTAAAAAACGTTAACTAAAATGTGTTTATACCTTCCTTATTATCGTTAAATTTAATTTAATTTTGAATAATATGAAGTGAATTATTAGCGTTATTACTACATATTTAGGTTTTTTTTTAAAAAGGGTATTAAATTTGTAAACTTAAATTTTAGAATCACAATTAATATTTATAAAGTTACCGATAATAACCTCACAAAGTAACTTCATATTTCATGCGGTAAGGTCAAAATTTCAATGAGTTCATATAGGAATAAGGTCATGAATCTTTACATTAAAGATTTTAAAAATGTAGGTTCTATTAAGATATGAAACGCAAATAGTATTCTCAAATATGGCCGAGTATTCTTTGGTAAGAGAAAGGATTTCAAGGACGTCATCGGACACAATAATCAAATGGTTGGGGAGAAAACTCAAAAAATGAAAGGGAGAGAAATGCTAAAAATGGTGTTGTAAGCTAATTATTGTTAAAATAAACCAGTAACGAAGTTAATTTAAAGGAATAAAAAGATTTAAAAAGATTATAGGTAATGCTTTTACTTGTTCTACATATGAAATTAATATGGCGGGCGATGATTTATGAATTTTCCAAATGTGAAGTAAAGAATTCAGCGCAAATTTGGCGTTTCTAGGCAAGATAAAGTCAAATTATGAGAATTTACGCGAAATTAAGATACAAAAATAAAAAAGAAATATCGATTGAAAATGAAAACAAAATCGCGAGCCGCTTACGAGACAAATTCATTCATTACAAGCCAAATTAATATGGTTAATATATATGTATTTGTTTATAAAAGAGGGAAAAGTGAAGGCTAGTTGGTGTGGCGGGGAGGTTTGTACTAGTGTGGCCGTAGGCCAATCAGCAAGGGTTAGGCCCGTGCCACCGCCGTCGTGATGCACAGGCTGACTCGAGAGAATTGACTGGTGCCTCGAGACGCAGTGGGAGTCCAACGGTTCAGAAACATCTGCAATGCTGCCGTACATGGGCACCTGTCCAGGTATTGGGTACCAGTGCTGCGGTCTATCGACTTGTTGGGCATGCAAGGCTGCCTCCACCCAGTCACATTGCCCATTCCCATAAGCGCCCTGATCACGCGACAGCCCCACACATACTAGGTATCACATAATCTGGGGGTTGAGTAATGAGTATGGACTAGTATTTGATGATCTAGGGTATTACAGTAGGTGCCTTTCATTAGAAAGGCTTTCAAGTCAACATCTTCTGAAGCCATCTTCGTGTACACGACGAAGTAAGCCAAAATAACCCAGCTATAATGTAGATATTCATGGACCACTGGCCATCTGTATCCACTGATACCTAGTCTACATGTACGGCAACCTTCCTGACTAACAGGGTGTTGCACGTAAACCCTGCAGTGAAGGAGAAGGAGTATATCACCGCGCATGACAAAATCCCAGCCGTATATATATCTTCTGTACATGTTTGGCCCTCAGCAAGCCCTTGGACGCAAACCCTGCACTCCATGTTACTTTTGGGTACATGTTTAATTATGTTGTCCACCCCGGTCAAAGCCCTGGATGTTAAATGAACAATCATCACGACGAAAATGGCATAACGGCTAGAACGATCTGGTTGATGTTGTTTATATTGCAAAGTTAAGAACTAGTCGATGCTAACGGACTGAGGATAAAGACCCCAGGCGTCCTGCTGGCCCCGGACCGGTTGCCACTGCGCACAATGCAAGAGACACGAGCAAACAAAGCAACTAGAGTGGACCATTCCGCCACTGTCAACCCGTACCCTTTCCTGAAAAGATAGGCTGCATTCAATCATCGCAAACTTCCCAGCAAACTTCGTGTTTTGTTTACTAAAGTACAAGACCGTCCTCGAGAAAGATCCACACTGTGGTGGTTCACAATCACAGAATCTATGGGCCTCACATGATGAGCATGGTGACCAGGCCGGCAACCAACAATCCCAGAGCAGAGACCGTAGCACCAGAGCTGGCACCCGCAACCTTTGCCGTGCTGGAAACGGTGCCGGAATCAGTAGTGCCCTTGTTGTCAACCTTGCCAAGCTGGTCAGTGGTCAAGTGCAAGTTGTTGCAGGAGCTCATGAGCGTGGTGTTGGACTTCAAGGTGTCCAGCGTCTTGGCGTCCTCGGCCAGGATATACTGGAACACATCAGCCTTCAACTGGTCTCCATGGAACATCCATTCCTGTAAGATTCAATGGGTCAGCATGCATAGCAACGCGTGGAAAGTCCGATCCACTGGGCAATGGGCAGGGGGCATCCGTACCAGCTCCGTGCTGTTCTTGCCCAGCGCCTGACCCTTCTCTAGATGGATTATGCGTCTGCAGGTGTTCTCCGTTTCGTTGTTGGAGCAGAATGCCATGTGGGTCTGGTTGGACTGGAGCGCCTGCAGCTCCGCCTGCTTCCCGGTGGAAAAGGCCTTGAGCTTGTCGGCGTTGGCGTTGTTGTTGTGCGTGATTTGCGCCAGCAGCGTGTCGTCGGCCACGATCTTGCCCGTCGTAGTGAGCATGTGCATCACGTCACACGACCTCTGCATGTCCGCGTAGCCCCAGATGGGAGGGCAGAGCCCGATGAGCGTCGTGTTGGCTTGGAGCCTGGCGAGCTTGGCTTTGACCCTTTCGGCTCCCTGTTTGATGTTGGTGTCTCTGGTGGCGTTGTTGTGGGTCGCGGCCTCCACGTCACTGGTGTTGGCTGCAAAAGCCAAAAAACGATTCCATTTCTGGATTTGTCTGCATTCTCCCTGGGGCGGGCCAGTGTGATCGTTGTTTCCATCCTGGTTGTTGTTGGCCTGGCCAGCCGCAAGGGCTGAGCCAAAGACGGAGATGAGGATAACGGAGGACTTCATTGTAATAGTGGATGGAAGTGGTGAGAAACAGTGCGAAGCAGCTGGTACCTGGAAATAGAATCTACTACCAACAGTAGGGAATAGATAGCTGGATAAGAGATGCCTGAGAAGAGGAAGATAGTGATGAGTCGATGATTCAAGGCAGTCCTGGAAATGGGAAAGCTGTCGGTATATAGTAGTTGAGCAGAGGATAGTTTGTGCATTGGGATACCACAACATTCCACAACCAAGGTAGCCCTGGCTCCATGATTTGGCGGCTGCTGACGCACCAGCAACTTACAAACATAGCCAGTGTCATATTAATTGGATGAAATCTAAATATGACTACAAAGTCGACACAGTAGCTCAACTTGTGAACTATGGCTTGGCTTGAACTTCGCAAAGAACACAAACGAGGGTCAGTAGAGTGCAACTGAACTTCAGCCCAGGGTGTCCAACATAAGATGGAATGAATGTAAATGATACCGGTGTATGGGATGAACTTGTGACATGCCTTGAGAAGTGGGAGCCTCATAAAACATGCACATATTGACTTTGAAAATAGCAGGAGCATCCATTGTACAACATTCAACCGATATACAATATTTATTTCGTGTTCAGTCACCCTTACCTATTGTTACTGGTGTACTACAAGAAACATTGGCTGCCTAAGGGCTGACACGGTATATGGACATGAGGGTTTTTCTCCCAAAGGCGGGTTATGTGATTCCTGCGTATGGTCTGGGCTATACCAAGAGTCACTCAAAACTTGGAAGAATGAATTTACATAGTATGAGGCTGGATGGCGTCCGTTCCAAGAAAAAGACAGGGAATTGCTACAATGCTACTTCTGTGGTGTGAAAACGTAGCAGACAAGAAAATAGAGCTGACGACTTGCAAGTTGGACTTGTGACAAGAGTCCTATAGTCAATGGCGTTCTTGGGACGGAGAACCAGGGCTTCCCAATGTTTCATGCAATCCGGAGTGGACTCTAGTTTGTGAAATGTGAATCTAGTTATCTGATCCCCCTGTCACACTTCCCCTGTCTGCACTTGACATATTTGGGCAGGACTGATCATAACAAGAATTACCAAACATCCTAACACTAGACTCACATTCTGTATTGTATTACAACCTTGCTTTCTTTTTGCAGAAGTATATGCCATATGTATTGTTTCATGAGGCGTCTTTGCAATGGTCATGCCCCACCCAACTTCCGGAAACGGCCTCCCCGCCAAAATCCATAGTTGGCACCGGCCTCCGGCGGTAAAGTGCAATCTGTCAGCCGAAGGAATAGACTAGAATTGGTGCCAGACAATTGGAAGCCGCATTTGTGCAAATTACTATAGTAGGACAAGAAGTGAGAGTGAATACCGGATTTGGCTAGAGTGAAGAGGGGTGGTGGATGAGTTCATAGTCAACATGTTTGAGAGCTTAAATTAGGCTTAAATTGGAGTTCTGGCGTTCAAGTGCGTGTCGGACTTAATCTTGGCCAGGGCTGACCTCCGACCTCGTAAACCTTGGCTGTCACTGATTTTTTCCACACAGAATACCTGCACTGATATAGGCAGAATGGAGTTTGTTGTTTCAGCTAGTGATTCTTGTGGGAATCAGATGCGCTATCCTCCTGAAATATTGTGTTGGGGACTTAGCTATACAAGTGTGTAAGGGATTCAAGCCAACGGCTGCCAACCATCCTTCCCGACACATTCATGGGCAGCCTCCACATTTGTTAGTACTGCCACCAGAACTGTATACGATTTCTTAACATCGCCGAAAAACTCTTTAATGACTCCCGCCATGGCCAACGCTAAAGGGGCCAAATCGATGCCGCGCGCTCTCGATACGTTTGCAAAGGACGCCCAACCTTAATAAAAAGATTAAGGGCCTTAGCAAAAGCGCTAGGCAACTAAACTGCCTCCAGTGGAAAAGAATGTAATTGTATACTAACGCTAACACTTTAACATTGAAACCATCTATAAGGCTTTTAACGCGTAAAAATACGATTTACATTTAAAAGTTCGTATACTAGGCTTATGAGTAAATTGTTAATACTTTCGTTATTTATTAAAAAAAACGCAATTTTACTAAGTAACGTATTTTAGCATCACGTATTACAGCTTACATTATGAATAATATCGTAAATTGGGGTCCGAGGCCATAATTATTTAAACCTCCCCTAACATAAACCGATTGAATCCAAAAGAACCCTTTATATGCATTTCGTTATCGTTTTAAATTACTTTATAATATCGATTTTCATAGTAAACATACTCACACTTTAAACCAAATTAACATTTCCCCTTTTTGTTAATATAAAACCCCTTTACCTTATCAATCAAAGGGATTACGTAAATCGCTGAAATATGTTGTAATAAAATACTGGTACTTGAAATAATGTAAAAAACTTCGCTGTCTGAATATGAACTATAAAGCTCCATTTATAATTATTTGATTCATCATTCCATATAATATATCACTCCTTCAAAAGCGGCAAAAAAAGCAGATTTATGGGTTTTCGGTAGGGTTTTAAAAGGCTTGAAACGTAACGTTTAAAAATACTTCCTCCAATACACCCTCATTAAATGTACATAATTAAATCCGTTCGTTATGAAATCGGTAGAAAAAACTTTACGGTATTTGTTATCTATTAAAATAATACTATTGTTAAAAATAGATCTTTTTAAAAAACGGTACTAATATTTCTTTGTCTGTTCAGACGAACCTCTATTACATTCTACTAATTTTTATATCTTTATGTAGTAAGGGGAATTTTTCATATTGTTTATACGTTGTTTAAAAAAAATCAATTCAAGTCTTCAAGGCAATAGAAGGAAAAAGTACGATTCAGGTTGAAACTACGCCGGTCGATGTATAATTATCGATATATAGTTAATATTTTTATATGGGTTTGATGATTTAAATCGTTTCGTTTTTTAAATATATTAGATTGTTTCATCTATTTAACAATAGAAAATAGTTAAAGGCAATAAATGAACGGTACCGGATTGAATTTAACGATAATGACTATTTATAATAATATATTCATCTACGTTACATACGTCCAACTCGATACCCTAACCATATGATTCCAATGAGAGATTACGCTTCAAGACGGTACCAATCGACGACGACTTAATGTAATGATTATTGCGGCCTTTTCCCTTCAACTGGCGTGAATTATCTAGAAGCTCCTAAATGAAAAGAATAACAATATATCCGATTTTTAAAACGTTGGCTTGAATAAATTAAAATCCTTGGTAAACCCCGTTTTGATACGAAAATAACGATGAAAGCCTTCGTAAAAAATGCTATTACGATTAAACCCGTCGAATCCACCGTCAGTTTATCGAAAAAAGGCCGCGAAATCAAACCTTATCACATTAATATACACTAATATTTCGTTGGCAAAGACGCTATACGACCTGTACTTTCCGCTTACACTCTTAAGCCTTTCGATTATACAACCTCGTACAATAAGTTAACCTCGTAATATAATACTTTTTCTCCGGAACCCGTTATTTATGTAATGAAGAGGGTTGTTTTAGTTTAATAAACGATTTTTATACGGGAATTTAACGCCGGAAACCATATTTTGCCCATAGAAAACCTTGAAATCTTTAACGCGTACAAAAAACCCGCTTTATTGGAAAAAACCGACAATTATATAACGTTTAAAACGATTATAAAATTCAAATCACGCGTAACAGATTATAAATCCTCTCAATCTACAAAGATCAATTACAAAACCATAAAAGACCATATAGCTAAGGCGTAAATTATTTTGACTGCTGTGATCAAGACTTTATATAACGAAATCGTTCCGATATTAAAATTAGTTACGTTGATATTCTAATCCTCATTCCTCTCCCTTCTTATCAATTGCACCGACCAACAAATCCTATTAATTGAGTCAAATTAAAATAACCTAATAAATTAGAACTTAATTATCCATTTGGGTTCAATCAATACTGATATCTCAAAATGTTAATTATACTTACGTTAAATATATATAGAATAGATAGACGTTGCCGAAAGATAAAATGAATACGGGGTTTATAATTACTTGAATGAATAAAGGACAATAATGACCGTATATTAAGTTTTTCACATAGGTTATATCAATAAAACCATCGACATTATTAATGTATAAAGTTTCAATACGGTCAAAGAGGTAATGAACATTGTTTAATATAATAATACCAAGGTTACGATTTCTTTGTATTTTTCTAAAATTAGGGCGTATCCGCTTTTATATAAAAGGGCTGACGCGAATTGTTTTTTATAACCAGGCTGGAGATTTTTCTTTTACATTACAAAAATGTTTGTTTTTTGCAGAATACAAACTCAACTGAATTACCAGCGAGATGTCTTTAAACTAGGTATTAACGGAAAAGATATGATAAATATATACTGGAATCAGTTTACTAATAATATATTAATAGAGGTTTTCAACGAAACACCCAGATGCTAAAATATTATTGGTACGTACGTCAACTTTGTATATCGTTAAACGAAACTTACTTTGAATAATATACTTAAGAGGAAAACTTTAAACAATGAGGCCTTTATGATAGGCATACACTTTAACGATGAAGTTAGAATTGGTATAGACTTTTAAAACACGTTTTTAAACCTACCTTTACTAATATTCCCGGAGCTATTATAGTAATACGATCTAATCTCGACGAAGATTCTAATTATAAGATATTTTAATAATCTTTTTAGTTTGCGAATCATATACCGCGTCAATTGCGTGTATTAAAATACGGAAAATCAATTCATCTATATTTAACAACTTAATCTTTAATAGTATAACTTTTTTACTATTTGTAACTCAAATTACAAACGTAGTCATCGTATATGCGTAGATATATATTTTCGTCTACTTATACATTAATTTTTTATACGAGGTCGGTAAACCTATTACAATATACGTTATTGTTACGGAGTAGCAAACTAATAAACTTAACCGATTTCATTACTATATGAAGAAACCAAATGCTATATATCCACATAACGTTCGATTTGTCGAACAGAAAAACTTCCTTGCAAAATTATAACGGTCCCGTACCGGTTGATAAAAAAAGAAATTAAACTGGGTCGTTAACTTCGCGAGATTTTATAGAATAATTAGTAAATATAAAGCTTATTTACTATTTCTAGAACGGGTTTGAATATACTATCCTTGAAAATACCGATATCTCTAACGAGGAGGTACGTTATAATATTATCGACGTCTGAAATACGTCGACCGAGCCCGACAACATAACAATTTATCTATTGAAAAAGAATGAAAAATACATTATAAAGTCTTTTCATATATTTAATAGTAAACATTTAAGGTTTAAAGTCTTTTCTACAAATATTACAATATCGAAGATATATATAATATCAACGTTAAACAAGCAAAAATTATAATGAACCCTGTTAAAAAGGCTTACCAAGTTACTTACAATATTTTTTAAAGGGTTAAAATGTATGATAAAACGTAGATTTTTTTGAACGATTATTACTAGGTACTTGATTAACAACCAATATAAAGAAAGGATGTCTAAACAATCTGCATTGGATTTCATAGCATGCCTTACTTATAATATCGAATCCGTACTAGTAAAAGACAAAGTCACGTTAATTCTTTTCTGCGATATACGAAAAGCATTTAACGCTCTTTAATATAGCCCCTTTATATAAAAAAATACAGAATTTGAGGTTTTCTTATATTTTAACTACTTGAATCAAATGCTTTTCATTAGAAAGGGTGGTAAAGATCCGTTACCAAATAGTGATGACAGAGTTTATGAACCTTGGTAACGATACCTTGAAAAATTTTGCCCTGTTTCTAATATTGTATATAATTTATATGTTAGACCTCCCCATACTCTATTTTGGCTGAATTTGTTTAACTCGGATAAAGTTTCGTTTCTTCGGGTATCGAATTTCTTGGAATTAACATCGTGGGGTTTGAAGATGATTTATATGAGGTAAATTGATAGGTAAATGGAAAAAAAAATGTTTTCGCCTTTAAAAATTTAGAATTTTTATATATTAACGGTTGATGAATATCGACTAAGCTTGCGAAATACAATTGTTCATTCGTTTTATCTGGTTTAAGGCTGATATACCCAGTTATATTCCTTTCCCTAAATACCAAAATCCTTAATATACGATAATAGGATTTTCAGTTTGACCCTGTCTTGTTAAGGCGATTTTATCTTGAGAAACTCTTAACGAGGGCTTTAAAGATCGCGCGTTATTGTAGAAGACTTTCTAATACAAAATACAAGCCTTTACCGCATCTTGTTTAAATAACTATCGCCTCTATTGCTGTACTTATATTTACTTATTATATCGAAAGTTAGTATATTAGTAGTAGCGCAAAGGGTTTTTAATAATGGATTACAATTCCCCTGATTTTTACAATGAATGTGGTTGCTCCATTATAAAGGATTATTCCGGATACCGTCGCCTTTAAAAATAACGGCTTACCTTTCGAAAAATGACCTTAAAATAACAAAAACTTTGATTCGCATTTTGCTTAAAGATTATTAACGACGGACGCCCCTTTGTTCCATATATAATAATATTCTTCAATATATTGTCGTTGATGTTTATATAATCGGATCCCGTAAAATTATTACTAGGTGTTATTGGTGTGAACTTTCCTTTACATATATTTAAATGATTTACAAAGGTTTTTTCGATAAATATAATACCTTTATACGTTCTTTTCAATCTTGGTAACCTATGATAGCTTTATTACTTAAAATTTCAAACCGCCTAAAGTGAATTATATTTACTTATAATCATTAGAAAATTTCGAATATTTTTACGAATTATATTATTACTTCTATAATTTTCCCTTGGATTTCTTAAATGCCTTATAAACGGGTTAATAAATTAATTAACCCCCTTTACTTTCAAGGACTGGTTCTTCAACCTTAAATTAAATTACATTATGGTTTTCATGTATAACTTTGAATAATTAAATAATAGATAAATATAAATTCGTTTTAGATGCACGGTTTTCTATAATTATTATATTATTGTGTTATGATCTGGCGACCTTTACCTCGTTACGTACGTTTTTAATATAGAGTGCATCAAAACAATCTCAAGTTCAAATTAGAATATTCGTGTTTTTATAAAATATATTATGATTTACGTCAATGTCACCTCTATATTTTAAAGTTTAAAAGGAGATCCGGTAACCTCATTCTAATAAAAGTTTAAGAGTTTTCACGTCGCTATCAAAACTCACCCATATTTTTAATAGTCAAATAAATCATTAGTCATACAGGTATTAGCCGAAACAAAGACGCGGACAGACTTATTAATCATGGTGCTAAGGATTATACTCGTTTATACAATAATAATCAACTTTTTTCTAACGGAATCTAATTTATACTACGAGTGTAACCAAAGGAACTTAAAGATGACGAATAAGACTAGATATAGAATAATTTATCCTTTTCATATAAGCGTTGAACATTCACGTACTTAACTACACCTGGGCTGGAATTTAGTAAATTTTGGTATATAAACCATTTCCCTTTTTCGGTTTTATTATCACAGTCTTTTTTTATAGGTTTTAATGATAAAGTATAATTATAAGGATTTTACGTCGTATTATCAGCGTTTTCAATTCCTTAAAACAGACGAATATTATGTATAATATGAAGGAAAGTGAAGTATTATATACATAGTATATTTCCCAGCGTTTCAAAAAAAACTTGGAATCTGGAGCTATAGTTATATACCAAGTTTTAAAATGAAAGAGTACACGAAATTTATATATGAAAGTTTTTTTTTCAAATTTCACGAATTTATCAACCTTCATTTTCATTTCGGATGGTTTTCTTAAAATGAGGAAAAATTAAATTATGGTTTATATAAGCTTACATTTACCGTCTGCTAGCATTAATGACGTTTTATTCCCGCCGATGGTATTTGCGTTTTATGAATACCGATGGTATTTTTGTTTTATTCGCACCGGCTGTTTATATATAATAAAATAAAGGCCGTGTCCGTTTAATAACTTCATTACAACCATTATGAAAACTTTTACCGCCTCCTTCCATTAAACATAGCTTTATCATTAAAAATATATGAAAACTTTTACTGCCCCCTCTCATTAAATCCGGCTTTATAATTAAAAAGAGATAAGACAGAGTAAAAAACGAGGGGTAAAAGCAGATTCAGCAAGAAGGGAAGTGACAGAGATGGAGACGGGAGCATCGTCGAAAAACTTATTTTCAACTAAATCCGTTTCGCTGCTATTACTATTATCGTCGTCGTCGTCAGTGTTTCTTCTACTAGAGAAAAAAGCTCATCGCGCCAATGATATCGCGGTCGTAACTTATGCTGCGCCACTTTTCGCCGCCTGAACAATAGCGCGAAAAGGCCATCGAAGGGAAGTTAAACACCTAACGGATGCTTTTCCGACAACGAAGGTACAGTACATAATTCAAACTCCGGCAACGATGAGGTCAAAGTAAATATACCCGCCTTTACGTTTCCTTAATGACATTCATAAATATTAAACCCTTTAACGAAACTTCATAACTATTAAGACCTTTACAAATGTAAAAAAAAACATATTTAACGCCCGTTTTGGTTTTACCAACATAAATCACGTTATTAACCTTTATGAAAAGAAACCATATAAACCCTATACAAAATTACATCCCGCGGGGTAAAGTGAAATGGATAGGGGTTACGAAAATCGGAGCGATGGAGAAGAATAAAAGGGTGGAATTATGGGGAGGACGGTGTGCATATACATATCGCTTTTAGTAACAAAAAGATCTGCGGCGCAAAACCGAATACGGCGATGTACAACGCGTAAAATTTTTCCTTTACGCAATAGGGCTACTACTTTCATTAGTTCAAAGACCCTTATTATCGATTACAAAGCATAAGTGTACTTATTGATAAAGATGGTATTTCGAATTTATATTAAAAAAGGTTTGTAAATAGAATTTATATCAATAAACGTCACACCCTTTTCATTCATTCTATTTTAAATTTACGACATATAGGCTATTATGCGTATAGAGATCCATTAATAACACTTTATTCAAAACCATTTAAATATGTATACGCGACTACAATGCGTTTTACCTCCGCCTTTTATATGAGCTACTTTTTTATTTTTTACGCTTTACTGAATACTTTTCTTGAGGGACCATCCAGTCGCAACCCCAGCGTAAACAAGCGCCGGGTAGAGATTGAGGAGGTCGTTTTTTTCGGCCTGGCTAGTGCTATAGTTTACACGCTTACGGGATTTTAAACTGTAAGGCACCCTAAGATCTTATTTAGAGGGATGTCTCAGGGGCCCTGATGCTTGTATAAGCCTTCGGCAAACCTGGGTTGCGATTCCTCCCGCCGGTATCTACAGAATGATTTCGTAGCATCTAGTGTTATGTTGCGTAGATGGTACTGCCCAGTGATAGTAAAATTAGTTTTTTTAAAGAAAAAGACGACTATCAACCAGATTAAATGTAGTCTATAAATCTAGTCTATACAGCAACCTTCATGAATACCTGACTTGTTCAAGATTTCACCCAATGTGTTGTGACTATTGCACATGTAGTGCAGTTGAGTTTATTATCAACTGTACATTTGCATATTTAATACAGTTACATGCAATACACATGCAATACAGTTGATGTCAACACTGTTGATTCAAGTCTATAATAACTGTTTGACCTTTTTAACCTCAATTTATATTATTGTCTTATGAGTTAGCGTTGAATGATACAATCATTTTACTAACCAACTTTGGATGATTTTATTGTTTTACCTGGTAATCAAAGGGAATAATAATTATCTTCTTGTATGCAAGGTATTTACAAATTGAATCATAAAGATAAATATAAACGACCTAGCTAGCAATTCATACAATTAAGAAAATATAATTATTGATTTACTTATATTATAAATTGTTTCTTCAACCAAAAATTCGAATCGATAATAATAACGTTATTTGAATATTTATAAACTGTTGGCACGATAGTTAATTCAATAGCTGCAAATTGATTGTTGGGTGCCCGTTTAACAAATGGAAGAGACTAAGCTTGAGTCCATATAAATTAAGATTGAAGCTAGCTTACAGTTTATACAACTTAGATTTCATATTCACCACTTAACTATTCAATACCATCTATTACTTCAACTATGGTTCGAGTTGAAAACTCGTTATAACGTCTAAAAACCAAACAATACTTATTAACGTCAAGCGTCAAGTTAAATGCAAATAATTTAAGTAAAAGAAGAGACTATTATCATAATGTTTCATAATAAGGAGTTAAAGAAAAATCCCTATGAAAGTCTTCTATAAACTATATCAGTTTTTATAACGATAAGTAAAAACAAAAATATCAATCTCAGCGGTTTTATGGTAGTTGAAATGTAATATTTGTATCGTTATTAACCATCAAAATATCTTCAGTAAAGCCATATGAAAAAAACGTTCAGATTACACTTGAAAAGTCTCAAATTGAAGCTAAAAAAATCACACCAAAATTGCTAAGTCCCTTAGCAAATAAGTTGAAATCGCTATTCAACTTTTACACGACAGATTGCGAAGTTGTGATAAATACGTTAATTACTTGACAAATGACAACGTCGCGTTGAATTGCTAGATTCCAAACCCTACTTTTCATTCAAAATTAAAATAGAATTACGAATTACAATAGTGAAATAGAGGCTAAAGTATAAGGGTAGAAATCATCAGGACTCTAAGATTTATTTTGAATAAATAATACCAAGAAGATGTATTATTTGACAACATTAATAACAATTCCAATGGACAATATATAATGTACTATATAAGCTCAGATATCCTTGATTTAAATATAGATGACAACTTCGGCTGCGGAACTCGAACTTTCTAAAACTTTTGCGAATACTTCGGCAACTTATTTATTAACATGTACACAGAAACTACAAAAACAATTGAAATAAACCTGATGATAAATGTTTGTAAACGGTGAATTTTGATCCTAGATAAAACGAGGAATATGTTAAATACCTCTTTTTAACATGCGTTAATAGAATAAGATCTTCAAAACCCTTGATATTTTTGACCTAAGAAAAAGGATATTGTTGGCGAAAATTAACACCTTTATACGTATTTCAAAAGTCTACCTTTTGACTTTTAAATAAGTTTAACCTCCAACCCCTAAGTTCTAATTTTTTATTTTCTGACGACATAGAAAAACCCATTGGTTCATTAGGCAACCTAAACCTAAAAAGGGGTAGTATTAAATATTCATTTAGAAAAAGACGAACGTGCAAAGCAACCTCTTCTAACGTGATTTAAGGAATCGACATCGGCACGATCCAACTCTTAGCTAAGGAATATAGTTATAACCACCAAGTTCGTCAAGGTAATAAAGACGAGCGTTGCATAACAATGCAAAAATTTTAAAACTTATCAACTTTTTATTATATCAAAATATAAAATAAAAGGTACGTTTACATGCGGGAACCTATGACAGGTTTTATTACAGGACGTTACTCATCAGGTTAAACCACTAGTAACTATCTTTATTACCAAAATTCATGAAAACCGGTAACTAAAAACACTAACAACAACTAGTATAATTATTGAAATCTGTTACTTAAACCAATCAAAATAGTGAACTGTTGGTAGAGCTTTAGATATTGCAACTCTGTCGATTTGATTAGTCGAAATAACAGTAGTATTATAGTAGTCAAATGGTGGATGTATTGTTTTAGATTTGGTAGACCGCTATCTGGTCTTCACAGTAACTTGTATGGTCAATTACTTGGCCCGTACCCTAGTGTGAAGTGGGCGGATACCATACTTGACTTACAGCCAATATATTAAGCTTATACAAAAGAACAAACTCAACTTACAGTTAGTATAGTTAAATTTAATGTAAGTAAAATTTACCTACTTCATTGCAGTTATTACTATTTAAATACTGGCAGCTTTTTAGTTTATACGCGTATTCTAGTGTAATTAACTAATCTTTTCTGATGATTGGCGAATGACCTTTTTATCAACTGGTTAGACCCCTATGAATTCTAGGTAACTTCCATATTAAATTACACTTATTCAAATTTAAATTGACTTTATTTACCTTTTATTTCTCTATAGCTCTAAGGTAGAAGTTTATTAATTCCCACAAAATATTTTTCAGGCGCAGGCCTATATAAACCTTTACTTTAGCCGTGCCAGTTAAATATGTCGCTATCATTAGTTCTTTGGCAGTTTTCTAATTCTCCAGCACATCTTTAACCGCTGTTACGTGATTTGGCCTTATTGGGTAACCTATTAACATAGCCTTCAATACGTATAATCAGCTTATTATTATCTATAATCCTTTTAAGGGCTTTATTTAGCTATACCTTCGTTATAAAGTCAATGGGGTTATTTTTTCCATTAATTTACCGGAACCTTTTAATTTCTCTCCTTTTGTAAGCTTTATGAAGTACTATTATGTCGATTATTAGGCGTTTTTCGCTGGTGGTTCCAAGCTTCGAAAGGCATTCAAATAGGTTCCTCGGATTGGTACAAATTATTAACGTAATAGGAAGAATATTTAGCTGCTTGGTCATAAAGTTAAGGGTTTCTTATAGTACTATATCTATATTAACGCCTGTTATTATATCGTAGATTTTAGAAGCTAATATGCTTCGTATAATCCTCTTATATTTCATAAATATTTAGTAGCTTATGTTATCGATAATTTTCAACTGGTTCTCTAGCCTTTCTTTATTGACGAGTGTTGTTAAAAAGCCCATTTTAAAAGAAAGGTCGGTATAGTTTACGAAAAAACCGTTGGTAAAGATTATTAACCTAGCTCTCGATTATTTGATTAAAATTATATTTATCCTTTGGTCTAGCTTTCGAATTTGTTATTGAAGCCTTTGTTTAGCCGGGTAAAGTCGTTATCTGTTAGATACTATATTTATACCGTAATAAATAGTTTGTAAAAGGCTTTTGGTTAACATAGAGTAGTAATATAGCTGCTAAGGGTGCGCTATTTCAAATACCGTTAAGCTTTAGATACATCAGTCTTGTCTATTATAGTGAATTTAATGTCTTAATTCTTTTAGTAAAAACTAAGGCCGGAATTAATACTAATTATATGGATTAACAATCGATAGAAATCAAGTTGGCTACCTTTCGCTAATGTCTTGATTAACTTATAGTTTCAAAACTCAAAGTCTTTAATTACCTGTTATTCTAATACTATAAAACCAGTCATTTTAATGAAAAGGGTATCATTAATTTATATATTCATCAAGCCGAAGTCCTTTTTTTCTGTCACTAACAAATATGGGTTGTATTTAAAAAACATTATACTTGAACATGATTCAAAGTGCGATTAATAGGTCAAAAACTAATAAACACCTACTTTAGCCAGCTTTTATAATGGCTTAATACATCGTATTACCGTTCCTGAAAGGTAGATGGCACGTAATTCCTATAAGAATTCCAACAAAACGATTATTTGTAAGTCGGTTGCTAATTATGTATATACTTACGTTATATCTAAACTATTAAGTGTAAATGTTAGAATAGTAGTATTCTAAGTGCAGTAGGTCAACTTTACTTACAGTAAAGTTGACTATACTAACTGCAAGTTGTGTGTATTGTTTTGTGCGAGCCTACTATAATTGACTGTAAGTCAACTGCAGTATAACCCTACTTCATGCTAGGGTACAAGCCAAGCAATTGGCCATACAAATTACTATGTAGACCGGCTAGCGGTCTGCCAAACCTAAAACAATACACCCATCATCTGACCATACAATACTACTGTTACTTCGACCAATCGAATCGACAACGTTGTAAAGTCTAAAGTCCTATCAATATTGATCAGTATTTATTAGGTTAATTCCAGATAATCTAAGTAAAAGAAGAAACTACTTTCTGGTTATGCTCTACGGCTATAACGGCGGCTAAGGTAAAGGAAAGATTCTTGCGAAGGGCCTCTATTAGTACTAAACCAGTCTACAACGGCAGGAAAATAGAGAAGACTTTTGGGTTGCATGAGTCCAAAACAGCAATCTAGAAGTAAGCGATGGTATCACTATTAAAAACACCAAGAAATATTTACCAGATATTTTTTTAAAGAGTGTTGAGATTAACCACTAAAAGTTTCAAATCGTCAAGTTGATAAACGGCATAGTTAGTATTACTGCGGGTGATACAATTATAAAAACGGCTAAGTCCTATGGCCAAAATAATAAAAGATTTTTTACCTTACCTTTTATACCAAATCTTTACCTTTGCTTTACTTTTTTCACTTTCCTTATGCCAATTTAATTGTTAAGATCGCTACTTTAAGCTAAAATACCAAGAAACATTAAATCTCGTTAAAAAAGCCACGTTGCGTGATTCAACGCTAAGTCCAAAGTTCCTACACAACTTTACACCAAAATATCAAGTCCTTACACCTAAGAACGCCAATTCCCTCGCCTTATACGTTTACCAAGTCTTACATAGACTAAAACCTTAAGATAACTACCGCCAGCGCTTACTTTAAAGCTATTACCGACCCTACTAGGAAAAAAGCAATTAGGACCCCTAGAACTGCTTTTACTAGGTAATACGACGAAGATCTTTAGGCGTAAAATATCGACAAAAACTTAATGGAAAAACACTTTACCAACTTCGTTGAATACTATATCGTTAATTAAAATAACAGTTAAGACTTGAACCGTTCCTTTAGCAAATATCGCGACTTTTTGGATGATTGAACTATTAATATGTGGAAGGTAATTTAAAAAGGGGTTTAGTCGAAGCTTAAGTTGGAACTAGAGGAACGAGGGATTTACGTTTAAGTATAAGGCGTTATAAAGCTAGTGAAAACCCTTTTCGATTTAACCTAGTTTAAGGAATGCCCTTAAGATCCACATCTTGAAGGAAAGCTGTTAAGGAACTTTAATTCCCTTATATGAGATCTCAGGAACATTCTATTAAACTTTAGTTAAATTAAATTTTTTTACGCGTTAACGATGAAAAACTTGTTAACTTGCTCAGTAGTCTAACAACTTTACGCGAAAACGCGTAATACGCTTTTAGCGGCAGTAGAGTACGTAAAATAATAACCGCTAACGCGGCCAGAGGTATTGACATAGGAGCTTTAAACCAGTTAATCAAACAAGATCGTTAAGTCCCTTAAAATCTTTAAGCCTTCATTGCCTCTTAGCCTTTTAATCTTCAAGTTCCCTGAAAGCTTTACTATGGCAGGTTTACCTATACGCGAGAGCCTATTCAAAGTTTTACTATAGGACTTTACCCTTCGGGCCAGGAGATTAGTAATTACCCTGAATATCGTGCTTTGGAGGCTCTAAAACTTGAACTACCAGTAAATACCAATGAAAACTGGGATGACCATTGCGATCTGCTTTTAAAACCTGTTAATTAAGTTAATATTAATTAAAAACTTATTACGGATTTCGCCAAAATTTGAAACGATGTAATGGAGTATAACGGGAAGTTTTATAATCTCTTCGACACGAAGATAATACCTTTTTTAAATATCTGTAAGTAGATGGAGGTTCACTCTCTTAGTATTTACTTACTATTTCCTGAAATTCTTATAGGATACGTTAGGGATAATTACCTGACCTTCCTAACCCAAAAAACTACTTTTCATGAAGTCTACGATAATATGAAAAGCAACTTCGAGTACGACATCTACCTTGCCTAATACTATATAGACTAAGCTACTACGAAGTTGACTACGATAATAGCGGAAAATAAGAGGAGGAAATACCAATAAATGTGTTTAACTAAATGTTGAACAAGTTAATGTTATGCTAATAAAGAATGGGGAAAGCCTACGCTAGCTAATTTATACTTTGCTTGTAGGTACAGGTAGTTGTTACGGGTGTTAGAGAGTTTTAATACGCCTTATAATGTTCAGATTCCATTTTCGAAGGCTTTTTAGATATTTGCGTTTTTCGCTTATAATTATAATAGGGCTTATACCAAATTTACTTGGTATATACCTTTAAGTCGGCAGCTTCCCTAGCGTTAATAAAGAAGATCTTACGGTATTGAATTAAGTTAACCTCAAGTACGGTTACGGGTGCCCTTAACACCTAAGGTTTAGCCTAACGACTATAGACTAAAAACAATAGCTACTTTGGCGCTAATAGGGTTAAGATTTAAACGGACCTGCTAACCGTAAATACTATCGTCGTAATAATAAAAAGAGATGTTGTATTTGTAGCAAGTCAGACTATTAGTTAATTAGACACCTCCCTGCCGAGCGAAACAATGGAAAAGTAATGTACTATATTTAATACCTTACCATTTCTCAATAGGATTACTTAAATTCAATCGCAAACTTCGAAGGAAACAAACTAATTAACGGCGATAATAGCCTTGAGAAAATTAAGTGATATAAATATATTACTACCAGTACTGTCCAGTAATTAGTCGACTATATATTTATGTATAGCTTGAGTGGTAAAAACTTTTACCTTTGTTTTTATCAAACGCCTAACTCTTTATACACATTTAACATTCATGATTGTACGTGGACTACACGTTTCTAGGTATTATATTTGATATAGGGATAGTAAGATACTTAATAGGAGGCTATTTGCAGTATATGCTATTACAGTGGAAAAGTACTACAGATATTGAAATTAATTATTACGATACTAGTAAAGCCAAAGTTAGCTTCAAATTAGGCGAATTACTATCGTTACCAAGGATAACGGTAACTTAATCTATAATTAGGTCGATTAAGTTCTATATCACAATTTTTTTATCCTTTTCCTTTTTTATTTAAAGTATATTAAAAACTTTAAAGTTAACGTTAATGTTAACGCCGACGAACTAGTTAAAAACGGCCAAAGGTTTCCCCCTGCCTTTAAATGAGAGCACCTATAGTTTTATTTTGAGGCTTTAAAGTGATGTTATTAGACCTTTACCCAGCCGGAAATTAGTTAATTACACTGGCGTTTTAATTACCCAGCCGTTAACAGATTATATAAAGTTCTTAAGTCTACAGAGTAAAAAGATGTGGAATATTTTTCTCTGGAAGTTATTAAAAAGCTTTATCATTATTATTAGACATATACCTGTCGTGGACTCAGGCCTTTGGCCATTGAGTCTATAGCTTACGTAACTGTGCACGTAACGGGATGAGCCTGGGCCCGGCCCGGGTGCGGACCGGGTACAGGCCGGACACGGTTCGTATATGGATAGGGTACGGTCCGTATACGGTACGTATAAGGGCACGTAACGGGTTTGGTATTGGCCCTGCCCAAGGGCCCTGCACGTTTGGTTACTGTAGCCTTTTTTAATCTTCTTCCGTACTTTAATAGTAAATCCTATTTAGTATCTATTTAGTTTACTATTGTAGGTCGAACTATAATATAATATTAAGGGTTTTCTTTGTTTTTTTAAAGGAATATTATTTATAGTAGAGGAATAGATAATAAACGTTAATAATTCGGTGTAACATTTTAACATTATCGGAAAAGATAGGTCGTCGGCGAATACCCAGTCCTCTACCTTTATAAATATACTTCAAACCCCTTCACAGCTAACTTAAGCCGATATTTTTCGTTTATAAGATACCGTAATCTATATCGCGTCGGTTATTAAACAGTTATCATAATCGGGTTAATCGACTTTAACTACTGACCCTACGTTCAACTTCGTTTAAGTCGTCGCGAAGATTTAATAATTCGAAACCAAATTAGCCGCGACTGGCGCTGGGTTTCCACCGGTTTAGGGCGGACGAAAACGACATAACCAACCGTAATTTAACGGATTTACTTTTATATAGTCGGCGACGCGCCAAACGATCGAATTTATACTAGAAACGGATAAAATATTAATCGGAGAGGGTCGACACACATTTTTTTATATATAGGAATATTATACGGCAACGATAAAGCAAACGGTAACAGCCTACTACGAAGCCAAAAAACACGAGGACAGGTATAATATAAAGAAGTTTTTCGATTATATTAAGGCGGTTTTCAACGACCTTTACCGCGCGGATAAAGTATTGGTCGAATTCGAGTGCTTAATTATAAATAGTAAAAACCTATAGGTACTATTTGCTATTAGGTTCGAAATACTTTTGGCTTGAATAGGCAACCTAAATGAACCCTCGACCGTAAAATGCAATTACTTACGCTTTAGCGTATCGCTACGTTTCCATAATATATCCATCACTACAAGGGTTAATCGAGTAAATTATATCGTAGCCCAAGAAAAATACCGCGAACTCGCCGACAGTTAAAATCCTTAGATTTAAAACAACGTTTTGATCGTTAGCTAATGGAACTCGTCTAATGCTAACGACTGGATAATAATACGATTATAACAAAAATTTACGCTTTTTAAATGCCTTCGTTAAAGGGCCGTAATAATCGCGGATAATCCTTTCGATACCGCGGTTAATTATCATAACAAACCTATTCTATACGTACTTAAAATCAAAGACGTAAGGCGACGTAAACGATAATAAAGAAACGTTAGGTTAAGTTTACTTCGAAACGTTACGTACGTTATAGTTTACTCAATAATTTTTAATATAATTACAATTTTTGCCCGACATTACCTTTTACGTAGGTATATACGGTCCATGTTAAAAAGGTAAAGGAAAATTCCTTATTAACGAAGACGGGTAAAACCTAACTTTTAAATACAGTTTCGTTTGAGAATTATATAAATTTAACGACGAAACTTTAAAATCAAGTAAAGAAAAATTCGAATTAATTAAAATATATATGAACAAAAAATTATTCCTTATTCTTTGAATTTTTTATGATACTTACTTTTTGGATACTTTAATCGATTCTGGATATAATTATTATTATACTATAAGCGAGGCTTTAATACAACGTTTAAGGTTAGAGTAATTTCGGCTATTATATACACGAAATTTCAAACCGATATTAAAGTTACAGAAAAACAAGAGCATTACCTAAATAGCCAAGTTTTATATAAATATTAATAAATAGTCGAACACGATATTAAAATATATTATTTCCGGAATAACACGGGATATAATTCTTAGAATACCTTGGATACGATACTAATAGATGATTTTAAACGCGGGCGGTAATTATTTAATAATTTAAAGTTAAAGAGGCTTAATTATGAACGTAATATCGATAAGCCTTAAAATGCGAGATATATAAAACGTAATAGGTTTGGTTTTCCTCGAGTTAGTGTAATATTCGTACCAAAAAGTATAACGTATAAGGGACCCATTTTGAATAACTTATATTATAAACCTTAATGAAATGACGCGGATTTTACAAGTAACAGCGACGACTACGGTTAAAGAGGAAAAGGATTAGTCGCGTTTTTTACCGAAACTAACAGTATTTCGCGACTTATTCGGTAAGAATAAGGCTACGGCCTTACTTTTATGTAAAGGGAAACTCTATTATTACATTTACATTAAACCGAACGAAGATAAATCTTTATTAAAACGACTTTAAAGGTCATTATACTCGATATTACGAAATTTACTTTTTAAGCTTCGATGATAGGTTACAAAATTAGTAAATAAAGGTTAAGTTCGTGCAAACTTTTTATCGGTGGCTACGCCGGTATTAATAATTTGTAAACCAGGGGGGGAATTACGGTTTTATATCGATTACAGAATATCAAATAAAATTATAAAATAAAACCGTTTTTCTTTACCTTTGATTAAGGAAACTTTACGTATGTTATTGAAGTCTATATAGCTTATGAAACTAGATATTCGAATGGTATTTTACCGTATTCGAATAACACCCGGATAAGAGAAATTAACAACGTTTTATAAAAGGTTCGGGTTATTTAAATAGCTAGTTATCCCCTTTAAATTGATAGGAATTTCGGCGACGTTTTAACGATATATTAATTATATAATAACAGACATTTTAAATATTTTTTTCATTATGTATTTGGACAACCTTTTAGTTCTTTTTTTTAAAAAAAAAACCAAACAGGATTATATAGTGAAAGTTCGTGTAGTTTTGTGACGTTTTCGTCATACGGGATTTAATTTGGATTTGAAAAATTGTAACTTCGTAATTAAAAAGGTAAAATACCTGGGATTTATTATAACGGTAGTAGTAGGTATCCAGGCCGACCCTGAGAAAGTCCGGCTAATCCACTAATAGAATTTACTATATACGGTTCGTAAGGTTCGAAGTTTTATGGTTTTTGTTAACTTTTATCGTAATTTTATTAGTAATTTTTTAAAGTTGTCGGATTATCTTGTTCGCATAATAAAGTAAGGTATTCGTTAGGCTTGGAAGAATCAGAAGAAATAGGTATTTTAAACTTTGAAGGATACCTTTATTACAGCTTCGATTTTGATACATTAGGATTTTAATTGGCTAATAGTAATAGAAATTCATTGTTCGAAAACGGCGTTAAAAGAGTATTTGTCGTAACGGGATGAGGATAGTATTTTAAAGTTAATAGCTTACCATTTCGTACGATTAACGGATACGGAACGTAATTATACCATTTACGATAAAAACCTCTTTACGATAGTGTTTTATTTAAAAGCGTGGGTTTTTAAGCTACGTAATATTTATATACCATTTACTATTTTAATGGATTACCAGGAATTGAAGTATTGTTTTTACCACGATTAATTTCAGAACGTTAGGTTAAATAGGCTGAGGTTTTTTTTTTTTTTTTAAATACTACTTACGATATAGGCTCGTAACTTAGGGCATCCGCTCTGATATGTTAATTCGTAAGTTATAAGATAAGTTCAAGAATAAGCAACGTCGAGCGTGGGTTTTTTAGCTTATTTTTATTATTATGTTAACCGTAATATTAATAAACTTATATAATAATAGAATTATAAGATTAAAAAGTAATAAATGATCCGTTATATAAGGTTCGCCTTTTGGTGGTTTCCGAGGGCGTTAAACGCTGTTTATATAAGGTAGGATAGTTAATATAAATTATGAATTATGGGATTAACCCGAGAAAGGTTCTATGCTACCGTAGTCATTTGTAAAGACCGAGTTAAAAATTATTAATAACGAAGATATTATAAAAAACTTACGACTCGCCTATTATAGGTTGTTCGGGTTAAAATATTTTATTTCGCGTTTTCTAAAGAAATCACTATTAAAAGGGGATAATCGTAAATATTCGACGTTTATATCGAATACATACGTAATGTAATAAGACAAAACTTCGTCATATTTTGCGGTAAAGCCTACTTCAATCTATTTTTATTTCTGGCTAGTATTAGGCGTATATTTCGGTTAAATTCATCGTCGACTTACCAGCTATTAATAACAGATTTTAATATTTGTTCATTATTACAAATTTCTTGTTTAAGTTTATTTAATTCAAGGCTACATAGTTTATAATTATAAATACGTACGCGGAACGTATTCGGAATATTTGATAAAGATTTTATAGGGTTTTAACTTTTATTATTAGTAACCGCGGTTTGAATTAAGTAAACGTATTTCATACGACACTTTATTTTTTAATAAAAATCGAACAACTTTTATTTACAGCATATTACCCAGGAACAAATAGCGAAATTAAACGAGTAAATTAACGAGTTAAAAAATATTTACATATTGGGGTCGCCTTTTTATAATATGACTGGGTTTCATATTTACCCGTTTATTAATTTACGTTGAATAAATCAAAGTCGATGGTTACCGGATTTAACGTAAATCGTTTCATAAATGAATACGAAATATTACTTATTTTCAAAGTATACGGAGATACGAAGTTGTTAATTAATTTAACAGGGTGAATTGTTACGTTTTTAACTTATTTATACGAAGGGAAAAATTAATCCAGGTTGTAATAACTTATATTTAATATTAAATAAAAACAACGGTGAATTGTAAACTATGTTGGGCGAAACGATATAAGGTAAGGAATTCAATTTAACTAAACATTCATAATATTAAAATTAATCGCCCGAGTAAAAATTTCGATTAGCTTTATAACTAGTACCGGATAATCAGTATTTTAAACCCGTTAAATATCGTGTTAAATATCCTTAATAAATATATGACAATTAATATAAACTTGGTTAAACGTATGAATATGGATCCATTCTTTTCGTAGGTTTTATTCGATATTCGCCAGGGACCAGTTTTAATAACGAATAATATAGAAAAAGGTAAATACAAAAAATTCAAAATATAAGATATTTTCGCGGTAAAGATAAGAAGGGACGGGGTTCGTTATATATTGATTAAGTAAAAGGCTTATGATAAGCTGGAATCGAAATTATAAGAAAATTATTAATATATTATAACTTGAAACAGATTCGAAACAGAATGTAAAAATATTCGGGTTTATGATAGCCCAGTATTTCGACAACGACGTTAAGTTTATATTAAGCGACAAACGTAAAGCGAATCGTCTACAACCTTTAAAAAATGGTTTTCTGGTAAAGAAAAAGAATAATTTATTGTTAAACGAGGTCATTATAAATTAGGTAAAGTTCAGTAAATACTATCCGATTATTTTGGATATATCCGACTATAAAACGGTTTTTACCATGTATTAACAAAAGTTTACTTACCTATTATTATTATCATTATCTAGATTTAACGAGTACTGGCGTTATTAATGTTAAGGGCCTTATTAAGTCTGGTTTCAAACGTTAGGCGATAATAGAGGAGGGGGAAGGCAAAAGATATGGCGAGAACCGGTGGGCGCTGAGGATGGGAGTTGGTGGGAGGCGAGCCGTACGCGAGGCGATGTTAAGGAGGGCGGATAACGAGAGGAGTGGCAGGCTTTAGGAGAGGCCGATAGCGGATAATGCGAGGAAGGATGGACGTTGAAGGAGGCCTACAATGGCGGCTAATGAGGAGTAAGGCGAGGGGTGGAGCGGAGGGAGTGACCCTTTAGGCGGGTTACCAAAGACTGCAACACGTCAATCTAGGATCGGGAAACTCGATTAGCTCGGGTAAGATCCTACTTCCGCTCGCGGTCGGCCCGATTAACTCGTTTCTATAAAAGGTTAGCAAATAAGATAAGAACGAAATCGGAAATCATATAGGTAAGCTTTAGACATCGTTTATAACATTTTGTAAGCTGTAGCCTATATTAGTTATAGAAGATATAACCTAATTAATTATATTATTTTAGTCTTTTAGGCCAGAATTACGGGAGGGTATTCGGCGATAGCTAAAGAGTGCTGGGGCAAAGACTTTACGCGTTAAAGTTCGGTTAGCCGAGGGCTTTTTATTTTTATAAATAGGCGATATAGTAAAAGACGATGAAAGAGTCCAGGATAAGTGCGGACCCGGAAAGAAAGGGCGATATAAACGTATAATTAGAGGAATAACGGCTTATACGACTGGTATAATAGGAATTTCCTACGCCCAAACAATATTACGAAGCTGGGCAAATTAATTAATTAGCTTAAAAAAAACGGAGATAAGAACGGGTCGATAACCTGGGATATCTCCCTAACGTTTATACGGGAGGAATAGGATATAATTCCTATTTTTTGTTATAGCGACTAATTAACATGAAAGAGTATGAAAACCGGATAAAACCATACATAAACTTATTTTTTAAATATATTACGAAAAGAAGTTAATTAACGGTTGGCTTTTCGTAAGGCTTTTTTATAAGCTTACCTTATTATAAACCTTTCATATATGCGATACCCTTATACACGATAAATTCGAACGTAAAATAAGGAAATGCTAAAGTTTAAAACCCGATTAATATACAATATGTAAGCGTTTTTAACTTATAACAGAAAAAGCTTATTTTTATTTTTATTATCTCCAAGGATAAGAGAATCTCCTACAACGCGAAGGTGTTATAATAGGTAGTAAGGAACAAGGTATTGGTATATTATAAGGTACTATACCTTACGTAAAGGCTTGTCATCCCTTCCAGCGGCGTCGATGGTAACGTAATTTAGGATAAAACTGTTAAATACGTCGGTTACAATAATAAGCTAAAGGAAAAGGTGGATATATGTAAGCTTAAATAGCTAGTTAACTTATATAAAAAAGTGGAAAACGTTATAATGGTGTGGTTAGTAAAAAGGGGGGCAATAGTGTAAAAGGAAGAAGGAAGAAGTTTTAAAGGATATAAAAAGGCGGTTATATTTATAAAGATTGGTAAATGGGATTCAATATAGGTTACGTATTATACGGGTCGCGTTAATTAATATTAAAGATAAAAACGTAACTTTATACGATACATTAACGGATGTGTTATACGACACCGGCGGTAAAAAGGATATTTTACATGGCGTGTTATGATATATTAATGGGTATGTTATACAGCGCCAGTGGTAAAAAAAAATACCTTATACAACACGTTAACGGGTACCTTATACGGCGCCAGCGATAAAAAGAAGGCCTTATACGACGTATTAACGGATACATTATTCGACGCCAACAATATAAGGTAAACAGGCTAAAACGTTATACGATATATTAATCGTAGTATTACCAGCTTACGTTTAACCCGCATATTAGTATTATAACCCAAGGACCAACTGCAGGTTATGGAATAGGCCAGCGGTTCGCTGTGCTATCAGCAGCCTGATGACCAACACATTAAGACAGGGATCTCTCTTATGTAAGCACCCAGGGTTAGGGTTTGGACTGACAGGACCGCTCGCGGTCCAGTCGACAACATTGGGACCGAAGGAAGCGATATCGACTTTAGTGGTCCAGTACTGAAGACGGTATGAAGGCATGGATATATAAGGATACGGTTATCACCACACAGATAGTATTTCCTCCATAGCTCTTCAGTTGTCAATCTAAGTATCCAGTCTTAGTATATTCTGAATAGTCTAACGGCTAGTGATCATTCTACAGCACGAACAAACATCTTCTTGATATTGCATCTTTGTTACCTCTGCTACCTTACTGCTAACATAAACCCCCTGACACCTTCTATCTACTCACGGGTATTTAGTGTGATCATTACAATTAGGTGGGTACGGCCCGCGTTCGATATTTATTTTAAAAAGTGCCGTAACCCTTATAATATTTGGGAAGGAGGGTGTATATTATAGACTTAGACCGTTGGCTATTAAGCTTATAGGTTACATAACTGTATACGTAATGGAATAAGCCTAGGCCCAGCCCGGGCGCGGACCGGGTATAGGCCGGATACGGTCCGTACACGGATAGGGTACGGTCCGTATACGGCACGTATAAGGGCACGTAACAGGTTGGATATTGGCTTTGCCCAAGGGCCCTGCACGTTGGGTCACGGTAGCCTTTTCTAGTCTTCTTCCGCACCTCAATAGTAAATCCCATTTGGCGCCTACTTGGCTTACTATTGTAAGTCGAACCATAACAGTACCTAAGTCCCTCGAAAATTTAAATTTACATCAAAAAACGATAAAGACTTTAATTACGAGATTTTTATTAATGCATTTTACTTCAATAATAAATCTGTTTTTTATGTCTTTAACTTTGTAGCTTTTTTTTATGGAGCTGAATTCCTAAAATATCTTTTGGTAAAGGATACGTAGGAAACGTTGAGGATATTGTAGATTAATACGGATTTAGGCTCACTTAACGTCGTTATTTACGATAACGATACCAACTTTGCAATAATGAAGGTTTAGGAAAATGCTAAGATAATGTGTATCTAGTATTGATAGGTATTTGTAAAGGTCTACTAGAGTATTAAAAAGGTTAAAAGGGTATACGCCTTACTTCGCCAAGCGTATAACATCCTGATGTTAAAAATTAAAAACTCTACGGATCTGGAAGCACGCCTTTAAATAGCGGTAAAGGGACTGAACAATACTATGGGCCTTAACAGCCTAATTCTAACTCTGTTAGTTTTTAAAGCATACACACGCCTAACGAGTGAATCTCTACATGTAACAGGTACCTAAAAGCGAGCTATAGCCTACGGCAAAGCTTTAAAGAAATTGCGAAAGAAATTTGAACGCCGTCAAGTTAACGATACCTTTAATATTAAAAACTGTCCTATAATGATAGACGTACTTATTTTGCTATTATAAAGTAAAGTCCTTGTATAGCGGAGGCTGGGTGAATGAAAGGGCCTATACAAAACCTTAAATATCGCTAAATTTAAAATAATTGTTAAAACTGCTAACGGTCCTGTATTTTTTCGAATCATCTAGCTTAATCTATATATTTGGTCTATTATCGACAAAGACTTAAAAGTTAAACGACCGAGCTAATATAAACCTCCGTTACCTATTATTAATAAGCCAATGAAACGCTGTCAGCGCGGACGACCTCCGAAAAAAAGGAACGTTAAAGAGGAGTAATATATACCAGGTTGTATTAACAATACTACTTGGGTAAATAGGAAAAAAAAGATAACAAAAACTCGGTAATAAAGCTTCTAATATAAGGTATTATTAAGACTTTCAGCAAACCTTTTAAGGAAATCGATAGGGTTAAAATTAATAGCCTATTAATTCGAAAAGTTGTATAATTCGTATCGAAGGCTAATTTTAACCATTAAAACCCAAATATTACGATTTTTAAGTCAAGGATTATCTACGAGGTTGAGGGTAAGACCACGGAATAACTATACGAAAAATCACGCTTAATCGTTTAAGGATATGGCGATAAAAGCAAAGGCTAGATTTTTACGTAGTTGCTAACGATTTAGAAGATTAGCTAACGTTTGGTGGTTGGCTTGACAGCAAATTTGTTAGCTAGGACTAAAGGCAATTTTACACTTAATAGTTGAGATATAATGTAGGCTTATATGTAATTAGTAACGTATTTACAACAGATTATATTATTAAAGTTACAACACGAATTAGGTATGATTTACCTTTTAGAGGTAGTAATAACATATTAAGTTATTATACAGATTGGTTAAAATAGGCGTCCATTGGTGTTAAACCTATTAATCGTACTTTGAACACGGTTCGGTATAATTTTTTAATATATTACCTATACTTGTTAATAACGTAAGAGAAAGACTTTAGCTCAATAGGTGTAAAAATTAACGATACACTTTTCTTTAAGACGGCTTGTTTTATAACATCGGAATAATAGGCGATTAAGGATTTTAAGTTTTGAAATTGTAAGCCGGTTACGTCGCTTGTGGAAAGTAATTAACTTGACTTTAACGAATCATTAATCTATATACTTGGTATTAATATCGTTTTCAGCTTTCGCTAAAAGGGCCAAGACACTAATTTAGGTATAATATATAAGATTAACGCGACTAATACCTAACGGTACCTAGAATAACGTGCTTGTAACAGCTATATTACTATCTTATACTAACTGAAGGCCTTTTACGACCTTTTTATCGCGACGTAAGTATAAAATCCAACACGTAACAACTTCAACCATCTTAATAGTAGGATTAAATATCAAACAAAGAATTTAAACCGAGGGATTAATATAGTTCCAATCGATTTATTGAGGGCTAAGTTAATAAGCTTTACAAATGAGTCTTTTATAAATAACACCGACCTATCTTTACAAATTGGCTTCCTCATAACCCTCGTTAATAAAGATAGGAGAAAAATCAATTTTAGTATTATGGATAACCTGATTTATGAAAAATTTATTCAATATAAAAGTATTATAAAAAGTATATTAGCTTCGGAGTTTTACGTTATAATGAAAGGCTTTAATATAGATATAACACTGTGAAAACCCCTTAACGTTATTACCAAGCAACTAAAGGCTCCTCCTATCCCGATGTTAATCTATACTGATTCTAAAAGCTTTTTCAAATGCTTTTCGAAACTCGGAACTACTAAAGAAAAACGTTTTATAATTAACATAATAATACTTCGTGAAGCCTACGAAGGAAAGTAAATTAAGGAGTTCCAATAAATTAACGGCATAGATAATCCTACTAAAAGACTGTCAAGGAACCAACGATAGCGAATTATTTAATTAATACGGTTAAAATGGAAATTTCTAAAGGCCTATACGGAGAAACGTTTTATAGGAGTCTATAAAGTCGGACCTTGAGGCCGTACGGAAATTAACAGTAATCGGAGTTAATTTACATAGAATGAGGTGAAATTCAGTGTAAAGATCAATTGAAATTGATATTAGCCTGGCTAGTCAAAAAAATCTTAGTTTAAAGATTACTAGAAAGGATTAGTTAAATATACTAATGTACGCATATAAACTAAAAAGCCTCTAGTATTGGAATAGAAGTATTTTTAATGTAACAAGTCAACTTTACTTACAGTCAAGTTCACTATACTGACTGAAAGTTAAATGTGTTGTTTTATACTGGCCTACTGTAATTGACTGCAAGTCAATTTCAGTATATCCCCACTTTATACTAGGTCACAGACTAGACAATTAGCTATATAAATTACTGTACTGACCGGCTAGCGGTCTTCTAAACCTAAAACAATACACATACCATCTGACCACGCAATACTACTATTATTTCGACGAATCGAATCTACAATTTTGCAACGTCTAAAGCTCTACCAATAGTAAACTTACTTTTAGTCTTTGCTCATTAACTTTCTATTAAAGCAACCACTAAACGCTTGCTGATTTTTCAAATTGTTAACGATTGCGTAAAGATTCAGTCTTCAACTTTATCGCTGTATTTTTAAGCAATTAAACGTGACTTTTTGTACGGCCGTCCCATGGTTTTACCTTTAATATCGTAGATAAACCTCGACTTAAAAATCGTAACATTTTGGTTTTAAAGGTAAAAATCAGCCTTCGGTACGAATTGTACAACTTCTCGAGTTAATAATCCATTAACCTTGATCTTATCGCTTTCCTTAAATGGTTTTTCGAAAGCTTTAATAATACTTTGTACTCAAATCTTCAATACTAAGTTTTCGTTATCTTTTTCTTTCCTGCTTACCCAAATATTATTATAGATACAGCCTTATATGTATTACTTTTTTTTTAAATTCCTCTTCTTTTTCAGGAGTCGTCCGTGCCGACAGCATTCTAGCGGCTTATTAATTATGGATAAAGGAGGCTTGTATTAATTCGGTTGTTTAACTTAAGGGTCTTTATCGTCAGATTAACTAATAAAAAGCTTAATTTGAGTAATTTTAAAAGTTATAAGATCGTTAAAAATTTTAATAACTACTTTAGAGTTTACGATACTCAAGGTTCTATATAGGCCCTTCCATTCATCTAGCTTTCACTATACCAGGACCTTACTTTGTAATGGCAAAACAAATACATAAATTGTTATAAGGCCGTTTTTGGTATTAAAGGCATAGTTAACTTGTTGATGTGCCGATTCCTTCTGTAATTCTTTTAATGTTTTGCCGTATACCATAGCTAGCTTTTAAATACTTTCTAATGGCGAAGATTTACTCGTTAAGCATAAGAACGATCCAAAGACCAGTAGCGTTAACACTAGGCTGTCAAGGCCCACAATATCTTTTAGGCTCTTTACTGTTATCCAAAGGCGTACCTTTAGATCCATAAAGTTTCTAATTCCTAATATGAAGATGTTATATACTCAGTGTAGTAAGTATGCCTCTTCAACCTTTCTAATACTCCAGTAGGCCTTTATAGGCACCAATTTACCCTAAATACCTATTATTTTAGCAATTTCCTGAAACTCCGCCGCCGAAAAGTTGGTGCCAACATCGTAAACAATGACGTCAGGTAGGCCTAAGTACGTATTAATCTATAGCATCTTCAAAGTTTCCCACGTATCCTTTGTCAATGAAGAATTTAAAAAGTTAACCCCGTAAAAGAAGGTTGAAAAGTTAATAATACAAAAACAAGTTTTATTATCTAAGTAAAACACATTAATAAAGACTTTATAGTTAAAGTTCTTATCTTTTTTCATATAAACTTAAATTTTGGGGGGGTTTGCGTATATTTTCAACAGTGGTAAAGCTTTTCAGTAGGTTTTAGTACAAAGTATTTCATATATTCATTACTTACGGATTTTAAGACTTTGTATATCCTGTTAACGGCTGAGTAGTTAAAGAGCTGGTATAATTAACGTATCTTTAACCTTGTTAGATTCAATACTACTGTATCTAGGTCCTAAAGATAAAACCATAGGTGCCCCTACTTAAAAGCGAAAGGAAACTTTTGGTCGTTTTTAACCAATTCGTCGGCGTTAACGTTAACGTTAACGCCAAGGGTTTTTATATCCTCTAAATAAAAAAAGGAAAAGGGAAAGAGACTCAAGGATATAAAACGTAATTACCGCTACAATAATTTAAACTGCCGTTGTTCTTAATAAAAATAGTTAATCGCTTCTTTTGATGCTTACTTTGGCTTTGCTAGTATCTTAACGATAAATTCTAATAACTGCAGTACTTTACCTTCTTCATATTACGTATTGTGAATAACCTTCTATTAAGTATTGTACTGCTCCTGTATCTGATAAAATACCTCAAAACGTATAGTCCGCAAAATGATTGTAAAGGTAAGAGTTTTTACCGCCTAAGCAATATAAGAAGGCGTATTCGGCTAATTATTAAACTGCATTAGAAGTTATATATTTGTATTAATTAATTTGTTAAAGTGTATTGTTGTTGTTTGTTAGCTCGTCACCCTCGAAGTTCATCATTTGATTTAAGTAATTTTATTTAAAAGTGGTAGGGTAATAGATAGAATACATTACTTTTCTATTGTTTCGATTGGTGAGGGAGTCAAGAGTTAATTAATCGCTAGACTGACTATAAATACAATATTTCTTGCCACTATCACACCGATAATTTTTCACGGTTAATAGGTCCACTTAAATCCTAACGTTATTAGCGTTATCATAGCTGTTACCTCCAGTCTAGGGTTGACGGACCAAACCTTAGGCGTCAAGGGCGCCTATAGCCGTACTTGCAGTCGACGTAGTTAACCACCGTAAAATATTTTTTTATCTATATTATGGAAATTACTGACTTAGTGGTACATAACAAGCGAGTTTGGAATACGTACTATTACAGTTATAAGAGAGGAGCGTAACTAGTTAAAAAAGCCCTCGTATGTGGTATCTAAAAGTTGTAATGTGTATTCTGATTTGTTAACGCTCGTAACAGCTACTTGTACCTGTTCGCGAAATGTGGCTTTGCTAGCGTAGGCTTTTCCCATAACTTGTTAACATAATATTAACTTGTTAAAAATCTGATTAAACACATCTATTATTGTTTCTTCCTCTTTTTTCTTTGCTATTATCGTAATTTACTTCGTGATAGACCAGTCTATATAGTATTAGGTAAGGTGGACGTCGTATTCGAAGTAGCTGTTTATACTATCGTAAACTTTGCGAAAGTTGGTTGTTCGGGTTAGGAAAGTCAGGTAATAGTTTTTTGCGTGCCTTGTAAGAATTCCGGGAAACAGTAAGTAAAAACCAGAAAAAGAAACCTTTATTTACTGTTATGACCCAACATCTGCAGGGCGCACCAGCGGCGGCCCCGCAGCAGATAACAAAGGAAATCGGTTGGACACAGCCTCTCGGCAGGCACCAGGGATCCACAACAGACACACCGTACACAAGGGTTAGGGTCAGCATGGTGTGAGACTCGATGGACTCGGTATCGAGCCAGTCGAGCCTACACTGAAGACGTATGAAGGCGCGGATATATAAGGACACTTTCATTACCAAGATAGATAGTATTTCCTTCATAGCTCTTCAGTTGTCAATCTAAGTATTCAGTCTACCCTGAATAGCCTCACGGCTTCTGATCATCACTCGCACGAACACAGTCTTGATATTGCACCTTTTGTTACCTCTGCTACCTTACTGTTAACATAAACCCTCTGACACCTTCTATATACTCACGGGTATTTAGTGTGATCATTACATTTACCTACAGATATTTAAAAAAAATGCATTATTTTTGTATTGACTAAGTTGTAGAGTTTTCTATCATACTTCTCTATATCGTTTCAAATCTTAACGAAATCCGTGAAAAGCTTGTAATTAATGTTAACTATTTTGACAATTCTTAGGGGAAAATCGCGATAGTTATTCTAATCTTTATTGGTATTTCCTGGAAATTTAAATTTTAAAGATTTCGAAATATAGTATTAAGGGTAATTAGCAGTCGTCTAATTTGAAGGGTAAAGTCCTGTAATAGAAACTATGTTAGGTTTGCGTGTATAGGCAAACCTACCGTAAAGAGGCTTTTAAATAGCTTGTTGATTTTAATTAAAGGGATAAGGGTCAATGTGATCTTGGTGGTTTTAGGGGACTTGGCGGTTTTACTTCATTGACTATTTTAAAGCGCCGACGTTAATACCTCTTTCCGCGTTGACAGCCGCTACTTCGTATGCTCTACCTCCACTAAATGTATACTCTGTGCTATTACGTAAGGGTGCTAAGCTACCGAGCAAATCAACAGGTTTTTCATCGTCAATACGTAAAGGAGCTCGATTTAAATGGGGGTTAAAAGTTCCTCTAAAACGCATGTAAGTGAGTTGAGGCTCTTTGATACCCTTTACCTTAAGATGTAGGTTTTAAAGGCATTCCTTAAGTTAGTCCAACTAGAAAAAGGGTTTCTACTAGCCTTATAAAGCTTTTATTTGGCACGTAAATTTATCGTCGTTCAAGTTTTTCTTTAAGTTTAAACTTAATGGTCTTTCAAATTGATTTTCACGTATCAATTATCTAGTTGTCGAAAAACTCACAGTATTTGCAGAAAACGCGGTTAGGATCTTTACCGTCTTCATTATTAAGGATGTAATAGCCGATAAAGTTAACCAGATACTTTTCTGTTAAGTATTCATCGATGTCGTACCCCTAAAGCTCTTTATTGTAATGCTTTGGAAAAAGGGGTCCGACGGCTTTGATTAATTCTTTTCTAGAGGAGTCGGTAACGACTTCAAAGTAAGCATTAACAGTAGTCATTTTGACGTTATGGCTTATATAAAACGTATAGGATATATAGGGTGAGGAACTTAGTAATATTTAGGCATAAAGTCGCGTAGAAACTTTACGACTTAGGGATCTGGTATTTTCGCTCAAAATAGCGATCTTAGCGATTGAATTAGCGTAGGAGAAGTGAAAAAAATGAAGTAAGAGAAAAGGTTTGGTGTAGAGGGTAAGGTCAAAGGTCGTTTGTTATTATGGGTAAAGGTCAACAGTTGTTTGTTATTTTAGCCGTAGGACTTGATCGTTCTTTTACAATAGTACTACCCTTAATAATACTACCCTTAATAATACTACCCTTAATAATACTACCCTTAATAATACTACCCTTAATAATACTACCCTTAATAATACTACCCTTAATAATACTACCCTTAATAATACTACCCTTAATAATACTACCCTTAATAATACTAATTTAATCGTTTACCAACTTACCGAACTTTAAGACTTTTTTTCAATGAATCTCAACGTCTTTAAAAAAGATCTATCAATATTTTTTAGTGTTTTCGATAGTGATACCATCGCTACCTCTAAGATACCGTAAAAACCAACGCAGCTTAGAGATCTTCTCTACTTACTGCCGTAAAAACCAACGCAATTCGTAAGAGCCTTTCGCAAGAATCTTTCCTCTACACTAACAGTATTTTAACGTAAAGCATAACTAAAAAGTAGCTTCTTATTCTACTTAGATTATCTATGCTTAACCTAATAAATACTGATTAGTATTGGTAAGGCTTTAGACATTGCAAAAGTTGTCGATTCGATTGGTCGAAATAATAGTAGTATTACAGTAGTCAGATAATGGATGTATTGTTCTAGGTTTGGCAGACCACTAGCCAGTCTTCACAGTAATTTGTATGGCCAATTACTTGGCTTGTACCCTAGTGTGAAGTGGGCGCATACTGTACTTAACTTACAGTTAATACAGTAGGCTCATACAAAACAATATACTCAACTTGCAGTCAGTATAGTCAATTTTACTGTAAGTAAAGTTGATCTACTTCACTACAGGTATTATTATTCCAACATTAACATTAATTAAAAACTCATGAAAAACCTCACCAAAATTTGAGGTAACATTATAAAGTATAAAGTGAAACCCTAAAAATTACTCCATATCAAAATAATACCATTCCTTGAGATTAATTCATTAATAGAAATTTGACTTTTAAATTTCCGTTATTTTCTCACAGATATCCTCACAAGGTATATTAATAATTTACGTACGCTTTTTAATACGAATTGCTACATTTTTTTTTAAATTTACAATAAAATATTTAGTTACCTATAATATAATATTTACCCTATTTAATATTTCATGAATTGAGTTAAAATGCGTTGAATTATGATAATAATGAAAAAGGAGTAAATAATAATGAATATCTTTAATTTAATTTTGAATAAGTTGATACTTTGATAATATGTAATGAGAAAATACCTTTTGGGAAAGTTGTACTATGCGAACAGATTTGAACGGATGTAACAAACGTTAACGGGTTTAAATACGCTTTATAACATCTAAATACTACCTTTTAGGGATTTCTAAGATAGTTACGGTTTTTACTTATGACTATAATAAACTGTACGCCAAGCTTACTTAGTATATTCTCTTCAATATATTCTCTTAGATTAACAATTTTTGTATTCAAAACGACGAAACCATTTTAATTACGCACTAAATCGACTGTAAGTACGGTAGGTTCAGGCATCTAAGATATAGCTAAATGGGTTTGAACTGGAAGTTAAATTGGTGACGCGAAAAAAAACTATATAGATACGGCAACCATAGAAATTATCTTTGTAATAATAACAAATGGTATTCGATTTACGGTAAGTTCAGGTACTAGTTCTGCAGCTAAACTTCTACTAAATGAAAAAAATAACAGATAATACGTCATATCCAAAACCCCAAGGCTTTGAATAAAAATCACTTGAAACGTGTTGAAAACTACAAAAGTAAAAACAGGTTAAACAGTAGGAATGAAGTTCCCAGAAACATAGTATAATATAAAACGACGACTAAGAAACAACTTAATCACCAATCGATTATACGTTTTTGTATAATTTAACAGATAAATATATATATGATTGAAATAACAATTGCAATCTAAATTCATGGTATCTAATTAGCCTTAGCGATTATTGTGCAAAATATACACTTTAACGTATCATGGCATATTCAAAAGCACTAACATACTTATCAAATGTCTATTCATAATATATCAGATTCTAACGAAAAAAACACCACCATTACAAAAATGAATAATTTACACACTGATAAAGCTAAATTCAACTTTTATCACAGTACAAAAATATCCCTATTTGGTTTAACAATTAAAACTGCGACCGTGAAACTTATTGTTTTCTATATATTAAAAACTGTTAATTCTTTTTTTACTTAGTCAAATGACATAAAGATTTTTGATATAAATATTAATATTCATGTTGATGAATTATTGAATAATAAATCAAGGCTTCCAATGGTTTTCAAAGAAGAATATGAATGTCTTCACATGGATGAACTAAAACCAATGGTAATGAATTTGAAGAAGTTAAATATATTATTGAGATTATAATTGAAGATAATATTGTGTAGGCTTATTGTTGGAATAGTATTACATGTAGTACAGTAAATCAACTTTACTTACAGTAAAGCTGACCGTACTGCAAGTGTATTACTTAGTGGAGACTTACTGCATTAGGTGTAAGTCGAGTGCAGTATGCTGCACTTCACTCTAGGGTACGGGCCAAGCAGTTGGCCGTACAAATTACAGTGCAGATCGGCTAGCAGTCTGCCAAACCTAGAACAATAAATCCACCATCTAACTACTGCAATACTACTATTACTTCGACCAATTGAATCGACAATATTGCAACGTCTAAGGCTTACCAACACTGATCAGTGCTTATTAGGTTAAGCACAAATAAGCTAAGTAGAAGAATAATCTACTTTCCTGTTACGCTATAAGTCAAACGACCGCTAAGGTAGAGGAAAGATTTTTACGAAGGGCCTCTACTGTTGCGTTGGTTTTTCACGGTAGTAAATAGAGAAAACTTTTAGGTTACGTCGGTTTTTTATAGAAACTTAGAGGTAGCGAAGGTATCGCTATTGAAAACACCAAGAAATCTTTACCGATATTTTTTTTAAAGACGTTAAGATTAACTATCAAATGTCTTAAAGTTCGACAAGTTAGTAAACGGCTAAATTGGTAATACTACGGGTACTACTACTACAGAAAAACGACTAAGTCCTTACACCAAATAACCTACACCGACAATGACCTTCAACCTCACCCTTTATATTAAACCTTTACCCTTACTTTACTCTTTTTACTCCCTAAATTATCTTAATCGTCAAGATTCGCTAATTTAAGCAAAAACATCAAGTTGCGTTAAGAAAGCTACATCGTGTGACCTTACGTCAAGTTACTAAATCGTCAAGTTTTCATGCGACTTTACACCAAAACACTAAGTTCGTACGCTTAAGATTATCAAGTCACTCGTCCAACACGTCTTTTACAAGTCAAACTACTAAGATGACTCCAATTTAGAAATATATGAAAAAAGTTAAAGCCTTTGGAATAATTTTCGTTACCTATTACAATCAATAAGTTTGGATTACGAATGTTGATGAAACCTTAACTGAAGCTCATTTAAATAACTACGTCGACCAATATATTATCGACAAGGATTTCGGCGACGACTACTGTCGCGGTTCCCGCGCTTTTTAAAACTTTTGAGAGTTTTTTAATTACTAGACTTTTGACATATAAAAGATAATCCAACGTTCGGTTAAGGCTAGGCTTAAAAAGGAGGTTACATATAGTAGTATTTATATTCCTAATAAGACACCAGTAAGATTGGCAAAAACTTTTTTTAAATTAGTTTAATAGAAATATTACCCTTAAAATCCTAATCCACAAAATCTTTGTGGAAAAGGGAAAGACGTTAAGGGATTTTAACGCCTATATGTGCGCTTTAAGGGACCGCCAACTTGCCTCTAATTAAATTAAGCCTTTTTACAAGCTGGCGATAAAGAACCTATTAACCTACTCGGAAATTTAGTACCTCTAAGTAATAGCGCGGAGTACGCCTTAAATGGCAGCAAGGCACGTGAAATAACGGCCTCCAATATATCTAAAGGTATTAACGTTAGCGCTTTATACCAGTGAATTAAGCAAGATCTTCAGGTCTCCTAAAACCTTCAAGTACCTATCGCCCTTTAGCAATTTAATCGCCAAAACCCTGATAAATCTTCTCCCTTCAAATTCGTCTATGCGCGCGAGCTTACCATATGTCTAATCATAGGACTTTACCCCTCGGGTCAGGCGATTGGAAATTACCCTTCATACTGTGTTTCGGAAGCCCTAAGGCTTAAATTACAAAGAAATAATATTTAGGGCTGGAATAACAATCACGACCTCCCTCTAAAACTTGTTAAAATGGTCAACATTAATTAAAAATTTATAACGAACTTCGTTAAAATCTGGATAATATAGAAAATATAACGGGAAGACTTATAACCTCCTTAACATTAAGATAATACCCTTCCTAAATATCTATAAGTAAATGGAGGTCCCACCATTGAATTTTCATTTACTATTTCCTCGAATCCTTAAAATTTACGTTAAAAATTACTACTTAACCTTTTTAACGAGTGCTACCTAATTTCGCGAGATTTTAGATATTATAAAAGGTCAGTTCGAATACAACATCCACCTTGCGTAATACCATACAAATTGGGCTACCATAAGATAGATTACAATAATGATGAAAAAGAAAGAAGAGAAATTACTAATAGATATTTTTAATTAAATTTTTAATAAGTTGATGATGTTTTAAAAGGTAATGGAGAAGGCCTACGCTGGTAAAGCCACACTTTGCGAACAGGTACGGACAGCAGTTACGGGCGTTGTTATATTCGAATACACCTTATAACGCCCAGATATTACTTGCGAAGGCTTTTTTTACCAGTTATATTCCTCGTTTACCACCGTGATAACGCGTACACCGAACTTATTGGGTATGTATTCCCAAGCCGGCAACTTCCTTAACGTGGATAAGGAAGACCTTACAGTGGTTAATTACGTCAACCGCAAATACGGGTGGCTACAACACCTAAGGTAAGGCCTATCGGCCTCGGCTTTAGATTAAAGGTAATACCCGCACTGGCGCTAATAAGGCCAAAATTTAAACAAAAATGCAAACCGCCAATATTATCGTTGTGATCATGGCAAAAAAATATTGGATTTGTAGTAAGTTTAATTATTGGTTGACTCGGCACCTTCTTTCCGAGCGTAACAATATATCCTATTGCTTTTAAATAGGACTACTTAAATTAAATCGAAAACTTCGAGGGTAACGAACTCATTAACAACGCTAACGCCCCCAAGTAGATTAAATAATACGAAAAAACTATTACTCTTAATATAGTCTAGTAACTAGCTGACTACAACTTCCTATACTGTTTGGATAGTAAAGACTCTTACCTTTATCCTAACTAAACCTCTAACTCCTTACATACTTTTAACTTTTGCGATCGTACGTGGATTACACGTTTTAAGGTATTATGTTAGATATAAGGGCAATAAGGTACTTAATAGGAGGCTATTTACAGTACGTAATATTTCGGAGGGAAATTACCATATCTATTAATATTAATCGTCACGATATGGGTAAAGTCAAAGTTGGTTTTAGTTTAGGTAAACAACTATCATTATTGGGAATAATGGTAATTTAAATTATTGTAGATGTAATTACGCTTTACATATTGAAATCCCCTACCCATTTCCTTCTTTACTTAAAAGATATGAAACCTCTCGGCATCAACGTTAATGTTAACGCAGATGAGCTGATTAAAAACGTCCAGAGGTTTCCACTCGCCTTTAAGTAAAAGCACCTATAGTTTGACCTTTAAGGCTCGGAAATAGTAATATCAAACCTAATAAATCCGAAGATACGTTAACTACACCGGAGTTTTAACCAAATAACCGTTAATAAGCTAGATAAAGTTTTAAAGTTAATAGGGTATAATGATATAAAGTACTTTGCCTTAAAAGCTAGTAAAAAACTTTACCACCATTACCAAACATATACCTAAGACCCCCAAAATTTTAAGTTTACGTTAAAAAACGATAAAGATTTTAATTATTAAATCTTCGTTAATATATTTTACTTTAATAATTAACCTGTCCTTTACGTCGTTAATTCCGCAACCTCTTTTTACGGGGCTAAGTTTCTAAAGTTCCTTTTAGTAAAGGATATGCGGGAAACGTTAAGGATTCTATGGATTAATATGTACCTGAGCCCACCTAACGTCGTCGTTTATAATTATAGTACTAACTTTATGGCGAGGGAGTTTTAGGAAAATACCAAAATGATAGGTATCTAATACAAATAGGTACCTGTAAAAGCCTATTGAAGTATTAAAAAGGTTAAAAGGGTATACGCCCTACATCGCCGAACGTATAATATCCTTACACTATAAATAGAAAGCTTTACGGATCCAGAAACACGCCTATAAATAACAGTAAAGAGTCTAAACAATACTGTGAGCCTTGACAGCTTAGTGCCAACGTTCCGAATCTTTAGAGCGTATCTACGCCTAACGAGTGAATCTCCGCATTCGGTAAGTATTTAGAAACGTGTTGAAGATTACAGCACAGCTTTGAGTGAATTACGAAGAGAATCGGCACGCAGCCAGGTTAATAATGCTTTTAATACCAGGAATGATTCATTAACCATTGATGTACTTGCTTTACCATTGTAAAGTAAAGTTCTCGTATGGCGGGAGCCGGGTAAATGGAAGGGCTTGTATAAGATATTAAGTATTATAAACTCCGAAGTAGCTATCGAGATTGTTAACGGCTCTGTACCTTTCCGAAGCACTTAGGCTAAGCCTTATATTAGGGATACTAAAAACGAATATTTTTAAACCCTTTAAGCCAAACGACTAAGCCAACACGAGCCTTCTTTACCCGTAATCCACAAATCGATGTAACGATGCTGGAGTGAACGACCCCCAAAGAATAAAAACATTACAGAGGAGTAATATATACTGGGTCGTATATATAATACTGATTAGGTAAATAGGAAAGAAAAGAATAACGAAAAATTAGTAGTAAAGCTTCAAGTATAAGTGATTATTAAAACCTTTGGTAAACCCTTTGAAAAAAGTGATAAGGTCGAGATCGACGGCCTACTAATTCGAGGAGTTGTATAATTCGTATCGAAGACCGACTTTAACTTTTAAGACCCAAATATTACGATTTTCAAATCGAAGATTATCTACGAGGTTAAGGGCAAAACCACGGAGCAGCCGTATGGAAAATCACAACTAATCGCTTAAGGATACGACGATGAAAGAAAAAAACTATATTTTTACGTAGTCGCTAATAATTTGAAAGATTAATTAACGCCTAATGGTTGTTTTGACGATAAGTTTACTAGTTACGCCTAAAGGCAAGTTTATATTTAATAGCTGTAACATTACGTAAACTTATACGTAATTAATAACAAATTTGTAGCAGATTATATTACTAAAATTACTATAGAAGTTACGTGTTATTTACCCTTTAAAAACGGTAATGCGGTATGTTAAACTACTATATGGATTAGCTCAAGTAGTTATTTACTGGTGTTTAACTTACTAATCTCATTTTAAATTCCAGCTAACGATAAAGTCTTCAATATACGATCCGTATTTACTAATAACGTAAGAAAAGGATTTCGACATGATGGGCATGTAAATTGAAGATACCTTTTTTGTCGGAACGGCTGGTTTTATAGCACTAGAATAGTAGGCAATTAAGGACTTTAAGTCCTGAAATTATAAACCTATAACTATATTAATGGAAAATAATTAACTTAACTTTAATAAATTGTTAATACGTATACTTGGTATTAATACCAGCCTTAACTTTGGCCAAAAGGATCAAGTCGCTATTTTTACCATAATCGATAAAATTAAAGAGGTTAAAGTTTAAAAGTACTTGGAATAACGAGCCCAAGGTAGTTATATTATTATCCTATATTGACCGGAAGCTTCATACGACCTCTTTATCGCCGTGTAAATACAGAAAACGATAGATAAAGACTTTAACCGGCTAAATAAGAGGATCGAATGGCAAATGTAAAATCTGGCCCGCGGAATCAATATAGTTTTAATCAACTTGTTAAGGATAAAGTTTATAATCTTTACGGATAGATCTTTTATTAATAATACTGACCTATTCTTATAGATTTACTTCCTAATAACTTTCGTTAATAAAGATAAACGGGAATACCAATTCAGTATTATCGGTAGCTTAATTTACCAGACTTTTGTTAAGTGTAAAAGGATTACACGAAATGTGTTGGTATCGGAGGTTTATGTTATAATGGCAGGCTTTAACGTAGGTATAACACTGTGGGAAACCCTTAACCTTATCATAAAAAAAGCTGCAAATTCCTTTTATCCCAGTGGTAATTTATACCTACTTCAAAATCCTTTTCGAATACCTTTTAAAACTCGAAACCACTAGTGAAAAGCGCCTGATAATCGACGTAATAGCACTCCGTAAAGCCTACGAAGGAAGGGAAATCGAGGAGTTCCGATAAATTAATGGCAAAGATAACCCCGAAAATGCCATAACGAAGGCAACACTAAACAGAGCCCTAAAAAGGTTTGTAAACAGTAACAGACTGACTGTACGTATCGATGGTTACGTGGATAGGCTGCCCGAAAGACTCAAGTTATGTAAAGAAGGATAAAGATGTGTTGATAAACTAGAAGATTACCAGGGGATTAATAATAGTGATTTGTTTAAGTGGCACAATTAAAGTGAAGGCTTACAAATGGTTGTAGCGAAAGAAATTTTTGTGGGAACTAATAAATACGAGCCTTGAAGCGATAGAATAATTGAGGCCAAATGGTATCAATTTAGTATGGAAGTCAACTAGAATTGACAGGAGTCTGGCCAGTTAACGAGGAAGCAATTTAGTGGTAACTGGAAAAGATTGGTCAACCATACTGGTGTGCGCGCACAAACTAAAAAGCCGCCAGTGTTGGAATAGTATTATATGCAGTGCAGTAGGTCAACTTTACTTACAATAAAGCTAACCGTACTACAAGTGTATTACTTTGTGGAGACTTACCGTATTATGTATAAGTTGAGTACAGTACGCTGCACTTCACTTTAGGGTATGGACTAAGCAGTTGACCATACAAATTACAGTGCAGACTGGCTAGCGGTCTGCCAAACCTAGAACAATACATTCACCATCTGATTACTGTAATACTACTGTTACTTTGACCAATCGAATCGACAACGTTGCAACCTCTAAGGCCTACCAACACTTATATATTCTGAAATACGTAGAATTTACTTGGAAAATCATTTGATATATAGTTAAGAGAACTTTTATATATATCGATTATGACAATTGAGACCTAGTATTACCCAGTATTGGTTCAAACAGTTGAAACTAACTGTCACCCGCATCTAGATTTTCCTACACGTTTAAGTATACTACTTCCTATTGTTTCGGTAGAAAAACTCATTTAAAGAGTATTTCTTATCTTGAGTGTTAAGCTTTGTATACCGAAAAAAATATTTTACTTCAATATACTCCCCAAAAAGTACTATTCGTATGGTTTTAATAACAAAGGAAAATAGAAATAATGAAACAGAAACGTAGAGTGAAAAATGAAGAACGCTTAGTGTAAGCTTGTGGGATGCATGAATATAAAAAGCAAGAATACGTGCAAAATAAGATTTGAACAGATAAACCTTATTAATGAACTTTTGCTAATAATTTCAAAGTTTACAATAATGAAAAATTCACTATATTACACATAAAATAACATAAGCAACTTGAAGAACTTAGATATATTAACTATAATTTATTCACATAATGTAATTTAGGTAGTGCAAGATCTTACATTATTAAACCGTGTTTTGTTCCTGGCAATTTGTTTTGCAACCATCAACTAATTCTCAATCTATAGGAACCACCTTAATTTAAATTATTACAAGGTCCACTTTATCCCTTATCAACTCTTTTTTCAAAGGAATTTGTTATATGTTTTGGTAGTATTTTGGGCTTCTGAGTAATTTAACAATACCCTTATTTTGGCTAGGCTTTTATTGGTGTATTGTAGTCGATTCGAATCTCTAGTCGAAGTAACTGATATTGCATTGAAAGTGGTGATGTATTACTTATCAGTTTGTCGAACCATTAGCTGATCTGAATACTAAATTGTATGGGTTACTGATTAACCCGTTCTCCAGTTTGAATTAGGCACCTATTGTACTTTACTTGCAGTCAATATAGTAAACCAACAAATAATACAGTTAACCTATAGTAAGTATAATTAACTTATAATCACTATAGTTAATTTGACTATAATGCAATTGACTGCCGTTCCAATACTAGCGACTTTTAATTTTGTACGCACGCGTTAATGTAATTAACCATTAATTTATAATAATCCCTAAAGTTTCTCCCAATTTCGTTGGCTAAACCCCTATCAATTCCAGTTTATTTCGCATTGAAATTAAATCCAATTACAACCCTTCACTATGTGTCTTCAACTTTACATCAACTTTCTCGGAATAAGTGTAAAGACCACCGTGTTAAGAAAGGTAGGGGGCCTATATTGTAAACCCCAACAGTACCTACTTTCGATTTTTTTTTCAAGTCCAGTCCTTCTTAACACCATTACTTCACGTGTACTTTCTTCCACAACAACATTACTAATCGGTTCTATTACCACTTGAACATTTTCCGGCAACCCCTTTTTAGCTATGAAAATCGCCGTCGACTCGATATACTGCCCTTACAACGATGCATCCAGAAAACAGCCCTTACAAGTAACGATTTCGTCCCTCGTTACTTGTGCTAACGTAGGTCTTCAGATTTGCATTACGATGAAGCTAAAATCTGGTTCTTTTTTTCTTTTTGAAGCGTTAAAAAAACTTTTATTATAAACACTCGCATTTAACGGCTTTATTAATTTATTCATTCATTTACTTTTTAAGTTGTCATTACTTATATCGGCGTTCCGCCCACTTAGCGGGGCTTTCGCCTTCGACTTTGATTTGAATACTTAACTATTTACGAAAGACTTTTGTTGGCATAACATATGTTTAGTAATATACCCTATTTTACGCTCTTTTACACTCTTTAGGTTCACGGCCCGTAGCAAAAAGGTAGTTCACCAAACGGACTGCTTATTGCGGGCTTTCGACCAAGGTATACGTATTTTATAGGTCCTCACTCTTTCGGACCGCTATCAAGTTTTCGATACGAGTAGGTGTTAAACGGGAACTACGATGGCTGCACAATACGGCTCGGCCAAAGCTACAAATTTTACGCCCATTATATAGGTCTCAAAACTAGAGGATACCTTGAAACCTTATTTAGAAAGCTGACTTAGGGTTCGATTCTTGGTAAAAGTTTTATTATTGATTTCGTTTTATAAATAAAGGTTATAAATTTTGTGGCGACTTCAAGATCACGATTTAGCTACTAATTTGGTTGTCGCGACTTAATGATCTCTCGCGTATAGATTGTTTGGTTTGGGTTGAAAGTTAATCACTTTTCGATGGTTAGTTCTTTAAAACATAATTTCAATAAAGTTAAGAAAAATATATGGATGCACAATAGCGATACCGTCGTCACTTTCAACTTGTTATTAATACCACCATAAATTATACGGTTTTTTTTACTTGTTGTAGAAGCCGACGTAGTTTATAAGGGCTTTTCATAAGAATTTTTCCTTTACTTTACTATAATAAAGTGGTATGAGAAGTCGTTTCTTTTTTTATTTTGTTTTTCTATGTTTAATTTTCCGTTAAATACTAATTAGTGTTGCTGGGCTTTTAGGCGTTGTAACGAATTATCGATTCGAATCGTGGTCGAAGTAATAAATGGTATTGCAAAGTCAAGTGATGGATGTAGAATCCAAGTTAAGCAAGCTACTAGCTATCTTGTACCCTAATTTGCATATGCCAAAGCTTAGCCCCTGCCCTTTGATGAACAGACACCCAATAATTAACTTGCAGCCATTGCAATTAACTATTATCCCAACATCGTTTATTAAAATAACTTGAGCCTTTTATACTACGGCTTTCAATTGAAATAAATGGCCAATATATAATTTACTATTAAATGCAAGTATTGTTAACGCACTCTTCAAGTATAATTTTATACAATGGTTAAGTTTATAGGACTTTTGTAGCTAAAGTTGTATGGATTTTCATACAACGGTTTAATATGTGGAAAATTTGATGTGGATTCTATGGTTTGTCTTGGGCAACATTATAAACAAGGTCCTCCCCACCAAGGGTAAAGACATCCCGATTTTTTAACAATACATGCGCATTTCCCCTCTCGCTATTACAACTGTCCGATCCTCACTTCTTCGGTGTCCTGATGAACATGTCGGCGTTTCAGTGGCCGCACTATGTATGTGGTAGCTGCTCTGCAAGCGACCTAAATTACGAGCCGTCTCCAACAATTCCCAGTTATAATACCCATCTGCTGCGGACGGTACGGTAGTCCCAATCCCCTCGCACACGCCACCAGATATATATATATATATATATATACATATATACATATATATATATACATATATACATATACATATATACATATATATATATACATATATACATATACATATATACATATATACATATACATATATACATATATACATATATATATATACATATATATATATATATATATATATAAATATATACGTGCTCGGCCGTCAATCCAAGGGTATTCCTATAAACGCCATCATGTCAAGACAAGCCACGCTCGCCGTGGAACCACAACAATCACACGCCCCCGTCCGCCGTCTTAGCCGCAGCCTGCGCCGCCCACTCCCCGGCCCCCGGGGCAGTTGCCTCCTCCGGCGTCATCACCGCCGTCCTACTGCTCGCCCCGTCGCTATCAGCAGAGGGCGCCCGCTCCGCCGCCACCATACTCCATACCCTCGAGGCCGACACCATCACCTCCTCTTCGTCGTCCTGCTGCTGCTCCTCGTCCTGCTGCTTCTCCTCCACCGCCGCCTCCTCCTCCTCCTGCTGCTGCTCCTCCTCCTCTTCTGCCGCCTCCTCTTCCTCCTCCTGCTTCCTCTCCGCCAACGAACCCAGCACGCTCGCGCGCTGCGAATGCGCCGCCCCCGCACCGCCGGCGCCCCCATCATTTAACCACTTCGCCAGCCCGGGCTCCGGCCGCTGCCGCTGCATAGCCGCCTGCTGCGCGTCCCACTCGGCAAAGTCCGCCGCGGTCCAGTGGGCACGCACCGCGCGCGGCGCGCGCGGCAGCATCGACGTCCTAGTGGTGCTGCCGCTGCTGCTGCTGCGCGCGGAGCGGACGCTAACGGGCGGGGGCGGGCGCGGGGGAGCGCTGCCGCTGCTGCCGCCGCCGCCGCTGCTGCTGCCGGTGCTGTTGTCGCGGCTGTGCTGGTGGTAGGGATGGTGGGGGTGCCGCACGCCGGACCCGAGACTCGCAAGCGTGGCACCTTCGTAGTCCTCGGCGTCGTCTGCCTCCTCCTCCTCGTAGATCTTGCGCACACGCTTGACCGACCTGAGGGTGAAGGAGGGCTCAGGGGCCGGGGCATCGGCCGCGAGCTGCTTGAGGCGCGCCTTCTCGGCACGACTGAGGTGCACGTCGAGGGTGGCCTGCTCGAGGTAGGCGAGGTAGCGGGCGCGCGACTCGCCGTTGAGGGGCGAGGCGGGGGCGGAGGGGTCGTCGGGGGCGCGGTCGCGGGTGGTGGAGATGTAGGAGGAGATGGCGCTGAGGATGATGAGGATCAACACGCTGATGGCGAGGAGGCTTTGGATAATCACGATGATGATGCCGAAGGCGGTGGCGATGATGCGGCTGGTTTTCAGGTGGGGGAGAAAGGCGATGGACAGGGCTGTTGTGAGGATCTTGCTGATGCCGAGCATCCAGACTGCCAGTGCCGTGTTGCGGCGCCCTTCGAAGGGGTTGACGGAGAGAATCACCAGGAAGAACGCGATGTCGTATATGAGCAGACCGCATACCTGTGCCTTGGGCGTCGATGACCCACCACCCACGATGGCGGCCCGGAAGAGTTGGTAGGGCAGGTAGACTGCGAAGAACCACCATCTCGTGCGTCTGTACCGTGCAGATAGCCAGCCGAGCTTCTGGATGTATGGCTCGTCTTGGGTAACAGCGACTCGATCCGGATCGGGGTTTTGGTACTCCAGTCGGAACCACGGCACCGAGACTACCGGGTTCTCAAGAAGCTCCGACTTCTCCAGCGTGCTCAGCCGGGTTGGAATGAGGAATAGGATACGGCCGAGTTTCTCCAGGAGGAGCGCTCGGTCCGGTTGCACTGTAAGACGTCCGCCCTTGAGGCGTGTGTAGCACGCATGGATGACCAACCCGCTCAGGCCGACGAAGAAAAGCAGGAAGAAGATAGAAGCAAGCGCCTTCGTGCCAGCCGAACCGCCGAAAGACAGCTGATAGAAAGCCAGCGTCATGACCATTGCGAAGGCGGCGAACAGCGTTCGCAGGACGGTGATGATGGTGTACTGGATCCAGTGACTCCTGAAGTATGCCAGTGTGTCTTCCTTGACTCGCTTCATCTTAACCAGAGCCTCCAGGGAGAATTTCAACCCGACCAGAGCAAATGAAAGGAATGCTACGAGAACAAACAGCCAGATCAGCCCTACGGCCAGTGTGTCGGCAGCTGGAATATTCACAGCGCCGAGAGTGCCAGGGAAGCCAGTAAAGGTCCCTGGCAGCACCACACCTGGATGTACCGGCATTCCAGCCCAAGTGTAATCGAATGGATCGCTCGCGTTATATCTGCGCGATAGGAGATGCAGCGCCTCTGATGTGGCCGAAACGGCGCGGGGCTGTGACTTGTGGGCCACTGGTGTATAATCTCCATATATCAGTTGTGTCAAAGCGGTTCCAGCATTCGAGACAAGATCGACTGATGAGCCAGCGTCACCGACTTGGCTTGCATTACCGCCAATCTGCGAGTAGATGTCCGCCGTGTTGAGCACAGACTGGCTGTGAATCTGACCAGCGGCCCAGGCAAAGTTGCTCCACCAGGCGGAAAGCACGCGAGGAAAGTCGAGCTGAAGAGCGCCGGAGAAGAAGATACTCTGGAAGGTTTCGAAGACGACCATGACGGACAGCGAGTGTGCATAGTGGGTCCGCATGGTGGGTATAGTGGCCCCGTACGCGGCAGTTGCGAATGCGGCCACCATGGCCACCAGAGCGGAGATGGCCAGGACTGGGCTGATGATCATGGGGTAGGCCATGGTGTTGCCGTTGTTCAGGCTCGCCTGGAAGCAGCCGATCTCTGACTGGGTCGAGTTGCCAAAGATCTGCAGCTTCACGGAGCCTTCGAAGTCCGGGATGGTGAAGGCGAGCGCCGGAATACTGCCGACCTGCTGTGGGCCAACGTTGAAGGAGGCCCAAGCCGTCACGGGGACGCCCGTGTCGAGTGGGCACAGACTGTATATGTTGAGGTGGCAAGGGTCGAAGGTCATCTCAAAGCGATTCTCGCCGTATGCGTCCATGGAAAAGCGCATGGCCAGGTTCTCGTTGACGAGCCGAGACCGGCCATCGAGATGGAAGAGGACGGTTGAGTTGTCGGTGTAGTATGCGGCGTCAAACTTGGTGACGTCGAAGAGACTTTTGCCTCCAAGACAGTCGCCAAAGTCGCCCGTGTAGAGGGCTGGGGTCCTGGCCACGCTGAGCTGCTGAGAAACGCCATCGACGCTCGTGCCGAATACAAACTCGGATGACTTGGCCGTGACAGGCAGCACACCGAAGGCGAAGAGGACCATCCAAGCTATCCAGGCGCGCAGCAAAGAGTCCATGTTGGGCCGGTATCCTCTCTACGATGACGACGTGCATCCAATGGGTCCGAGCCCTTGGGGTGCTGACTGAACCCCTCGAGGGTCGACGTGGACTTTGTACAGAACTGCCAGCAGAAAGCAGCGAATAGACGGATTAGGAAAACATAGAGCAAATGGATGCTGGGGAAAGGAAGAAAAAACCAAGCGAGAGCGGTGGTTGGAACAAGGCACCAACTGCGCTCCAGAGCACTTGGGACGCACAGACAGGCGTGGAGTTATGGACAGGAAGGATTCGTGACAATTAGGAGAACGAATGAAGTCATCCGGGCATCAGCCGCAGTTGTATCATGACGGCCATGGCAGGGCCTAGTAGAAACACTAGAAGATGGCAGCTGGCAGCTGAGGGCCAGTGCAGAACTTGCCACGCAAACGAAAAGGCAAAGGCAAAGGCGAAGATTGTGAGACAAACCCGGCTGGCAGGTGGGTCTCCAAACAAAACACCACGTCGTGGACGCAACGAACATCCTAAATAAACATGCGTGTTGTTTGAGCTTGCGCTTGCGCTTGCCCCTTTTTGGTGGTGAATCCCTGCCACTTCGCATCAAGTCAGCGCAGCGCTCAGCAACGTGCTGTCCACGATTTGGACTTGTTTTTATACGATGTAGAACACCTGAGATGCAAGATCTTCCTCCTTGGTCGCGTCGCGACGCTGTCGGCTGGCCCGTGGTTGTGCGTTTCGGAGGCCGAAAGTTAGCCTACCAGTCTTGAAGCAGATGACCACGATTCGGGGCAGGTACATTTTGGCCATGGCGGCTGCCAAACGGTACCTGAGCACGTCATCGGCACTAGATGCGCGAAATGCTATAGAAGCTCGCGAAGCTCGCGAAGCTCGCGCAAAGTAGCATTCACCAATCTTTTTGCACAAAAATCCATTGCCGAAGTCGCCCCGCGATTGGAAATATGTTGTCCTGCGCTTGTCTGTGTACTCTTCGTCCATCTCTTCCCATGACACCTACCCTTTTGGCCAGTCCTTCCTGACCTCCCACCCACAGCTTGCCCGCAGACCGTCCTGCTACATCACACTCCGTCGCTCTCTCATTCCATCCGCTCCTCGTGACGACTCTCCAGTACCAGCTGCCTCCTTGCTGCCTCACGCCCGACCGGTCTCCGAAACATCACCAGTTTTCGCTCGCGGCTTCCAACAAACAAACCCTCCTCTCCCGACGCAATGGCGAACCCTCCCCACGGCGGTGTCCTCAAGGACCTGCTCGCCCGCGATGCCCCTCGCCACGACGAGCTCGCCGCCGAGGCCGAGACGCTGACAGCCATCCTTCTGAGTGAGCGCCAGCTCTGCGACCTGGAACTGATCCTGAACGGTGGTTTCTCTCCTCTGGAAGGTTCGTTGCCAGTCATCAGTCATCACACATACAATCCCCGCCCTGTGCAAAGCGTTGCCAAGACAGGAGCAGGAGTGCTCGCGGGACAGTCCTGGCCAGTGCGCAGGGACGAAGCTTCAGCGAGTCGACCGAGGGGCAGCCTGCGTCGCCGGCTGCGGTCCCGCTGTGGCCCCCCTGCTTGGCGGGGCCCATGCTGCCTTACCAGGCGCTGAGGCCCCAGGCCCCACGGGCGGCTGTCGGGGCTCCATTGGACCCATTTGACTTTGCGGTGCTGTTTCTTGCTGTGACGCAGCTGACTCGTTTGTTGTTGCAGGTTTCATGAACCAGAAGGATTACGATGGGTATGTCTTCCCCACAATCGGCTTGGAACGAACACATGAGCAAGCCATCGGCGACTGGATGGGTCTCATACCGCGTTTGGAAACCTCGGCGACCCCGTTGGGAAGAGAGAAGAACCATGTTCTAATAGTGAGCCCTGCAGAGTGGTGAAGGAGAACCGCCTCGCCGATGGCGCCCTTTTCTCTATGCCCATCACGCTGGACCTGTCCAAGGCCGAGATCGACGAGCTTGCCCTGGCGCCCGGCAAGAGGGTCACCCTGCGAGACTTGCGCGATGACCGCAACCTCGCAATCTTGACCATTGACGACATCTACAAGCCTGACAAGTGAGTGTACCGCCTGTCGCTCGGCCTGGAATCACCAGAGGGAATGTTGGTTTATGATGAGTCGTGCACGAGGCTGATGGAGCTGAGCACAGGGTGCTTGAGGCCAAGGAGGTCTTCGGCAGCGATGATGAGCTCCACCCTGCCGTCAAGTACCTCTTCCACACGGCTGGCGAGTACTACGTAGGTGGTAAGCTGGAGGCTGTTAGCCGCCTGCAGCACTACGACTTTGTCGACCTCAGATGTGAGTTGACATGGCGCTTTGTTAACGCGTGTAGATGACGCTAACCCGAGCACAGACACCCCCGCTGAGATCCGTCAGCACTTTGACAAGCTCGGCTGGACTCGCGTCGTTGCCTTCCAGACGCGGAATCCCATGCACCGTGCCCACCGCGAACTGACCGTTCGCGCCGCTCGGTCCCACCATGCCAATGTTCTCATCCACCCGGTCGTTGGTCTCACAAAGCCCGGCGACATTGACCACTTTACCCGTGTGCGCGTGTACAAGGCCCTTCTGCCCAGATACCCCAATGGCATGGCTGTTCTGGGTCTCCTGCCCCTGGCCATGAGGATGGGTGGCCCCCGCGAAGCCATCTGGCATGCCATCATCCGCAAGAATCACGGCGCGACCCACTTCATTGTCGGGCGTGACCACGCCGGCCCCGGCAAGAACAGCAAGGGTGTCGATTTCTACGGGCCCTACGATGCTCAGTACGCCGTGGAGAAGTACCGTGACGAGCTCGGCATTGAGGTTGTGCCTTTCCAGATGATGACCTACCTGCCCGACAGCGATGAGTATGCGCCCGTTGACACCATCTCCAATGACGTTCGCACCTTGAACATCTCGGGGACCGAGCTACGTTCAAGACTCCGAAGCGGCAAGGACATCCCCGAGTGGTTCTCCTACCCCGAGGTCGTCAAGGTTTTGCGCGAGTCCCACCCTCCCCGCTCCCAGCAGGGCTTTACCGTCTTTCTCACTGGCTACATGAACTCGGGAAAGGACCAAATCGCCCGTGCACTTCAGGTGACCCTCAACCAGCAGGGCGGTCGCTCCGTCTCCATGCTGCTCGGCGAGACCGTCCGCTCCGAGCTCTCCTCGGAGCTGGGCTTCTCCAAGGAAGACCGCAACAAGAATATCGGCCGCATCGCCTTCGTGGCTTCCGAGCTCACCCGGTCCGGCGCGGCTGTGATCGCGGCGCCCATCGCACCCTTCGAGGTCTCGCGCCAGCACGCGCGCGAGCTCGTCGAGAAGTACGGCGACTTCTACCTCGTGCACGTGGCGACGGCGCTCGAGCACTGCGAGAAGACGGACCGCCGCGGCATCTACAAGCGGGCGCGCGCCGGCGAGATCAAGGGCTTCACGGGCGTCGACGACCCGTACGAGGCGCCCACGAAGCCGGACTTGGTGGTGGACCTGGAGAAGCAGACGACGCGGTCGGTGGTGCACCAGATTGTGCTGATGCTGGAGAGCCAGGGGTTGCTGGACCGGTTCTGAGCGGGGAAAGTCATATTTCAGCTAGAAGAGGAGACTTAGATAGGATCTTCGGGCACGGGCGATGCGTCTTCACGTAGGCGAACAGGTATGAAACACTAGATAGATGGGCTATGATGGAATAGATCTGTGCGAGTCGAAGAAATCCCTTTTTTGCTGGGACGTACGTTGCTCCTGAGGCGCTGCCTCATGTGATCACACGGTCGCCCTCATTGAGTTCACATCTGGGTTGAACCCCCCACCTGGTTGTCCGCTGTGCACTGTCTTTGACGCTGCTATAGTCTAGCGCTCTTTGGGCCAAGCCTTGTTCACCTTGTTCACCTTTCTCAACACCACGTCGCCGAATTGCCAAGCGCCCCCGCCCCCCGAACCCGGGACAGCAATGCGCCAATGGCGGCCCGAAC